>OX453252.1:1708120-2308120 GCA_949709985.1 Luffia ferchaultella
TCTAAGGGTGTATCAACTTGCTGATAAAAAGGTTTATTATTTCGTCTACCTATTACAGTTCAGACTATACAGTCCTAAGACAGACGGATGGACGGACAGATGAACGGGTAGCGGAGCCTTACTAATAGCGTTCCCGTTGGTACTTTTTAGGTACGGAATTTTCTTAGCTAAATTTTTATATTTACACCTTCGTATAGAAGTTTAAAGGGTATATAAGTCCCCATTACCATCGAGTCAATAATTGTAAGATATTCAAATAAACCTATTCCAGGAAGAGGTTTTTTGCGAATATTTATGCATTAGAGGTCCAAGGCAAGACGTTAAAGTCTCTATAAAAAGTTTAATCAGTTCTCATTTCTATATAAACAGCCGTTTTGGATATAGAGCGTGGCTAAATTCGGCGTTGAATAATGTATTTACTCTCGACCGCTTTGGAGGTAGAACGAAAGGTTCGTTTTTTTTATAGATTACCCTACAGTCTTCAAGATATGCGGAATAATGAAAATGTACCTACTATTGTAATAAGAATATTAATAATACCTGGGATACCCACACAGCGCCATCTAGTTCCAAAGTAAACGTGAATAGATGGCAGTCGTTACAATCCACCAACTCGCATTGGAACAGAGTGGTGGATTAAGCTGCAAGCCCCCTCATCCCGAAGAGAGACATATGGCAGCATAGTATTGTATGGGTAAACTGGTGAACTGATCTTGATGGAACTTGGCAGGAAAATAACTTGCATCCAAAAAATGGACTTAGCTACTTTCTTCCGCGCATATATGTCTGTATGTTTGTTGCTTTTTTCACCGCGAAACTATCAAACCGATTATAATGATATTTGATATAAAGATAGCTTGAATTCTAAGAAAGGATAATAGGTTACTTTTCACCGAGGAAAATGTGTTTGTATTTTTGTTACTCTTTCACGACTAAATCGGAATGTTTAGAAGTCTTGGTATGTAGAAATGTGTAGTTAATGCAAGCGAAGCCGTGAGGCGGATAGAGATTTCTTCAAGAATGATGTTTATTGGCAAAGCAATGTACAGAAATTTTGGCGTCTGATTTTGTAAAGTAGACGAAGTCTGTATTTTAGACACCAGTGTCTTCCCAAGTAAACAATTTCAGCAATCATGCAGTTCATCAATAAAGACAGGATATTTTTTTTATTACAATATACAATGAAAGAAGGTATATTTGATAGTAAAAGAAAAAGTTAACATCGAAAGATAAATGTAGGTAACTGGAACGTAGATAGTCACAAAAATATAAAGTGCCAAATATGTAGGCTCTAGTTAATGAAAACTTTATGCGTGTAGGTTTGAAATGTTGTGTATATGGCAGTAATAATGTGGAGTATTTCCTTAATAAACATCAAATTAAAAGAAAAAAAGTTTAACATGGTTCTCTCGCATGTAGGTACCGTTGTACCTTTCGATGTTACTATGTAAATCGTAATATTAAGTTTGGTTGCCAGTTATCGAACAGTTAACATATTGTCAGCTATTCACGAATTTTATCGACTTTTTTACGATGTCAGAAATTCCGGCAAAAGCTATCATAACATATCATACCACCGTTTTTAGCATATGCATAACCTTGGATACGTTTTATGAATTTATGTCTCTATAATAATACGCTTTACTCGTATTTCGTTGAAAATGATAGAGATAAATATATTCGTTTCTTTATGAAAATGTATTTTACGGCCTGTAACCTCGTGTAATAGGTATATCAAATCTTGTTACTACATTTACCTATACTAGTATATACAATTCTTTATATAAAAACTAGATATATGTGACGGATTTTAACGAATCTTTTTTGGTATGTTCCTATGGTTTTAGAAGGGACATATCGACGCTGTAGAGCAGGGTAGGCGAACCTTTATGCATCAACGTGCCATTTTTTCTGAAAAATGTTTAATGAGGTCATTGACGTGCCATCAAATAATTTTGACTTTCTGATTATTTGGAAAATAATAATAATAAATACTATCTATCAAAACTCTTTATTAATTAAAATAAACAAAAGAGGTACATTTTGGAATGTTTTTATTACACGCATAAATTAAATTACTGTAAAATTAGTGTGACTTCTGTTGCTGCAGGTTAGATGACAAATAATTTATGTTAGGGTCGTAAGATGTTACTTTTAGCAAAATGCATGCTCAACTGGATGCATCTGTCAAACGGTTTCTAACCGAGTTTTTAATGTTATTCATCTCTGAAAATAATGACTCACAGGCATAGGTAGATGAAAACATTGTTAAAATAGCATGAGCCAGCTTCTTCAAACAGTTAAATGTGTCTGGTAACGCATTCCATGTTTGTTTTTCCACGCATGTTTTATGATCGGCGACGTGCCCAAAATATTGTGTCGCGTGCCATCAATGGCACGCGTGCCATTGGTTCGCCTACCCTGCTGTAGAGTGAAGACCTCGTATGCCATTTTTTTAATTTTAAATTTTCTTTGTTGTGTTACAAAGAATAACTCGTAAAGCATATTTGTAACGAATACGTTTTTCAATTTTTTAATTTTAGGCCATCCAGCGGTGTCCACTAAAAGCACGTATATAAATGAACCTTACGCAGTTTGTGAGATAATCTCGTTTATGTGATGGAGTTTTGTTGTTTGGACAATTTAGACATACGAGATCTTCACTCAACAGCGTCGATATGCTGTTTTACTGTTGTAGACCACCGGGGGGCGTTGCATTACATACATTCTGTAAAACGGCTGAGAAAATTTTGATGTAGTTTTTTGCATTACATAGACTTTACGGTTATACACCGCCAGAGGATGCTGCGGTAGATGCGTTTCTCTAAAACGGTTGAGTCAATTTTGAGAAAATTTGAGAATCGTTTTAGAATAGGTTTTTGATATTTTTTTATATTGGGCCACCAAGTTAATCCGTGCCATCATCTGGGCCAATCCTTGCCATTACAGTTGTCAAATACATTATATTTTCTGTTTTTACTCATCGCACGGTCGACCGTCAAAGCATTTTGTATATGTTCCTAATGAATTCCATTTTGAAATACAGTCGCTGCTTGGAGCGGATCGCTGATGGATAGGATCATTCAACAGAAGTGACATCTAAAGGGAGCAAATGGTAGACTTTATTCTCAATCAAATAATTTTTCGTTCTTTTCAAACGGTTCATGTATTCCTAGTCTAACACGCAAAACTAAATTTCTATTATTTTTAATATTTTCCCACTTTTGAAGTTAATCTACGCCTATAATGACGACTGCTTAGCCTAGTGGGCAGCAACCCTGCCTACAAAGCTACAGGTCCCGGGTTCGAATCTCAGGTCGGGTCAGTATTTATATGATGAATATTAATACTGGCACCGGGTCTTGTTTGTTATATGTATGTGGTGTCTTCGCTTGGTACCCAAAATACAAGCTAATGCTTAGTTTGGGACCTAGACGTTGTTGTGATTGTATGTGTTACTATTATTATTATTATTAATTTACATTGCAATTAACGACTAAATAATAGTTCTTACTTCTGAGTAACTCAATAGTTATTAGAGTCTTAAGAGGATTACAGTATTGTATGCACCGAAAGCGCCGCCGCCACGGCGCGGCGAGACAAAGGCTTGTTAACAAAGTACCACAACATGTCAAACGAGAAAATTTAATTTGCTGTTGTTACGATTCTATGTCTTTGTGTTGAATATATTAAAATGGGATTACGATATTAACATGATTAAAAAGAAAAACCTTTTATACGATAGTATTAGACGACGTGTATGTAATGTAAACAAACTTGGGGGAAGGGGCTAATTTTCTTTACTTTGTCTGAAAAAAAGGGGAGATTATAATATAATATCCATTAGATATTAAAAAAAAAAAATTGAATAATCCAAAACATCACGTCTCACAGGATTATCATATTACAAAAAAGATATAGGGAGCTGTAATTGAATGAATAGAAAAAACAGTTTAATTTTTTTTTAATTATTCATTTGGTAAAGGATGACACTTTCACAATGTTCAGAACTTAGAAAACGTTTAAAATCAATTCTATTAGTGACATGATATAAGATTATTATTTTTTCAAATACAGGTACAAGCAAAATAACTTTGTATACTAGCGACCACCCGTAGCTTATTTTGGATAGTTTTAATGATTATTACAGTTCCTGTAGTTTGCTGGGGCCCAAAATATCATATTTCCAGAATGAAAATAATAAATTGTTCAGAGACGATAGATAAAGAGACAAAAAGTAGCGTATATTACTCCTGACATTTCTCTTCTCATATATGCGAAGTTTTATTAAAATCAATTCAGCCGTTTTGGAAATTAGCTCGAACAGACAGACACTACGATTTTATGTATATAAAAATATATAAATAGTTGTCTTAGTAAAACTTGATTAAATTTACTGGCGAAATCGATAGTTTATTCCACTCATACACACATGAGTAAAAACATAAAATTAATATCAAAACAAAGCCGATATCCCTCCCCCCCCATTTTTTAAAAATACGTTGCCATACATGTTTCACATTGTTTCACAGTAGGTATCTGGCAACCTCTTTCAAAGGCAAAATCATGGAAAATCTGCTGACGGTTTTGCTTATCAATGGGATGCCTATTATCGAGATAAACATTACATAAATTGAAACTTTCATCCTTTAACAAATTTTAATGTGCTCTACTTTCTTACCGGTCGTTGCTCGGACATTTCTAAATTCTATGCTCCTAACGTAACAAGACAAATAGCCTTTTTTGTACAGTCCAGAAATTTCATTAGTTTTATTCAAACAGTCGATAGATTACGTGTAAATCATCTCGACTTTGATGTGTTAGGTACGCACGAAATTCTTATTTGGTTTCCAGTTAACCATTAAAACAGCGGTCTGTTAAACGATGTCTATTGAACCGCGAGATCAAAGCGAAATTTAAACGTGTGCCTACGCGTATATCCGCAAAATTCGATAAATAAATAGAGCACATTTGAAAACGAGTGAGAATTATTTTGCGTTTAAATGCATATATATAGCATGCCAGGTATTCGGCTAAACGTAGTCCAAACTGAACTTTGTTCTTTGCTTAGAGATTTCTTATCCAACGTAATTTACTTACTAAGGAAAGGTTTTTAAAAACAATAACATTACTAGAGATATCTCACACACAGCCATTTAGTCCCAAAGTAGGCATAGCCTGAATTAAGGGTACTATACAACTGATATACTGGTCGCGTCTTGTGAAAAGAACGCTGGAAGAAAGTGGAAGAGGGATGTTTGCGCACACAGAAAATTTTTTTTAGTTATAAGTAACAAGAAATTTGATTACTAGTTACCTAAAAATAGTGACAACATAACTATAGCTATATGTAGTCAAACTCAGTTGTACCAGCTTACCAATCAGTAGCTTGCATTTTAACTCATCATACTGGTACCGGGTCTTGGTTGTTATACGTATGTGGTGTCTTCGCTTGGTACCCAAAATACAAGCTAATGCTTAGTTTGAGGCCTAGACGTTGTTGTGATGTATACGTTATTATTATTATATATTATAATATATTATTATTATCATCATCATCATCATCAGCCCGTGTCTCTCCACTGCAGGATATAGGCCTCTCCCAAGGCTCGCCACCACACACGGTCCTCCGCCTTCTGCATCCAATTACCCCCGGTGTGATGCTTTAGGTCATCAGTCTACCTGGCCGGGGGGCTTCGCTTCCTAATACATGGCCTCCACTCGAGGCCAATCGTCTACCCCATCGGTTATCAGTGCTACGGCAATTGTGACCGGCCCAATGCCATTTCAGCTTGTTAATCCCTTCGGCTATGTCGACAACTTTAGTTCTTCGACGCATTTCAGTATTCCTGATTTTGGCGGCATTTTAACTTTGTTTAAAAATTATTAAAGTTTTGCTATTTTGCCGAAGTTATATATTTCCTAAATTCCTGTTTATCAACATTTGTACTCTTTTACGTATTTCTTGTTAGGTTTGAGAATTTCACAGGCGTCAGGATGGTGGTACACTTTATATTGATGAATACTACTTCATGAAAAAATCATTTTTCATTTCATTTTTCATTGACGAATATTACTTTACGGTTCGACTTGGGTATGTGGATTTTATATATGTTTAGGTACAAAATAGGTACTAAATATCTAAAAACGCAAAATATAATATTAAATAATAAAAGTACCTAATTCAGAAAATATACCGCTATCCTGGTGTCAGAATGGAAGTACACTTTAAATCTCAAATATTTTTGAAAGTAGGCAGGTACAAATTTTTTGATGAAAGGTACTAAATAGTACAAATTAGGTACTAAATAGTACACATTAGGTACTAAATCTACAGTATAATCACAATCCTAAACGGTAGGTATTATTAGTGTGCGTCAGTACCGCCATCCTGACGCACACTAATAATACCTACATACTACACTAAAACTACAGTATCACCTGCAAGTCGACAGTCGAGAAGCTAACCATTTACTTATGCCATATTCGATTCGGGCCCCAGCTCTCAGACTATATTATTAAGGCTATTTTACACATTCATTTATTCATTTAACATTAATCACCCGTATAACGTAGCACCAGGCTTATATTTGAATTTCGTTTTGTAATTTGGTGACACGCAACGTACCCGTGCCAGTGATCTATTACTGGTTGTCACCCAAGGTATTAAATTGGGACGGCCTTATCCGGAATACTGATTTCGTTATAGCGGGCCGGGATCCGGCCGGATTAAAACCAGAAATTGGAAATAATTAAAAAATAATGAAATAAAACGATGGGCGATGTAATAATGAGTAATATACGTAGAAACAGTGACTCACTGTATTATATGAGACTGGGAGGATTACCATGATAACCCACCGTGGTAGACCCAAACTTTGGTCTAAAAATCATTAGATTAGCCCACACTGATGGAAGTTGCCCGGCGCCTCCTCGTCGTGGAATCAGACGTTAATATAAAAATTACTCATCTTAAAAAAAAATAAAAAAAAAACGTCAGGCAGATGCCATAGTAAATGTAAAAGAGCAATTTAATTTAATATTATTATTAATGTTCATGACTTATTTAGGTGATCCTCGACTACTTGTTCATCGAGGCAAGGAGTTATATTGAAACAACTCCGTGGAAGATCACCGCGAATCTCCTGAGTAAATCGGCTTTGAACCGCTAAGGCGCCTCTGCGCGGCGCGAGACCACCAACATGAACCACTAACGGCGACTGCTTGCTCACGCATTTTGAGGCTTTAGCTTAGCAGTGGCGCGTTCAAGCCACGTTCACCGTTCTCCGAGGTATCCTACAGCGCCGCCGGAGTGGGGTGGCTCGCTTACGATCCACAAGAGGCGGTCGGTACGTCTCCGGTATGTGCCGGCGTTATTACCAGTGAATCACCGAAAAAGTGCTAGATTGCAATCTGAAATCGAGCTCATTCCAGTGTGCCCGTTTTATCACATAACGTCTGGATCGCTGACCCCTCCCAGTCGAATACGCGGTAACGTTCGGGAAGAGTTATATCATAAACTACATAGTCACAGTCTAGTAATCCCCATACAGTCGGTCATTGGAGGCGTCTAACTCTAAACAAATCGTGCGGTGCGGTGGGGAAGACTTATGTACCGAACGGCATACTGTGACGATGTTAGTAGTTCGGTACTGATATATTAAATATGTTAATATTAAAAATGGTACGTACCACTCGTGCGGTGACAAACTGTGGATAATCTTCGTATATAAACAAGGATTTCAAGTTACACCAATTTCCATGGTCGGAAGAACGGTAAAATGTTTAATATTATTGTATTTTTAATGTTATTTTTAATTCGTATATTTTCGTGATAGACGACGCAACAAAATGGCGGCCGCGCCTTGTTTGTAATTCTTAGATATTGGTGTCACTTTAGAGGTTTTTAAGTGTGCTCAGCACGATTTTGATGTTATTTTTAGAATTAAAAATGGCGGCCGCGCTCAGTTTGTAATTTTTCGATATTGGTATCGGGTAAGTTAATGATGTAGCTCAGAAAATATTTTAAAACCGGCCTAGTGCAAGTTGGACTCAAAATCGATATCTAAGGGTCCGCGTGGAATCCAATGACGAATCTGTGGTCAAAATTGAAAAAAAGTTACTCCATTTTGAACTTTTTTTTACAGGACCGATTGCTTTCAAAATCGATATCTAGGGATCCGTGTCGACTCCAATGACTAATCTGTCGTCAAAATCGAAAATAAAAAGTTCGAAATGAGGGTCACTTTTTTCAAATTTTGATCACATTTGAATTAATTTTTGTTATTTAGGTAGTGCGGAATCTAGTATTAGAGCGCGTATGGAACTCTATCAATGATGTAAAAAGACAAAGTGTGGTTTTTTACTTCTGCTCAAATAATTTGCATCATATACAGGTACATATTCTCTCATTTTACAAAAAAAATTAATTAAATACCTACTACCCTTAACGCGTGACAACTCTTACACAATCAAGATGACGGCGGCGGCTTTTTCGCCAACATCAAAGGCGATGACTGACTGTATAGATTATTAGACTGTGCGACAGTTTTCTATATTAGTCCAGATTTTTGTGCGGAATAAATTCCCCATTACGAATTTACAACCGTCGTCGTCCATCTGGCGCCTTCCTCTTTCTTTCTCAATAAAGAAAGGGGTTCGTTGTTAATTTATGTTTGTAAATATTAACGAATTTGATTAGCACTGTATCAATTAGGTCATATAGAAAATAGTAAAAGTGTCACAACACAACGAAGTGTTTTACAAATGTCGTGATAGCCGAGTGGTAGCCAGCCCGCTTCTTGTTTAGAAGGCTGTGGTTCGAATTCCAGGGCATATGGTACATACCAATGAGTTTTTTCTAACTTATGTACATAACTATCACTGACTCTGTGCTTCGGAGAGCACGTTAAGCCGCCGGTCCCGGTTGCCATCAATAGATGGCAGTCGTTAAAATCCACCAACCCGCACTGGAGCAACGTGGTGGATAGAGCTTTAAGCCCCTTCATCCTGAGGGAAGCCTAAGCCCCACAGTGGTGCTTTAATGGGTTGATGATATGGTAAAATAAAACGAATAATGTCTATAGTAAATAAGAGTAGTGTGCGATGTGTTATATCGATAAATAGATGTTTTTAGAAGTGGTGTCTTTAGCGTAGGCACTCAAAAATCGTTATAACAAGTCGATTTTTGACTTAATCGGACTAAACCCATTATAAAATTTACTAAGAGACACTGATATTTATATGTGCTATATATATAACGTATATAATGATAACCTGACTAGATAATAATATGCTCTTTTTAGTACCCCATTTACATTGTACGGTTCTGCACCCAAAGGCTAGGTACGAACGGGAGCCTTATTACTAAGCGTTCGTTGTCCGTCCGTGTCCGTCTGTCACAGAGCTGTATCGTCTGAACCGTAACAGGTAGACGCTTGAAATTTTTACAGCGTGTGTATTACAACAGACTGTATAACAATAAAAAATAAAATAAAGTTAAAAATTAAAGGTGATTTTGGTGATTGGTGATTGTATAATCATTGCTTACACTAGAAATGATCATGAAGTATGACTGCTATGATCACCATAATAATAAAATAAAATTAAAAATGAAAGGGGGTCCCGATACAAGAAACGTTGTTTTTTTTAAATAATTATATAGCATTTTTATTTCTAGCAATTTAGTATTTTATGATTCGGCATAAGTGTTTCAAAGAAATTATACTTAAGATAAAAATACAATATCAAATAACTATTTCTTTTTTGTACACCTAAATAACTAAAACCTCTTCGTTGCGTAAATAAAAATGATCCCATATCCACGTCACCCTTTCGCAAGATAACAAAAATCCCATTTTCTATAAGAAGGATAGGGAAAATCTTTAATAAAACGATAAATTTATCTCACAGCCTTCAATATTGTTCCTCGTTAAAGCGTATAAAAAGCTCGCATACGATGTAAGTGTTTTAAGTACAGAGAAAAATTAGTTGTGTGAAAATTGAGAACTTCCAGAATGGAAATTTTTCCGTGTAATACAATAACTTTTAAAGAAAGCGCTAGATAAAATTTTTATTTTCTGTTCAAATCGACAAGTCGATATTGTGTTTTTTTTTATATTGTGACGTCTATGCGTAATAGCACGTTAATGTTTTATAGGAAGTACTCGAATGATCACGTGGCTTCACAAAGATGGCGACTGAATACAGAAATAACTAGAAATTCGAGATCAAAATAGATTATAAATAAATTTTTCGAGCCGCGCCGCCGTCGCGGTACTCCAATGTGGCGCCTGGTGCTGTTAATTATTCACACGATAAATTGTAATAAGCATTTAAAAAGGTAATTTCGAGATGCTGCGGAGTTGGGATTTTGGAATCTAATGAAGGGATCGGCACGGCGCCAGCAAGTCAGTTTATTGGAAGAGTTAAGAGCGAACATAACTGCGAGTGCGATACAAGTATGAGAACAGTTTGTGATTTTGTTAAGAAATAAAGTATAAGTATAATTTAATCGGTGTTTTTGTGCATCAAACAATATTCGGATCACTAGCCCGTAACAATATCATAGATTTACTTGGTTGAGAGGCGCTTTTTGGCACATTTTCTATAAGTTTCATCGCTTCTATAACTGAATCTTTCAGGCAAATCGAATTTTTATTTCGTAGTTACGTAACATACTAATCTTGAAACACTTCACAAAAATATTTGAATTTATTATTTGTGGACACAATAACGTCTCCACAAAGGCACATTCAAAAACGTGCTTGTTCCTTTCAGAAAAATACGCAAAGAACTGGAATTCGGTTTATTTCTAAAAATAAATATATATAGTTCGGTAACAAAATTTTTTCTAACATATAGTTTAATATTAAACTATGGCTCCAAATAAAAAAGTAACTTCGTTTTTTTAATTAAAAAAAGTTTTTTTCATCGCTCTAAATAGAGAGACACGCGGTTATTTTGCAAGAGGCAACATCAACATATAGATGTAGTGTATTTGAATGTCGTTAGTGCACACTCGAGCCATGTCTCGGTTTACGAGGTCATCGTGACAACGGCCCCTTAACCAGAACACAAATAACCTTCCAATAAACTGTTTACGGCGGACTCGGATCGACACGTTTTTGCGTCCTACCTAAGTTGTATATAAATACATCATTGGATCATATATATGTTTAAAACATTGATTTAAATCACAGTTTAACCTTTTCAGTCTTAAAATGTTGCAACGATGCTGTGTAAGTTGTTAAATATGCAAAGTCTGTTTTAAATACTTGTACAATAGGTAGAATAACAGCCTGTAGCAGCAAATTAATAATGTTGATACCTTTTTACAATACATCTTAAAATTTTTTACTGATTTAAGAAAAAGATTCTTTCGGAAATAAAGCAAACAAAAAAATTTGGAACTGTATTTCTATTATGATAGATTCTGAGATGGTTACAATATATTATTCTATTAGTGTTATCTATTTGTAAAAATATAAATATAAATTGAGGGAAAATACCTAAGCTTAAAGAACTTTTAAAACGTTACCTGTTCACTACTTTCGCCTTCGATTTCATTAACTATAGGCCGTTTGATATTTGTACCTACGAAAAGTTGTATAAAAAGGTATAAGCAATGAAAAGCTATGGTATTACCCGTTATTATTTTTCACTCTGTAACGGTGACACTTTTTGTTTTTGCACTGCAAATTACTGGCCCCATTTTGCACATTATCTTCCCAAGAACGAAAGAACTTTTTAAAATTATGACTTAACTCTTACTACACAGAATAAAAACAGCTGCAAAATAAATAGTTTCAGTAGGATGAAAGAAATGCCAATGTCACAGAATAGACATAGTGCATAGAGCAGTGTTATTTTTGTTAGCGTTTAACCCATGGTTTGACCCACAGAGAATTGAATAGGTTAGAGGTATTTATGTCTATGGTTAGAGGTGCCGTTTGATGGTATTTGTTCGGAGTTACGTGTCCTAAAACTCACACAACGAATATAAATGTAAATATTACGCATACGTAGTTTTGCCTTTTGTATCATTTTTGAAAGCGGTTAACTCGTTTATCCCTTTCACTCACATCTTTAGTATGATTTGATGTCGCATTTTAGGATTTGGCCTATGAGATCTGTCACAAGTAGTCAACAAAAAGCGCGAAAGGTTATGCAACCGCAAATGGTTAGTTTTAATTATATCCACGTCAATGGCGGTCTACGCGGACTAACGCATGCATAAAATTTAATTTGTTATAAACACTGAACATATCACATTATTACAAATATTACCAAACTCGATTATAACGTATTATATCTGCGGATGGAGTCGGCGTCAGAAAACGTAGATAAGTTTACCACCTAACTGTTTGGCTTTAATTCACGCACACAGAAACGGTTTGTACTTGGTTAGTATGGCGTAGCGAGAGTATGTGATCTGTAAAATCACACACAAGTCTTTAAAAGTTGAGCTGTCATTTTTGTTGACATTGTATTGCGAGAGTCCATCCAGATATTATATAATCAAAGTAAATAACATAAATACTGTAAATGTCATCGGTGAAAATTTTTCCGATATATTGATAAGTGACGTATTCGCAACGGAAGCTAAGTTTTTTTATGGCAATATCCGGTTTTTCCGGATCTCGACATTGATACGGTTTCGGAAGTAACATCCGGCTTACGGGCCCGTATAAAGAGAGGTTAATGTATTTTTTATTTGCTCTGTAAACCGATTTCGCTATTTTAGACGTAAAAAAATATTATATTAGCAAAAGTTATCTTTCGTTTCCAATTGATTGCCTTGAATAGCTTTTTCTAAAGTATAAAAAACCTAATATAAAAACCGCTTTTTCAATTGAGCATTAATTCTAATATAATAATAATTTTCATTCATACATATAAAATACATATTTTCCGGAGTCGCAGAGGCTGAATATGTAGTTCTTAATTAGATTCGAGGTCTTCATAGATCATTTTATGCATACTTTTCCTGGTCTTTGTTTGTTCCAATTTGGTCGACCTATAAGTTTTTTCGGGCACCCCTCACCGACTCTTCCATTTTCATTAAATTTTCAATATAAATATAATTTCTGGGGTTGGTTTTATTTACTGGTTCTCTTTCATGTATATTTTATTTAAATACGTTTGACGTTTTGTTTCTTGAATCTGTCTTAGTACTCCCAATCTTGTGAATTCCTCATTCTTTTCCAAGGCAAAATATTGATTATAATATAGAAAAATATATTAATAACCATTACTAAGGAGGATTGGCATCCGAAATTCCAGTCTAGACTAGGCTTTTTAATTGAAATGAAAAGATTATTTTATTTATTTTTTATTTTTATTTGTTTATTTTAATTTTTTATAATTAGAATAATTCTTTTTCCATATACATTTTTGTACCAAAAGTTTGACATGCTCCAAAACGTGTAAAATCCAAAATTCTGACACCAATAAAAGTATTAATTATTGTTGCTCTAATTGAGAAACAAAGTTTGATTTTTACCCGAACTCTTTAATTTTTTATAGATTTTTGAATCACCCAGTGACATGAAGCATGTTTGTAATTGGTTTGTAAAGCACTCCTATCATTGCGCTCATTTTTCTTACCGTTTAGAAAAATTAGAAAGTAATGCTGTATCAACAATGTAGTCAGCAGTAAAAAACTTGCCTTTGATAGATAGCCGTTTTTGGCACATACTGAACATGGAATCAAATTTTTCCGTACCATAAATCGAGAAAAATATGAAACTCGTCGGTTGTCGCTTAGCACGCACATTTGAACAACATTTGGAGATACAGCGCGCTTACAATTATATACTCAAGCCCTTGGGTCGATTGCAGTCATTTCTTGTTTTCGGGATAGTACCTCAGTTTTTATTCAGCATTAGTCAAAGGTTGACTGTCAATCTCGATTTCATTTTGAAGATATATTGTTGCACTTTTTATGTTTTCTATCTTGACAATAAAATTTTTAAACAACTGCCGTTTTAAAATTTGTCATATAAAACTAATGTTTTATACACCAACAGATGGGTTCTTTCATAACCTTTTCAATGATGCATTATTTAGGTTCGTCGCTTAGTGCTTTCAGAGATAATTATTATTATTCATGTGACAGTCAATAAATTGCTTTAGAATATAACTCAAATTTGACGCCACAAAACCGATAATGTATCACTGCGATTTTCATTTTTCTTTTGGAACTGTAACTGGGCCACTTTGCTTGTTCGATCTGCATAAGCACCACGTCTTTACGCGCAACACGTAACGAGATGTACGCGTTTTCGTGGAACACGTTCAGGTAATGCTCAACATTCATTGCATGCCACGCCACTATTTTCCGTGCGCGTCAGACATGAAATTTGATTCCATATCAAAAAATAGAACATTGCAAAACTATTATATTCTTAGCTCACTGATTCTTACTACACCTAGCGAAACTTAAAATTTAATCGAACTACTTTTCCCCCCGCAGGATTTGACACTTTGCTGTCATCTGTTCTGACCGGAGCTTTTCTCCGAACCGTCTTATACGTGTATATCATGTTTACACAATATTTATTGAGGTATTATTGGAGTCAGTGCCAGTCAAAGCAAGATATTAAATATCCACAATTTAATTAAATAATTCATAAAGTCAAATTCCAGTAGGTTTAAAAACGTGTTTTGGCTTGTATTGACTTCAAAAATAATTAGTTAGATATCGTAGATTTTATTCTCAACATTTTAGGTTATATTTGTAAATATGTTACAAAAAATGTTAACATTAACAAAGTACCAACAACATTAATTTATTTTATATGATATTAATTACTAAATATAACTGATTTTATATTAAAATTGTATGATTTTAGTATTGACAATTTTTGTCTCCCTTTTAAGAATAATAAACTTGTATCTGGCCACTTCCAAATGCAGAACCTGGCTTAAGTAAATCTCTTTATCGATCTTCCTCTAGAATGTTACTTGGATTGCGAAAAGCTTGTTCCAAATATCACTTTAAAAGGCAAAAGGGTTATTCGATTACATTTGAGTTTATTGAAATTATGTAACTTTAGGATACGGGAAAAATCGCTTTGAAAGGGTTTCCTAATATTTTTACATTTACCGATATTATGGTAAAACAAAAGGGAAATAGGTTTATACGACATTCGTGCGCTTCCGGGCTCGTTTAAAAAAGCAACCCGGACCGAGAAAAAAGTTGCGTAAAGCGAGACTTTCGGATAGAGATGTTCACGTCACGGATTAAGAAAAGTAACAATGGTTTATTAAATAGAATTACCTGGTGGATTGGACGAAGAGCTTGCGTAACAAAGGAAAAGCGCAAATTGTAACTTACTTCTTTTAAGAATAATTATTAATAAGCTGTACCAGAAAAGAGCTGTATAAGAGCAATATAAAAGAGTTACAAGTTAGTTAATACTATATTTTATAGTACCTAATATACTGTAGGTATAACTAATATATTGACTAAGGATGCGTAATTTGTGCTCATTTCAAGTTGTAGGTACAGCTGTTTTAGAGCCATTGCACGGTTTTTATCTGCTTTAGGTTAATTAGATCTTAAAATATTGATGCAAACAGATGTTTGTCTATTCTTGCACAATATATTTAAAAACAGGTTCGTGGACATTGTGAAAAGTCAAACCCGTTTTTTTTACTTTGGAAAATAAACTAGGGGAGTCTAATCAAGTAGTCCAAGAGGACTACTTGATTGGAGCGTAGTAGAGTACGCACTGCTAAGAGATTACTGTCTGCCTTTCCAATAGCTATGTACTGTAGAATAAGTTGGCACACGACTATCTACACTTAAGCTGAAATTCGACCTAGCTCGCTTGAACTCTGTTAACTTCTTCACCAAGCTTCAGCCTTAATCAAATATATACCATAGTCTTTTGAGAAATTCCTTTGATACTTATTGATAATTATTAAGTTTGTTTATTAAAGTTTGTTTTCTTGATAACAAAGTTGCGCTTGCAACTCAAACAACATTGGCCTTAATATGATTTATGATTACGACAGCTGCTAGAAAAGATATTGTTTAAATGTAGTTGTTTTATTATAAATTATTTGTTAGAATCCTACAAATAATTTGAAACTGATTTTAAAAAATATTCCATTTGTAATTTTTAAATAATATTAAATGCAGTATTCATTATTATTATGTTTTTAAATTATCAAAAACACTTATCACATCACTAGCTCGTAGTGTTCAGTGTTCACGTTCGGCGAAAAAACTCTCGACTTGTCGGAGTGAGACGTCGGTCCCGAAGTTGGTGAACATAGCCCAGTTATCTTTGTCAGTTTTAATACTATAATCTATAACGAACAGCACAGATAATAACTATATTAGTTTGGAATACTTCACCCGCAGTTAAGTCGTTTTGATTTAACTCTGAAGTCAAAGTCAAAACGACTTAACTGCGGGTGAAGTATTCCAAACTAATATAGTTATTATCTGTGCTGTTCGTTATAGATTGTGAAAATATGTTTTACATTGATCTAAATATAGAAGATGCGGCCAGTCGGTCGAATCCCTAAGGGCGTATTCAGACAGGGCCGATAGCAAGCTTCTGTCTTCCAGCGTCAAAAATGTATGGTACTGTGACGTCTATGCGTAGAAATACGTCGATGTATTATAGAAAGAATTCGAATAATCACGCGGCTTCACAAACACATCGACTGAATACAGAAATAACTAGAATTTCGAGATTCAAATAAATTGGAAACGAAATTCAATTTTAGAAACGGTATTATTCAAAAGATAATCGCCGCTGGAAATTATATTTTTGTGACGGCGCTTCAAAGGCACTGGCGCCATGGAAGTTCTCACGATAAAATGTAATTAGAATTTTAAAAATCTAATGTTCTATGAAAAAAATTTTAAGATGCTGCGTCGTGGGTCAATCAGTTTCTTTGGAAAATCAAGTGCGAATAAATGCGAGTGTAATATAAATATATAATAACAGTTTGATTTGGTTCGGTAATAAA
The DNA here is from genome assembly GCA_949709985.1 of Luffia ferchaultella. Lineage (NCBI taxonomy): Eukaryota > Metazoa > Arthropoda > Insecta > Lepidoptera > Psychidae > Luffia > Luffia ferchaultella. The sequence goes on from OX453252.1 coordinate 1,725,113, forward strand.
GTATTAGTAAACTTAAATCGGTGTTTTCGTGCATTCTCAATGTCTGGACGTATAATAGCCCGTAACAGTAATATAAAGACATTAAGCAACTCAATTATGTCAGCTATATTAGAAAAAGACCTAAAATAGGCGCGATAACGTTTTGACATTTAATAATTTTTTTGGTAGGAATCATGTTATAATTGTAGTAACAATATAATTAAGTCTTCTAACAATGTATAGTCAAAATTTTGTCATTTTCAATAATGTGAAAACAAGTAATGTTCTACTATTGTACATTTATAATACACTTTCATATTATGCTAGAATCACAGATGTTCATAGAGATACCGCGTTGTGACAACAAAAATGAGAGCACTAAAATATACGCCGTAGACCAAATATACACCAGTTGATATTTTAAAATATTCACTGTGAAGGTAGGATTTTGTGTGAACGTGTGAATTAGTACTGAAAAAAATTCTGAAATTATTGTGTAATTCAATAAAACGATTGTTTGATACAATGATAATGACATATGGTCACACCATATGCCAGGGTAAAATAGAAAAACACCGGACTGACTTCTTTCGGATCGTAATATTCCATTTTGGGTCTACATTTTACAAAACATATACGAATTTCAAGTTTGCAACTTATTACTTTTACCAGCTAAAGCCCCTTAACATACACATAGATGGACGGACACTACGGACAGACAGATAGACAGCAGAGAAATAGTAATAGGGTTCCGTTTTGACCCTTTTATACGGAAACCTAAAGACATAAAAATATTTTACTCACAGTCAGCTACGCTGATCTTGACTTTGAATCCAGTCAAGTGTCGAGAGTGGTCAGACACGAAGCGCAAGCGCAGTTTGTTTGCCCGCGAAGTGTATCTCAAAAGTTTGAGTTTCCCGCTCCAATCGCCGCAGAGACGTCTCGCTTGCGAAGAGCCAGAGTTTAACTCCCTTGTCCAGCCTGCGGACACTGAGTCCGATTCTGGTATTATTGTTTCCATTTCTTCCCATACCTGCCACAAAAATTATCACCGATAATTGTATACGCGACATTATTCATCTGCGTGACATATGCGATATATTACTAACAGATATGGTTGAAACAAAAAAAATGTGTCATGGTCATTCTGATTGGATTAGTGCTTGTGTGCATGCCACGGGATGTAGCAGTAGGATATACTAAATTGTGCGTGTAATGCATAAGTGAGGTTCGATTGTTCGAACAGAAACACCTTAATAGTACCGGAGTGGAGGAGAGGTGCTTGTGTCTTTTGATGATATTGTGATAATATAGTGTGATTTCATTGTCATGAGTTTTTTGTATCCATTAAAAAAATCATGTCGAATCTCTTTTAAGGTGTTTAATTAAAAAAGTACGACTTTTAGTTATTTAATTAAAAAAGTCCGAGTTTCGTATGTCCAAATATCGAACTTTTAGGCAACATTTACATCGAAACACAGATCGCCAAATATTTATTAAAATCAGTGAAAGAATCTTAAATGTAATCAAAGTTAGAAAATATAAAGTTCTAACGTCATAAAGTTATAAAGATAACGAAATGCATAAAATACCGAAAACAAAACTTCTATCAAATAATATACGTTTTTCATTCACTAATTATAAATGTAAGACTGAAGTTCCAAACTCGACAACTTCACAAATGTCACTTTCACAAATAACTGAGGAGTAATATAACAGCAATTGAATAATAACCGAAAAGCAATTTTCATTGTAAAATGTTTGAACAAAAATATCTTTTGATTACACGAGGGACGCATGAAAAGTTGTTTACGAGAAACAGCTCCTTGTTCTGTGGCTTTGTTTCTCGTGAATTTTGGAAAAGGCGTGTGAACTAACTTACGTGTTGTATTTTATGTTAAGTAAGTGCTACTATATTTTGAATACATTTAAATGTTAGGAAGTTAAAACAAACTCTGTTAGGTTCCTATAACATTCATGCCAGATAATTTTTCACATCTTCGTTGAAAATAATGAAATATTTAGGATCACTCAGCTTTAATATTTCGAGATATCGCGCCACTAACTTATCGAAGTACCGTGGCAATGCGCAGGCGACTAAAAATTGTCGATCAACGGCCGTAGGCGGGATACCCCATCCCGTTAAACCCGCGATCGCACCTTTCTAATGGTAGTATTTATTTTTAACTTTCTAACTTTTCAGTAATTTAAATAAAATTAGTTTCAAAATAATCGAGAAAAAACTACTAAAATAAAATACCCGACTATATGCATAAGTAGCCGTTAAAATCCACCAAATCGAATTGCAGCAGCGTGTTAGATTAGACTCCAAGCCCCTCATCCCGAGGGGAGGCCGTAGCCCCTGCAATGGAGCTTTAATAGGCTGATGGTGTAGTGTGGCGTATATATTAGTCACAATAAATTTAGATTTATGTGAATTGTGTAGCGCCGTTTGTATGGAAATTTGCCACAACACTATCCTCTTAATAAGTAGGTTTATTGATACTGAGTTATCTACACTCAAAATTTTAAAACTATTCTATCACGCCAAAAAAGTTATCTTGTGAAGCGTGTACATAGTGCACATACTTTTGTATTTTTTTAAATTCAATTTAATACCTCACCTCGTTTTCAATATTAAAGTGTTCGCCGGTATGCAATCCCAATTCGCTCCCAATCCAAGCGGGATCGCCGTCAGTTGCATTATCCGGTCCCATCTCCAAGATTTCCACGTAATCATAGCTGCAGCTGTGGACAGAGTATGAAGACGTGTCAAGTCACCTGAATTTAATGAGGAGAACCGACAGAGCATCTCCCCTTTCTAGGGTCCGTATTCCGATGAGAATCTGTTTAAGATTAAAGGATACTTTTTGTATACATTTATTTGATTAGGAGTAAAGGATTCAATGTCATTATATTACTTTTATAATCTTAATAAATAAAATATATAGTAAAATTGTCGTTTTTATAAAAATATGTTCTTTCTAACAGAAAACGGTTCTGATTTTGGTTTTTAAAGTTTATAATTTTCGATTTAGTTATTTAAACCAGAATAACAACTGTTTGGTGTTGGAAAGAACATCACTATATATTATAAAATAAAGTCCCCTGCCGCGTCTGTCCTGTTTGTCTGTCTGTCTGAATGCAATAAACTCAAAAACTACCGAAAGGATTTTCATATGGTTGACACCAATGGACGGAGTGGTTCAAGAGGAAGTTTACATACTTAATATTTTGTGCAACTTAGTTTAAATATGACGATTATTGTTGAAGACGTCAAAAAAAAACAAGCCACCTGGGAGTCGTCATCGAAAACGCTGCCTAATCCCTTTGAGATATAACATAATAATGTGCGGAGGAATTGTTCCTCTTTCATACGACTAAAAAAGACTGGGCTATTGCATATATCTATCCTATATGGATATATAGTAATTCAAATCAAAAGCTTTTTCTTCTCGGAAGAATAAGCAAGAAACTGAAAAACGCTCTTTTTTTAACAACATTATAAACATTTTTTTAAGAATAAGTGCTTAAAATTACAATTATTGAAACAAACCGATAGGCGAGCGATTTATACCCATGGATTTTTATCATCTAAGTAGTCCGATACTTTATAATAAGCTTTTGCATAAAGCTTTCGTTTTATTATAGTTTTAAACTTGTTATGAGGTACATCTTGAATGTCAACTGGGATCTTATTGTAAAAGTGTATACATTGCCCTTTAAAAGATTTTGTGATTTTATTGAGGCGGTTGACATGATTAGCAAGTTTATCTTTGTTTCTTGTATTAACATTATGCTGATCACAATTTTTTAAAATAATACAATATTTTTTTACGTACATTATGTTTTCAAATATATATTGAGACGGCAACGTCATTTTATTACTTTTCTTTAAGTCTCTAAGTGATACTCTAGGTCTTAGTTTATAAATTGCTCGAATAGCTCGCGTCTGCAACACGAAAATTATGTTCACATTGGCAGCGTGTCCCCACAGCAGAATGCCATAAGTCATTAAACTATGGAACCCACTGAAATACACCAATCTCGCGGTTTCTATGTCCAAAAGGAAGTGAATCCTTTTTACAGCGTAAGCTGCAGAACCGAGCTTTCTCGCCAAGTTAGTGATGTGAGGATTTTATTGCAATTTCGCATCCAATGTGATTCCCAAGAATACAGTAGAATCCACAAGGTCTAATTACATTACAAATTAATACAATTTTATTTTTTAAGTAGTTTTAATACGAATTTTAACATGGTTTTAACAGCGATTTAGATTAAGACAGAAATCAATATACATCAATAGATGTATCGACACGTCACGACACGTCGACAGACTAAAAAAGAAAAGCACACCACAGACAAGTTGAATATACAGATAACTCGCTAGGTGGTACCTATTTTTATGATTAACAAAATGGTGTCAGATGTTGTTGTACGTAATTGAAAAGCAATTAATACGGATACGATATTAATTCTTATCAAATTCAATACGGTAGTTACCTTCAGAATTTCATGCATATTATGAGTGCACTTTACACCGTACAATTTAAATTAATATATTAGGAATTATAATAAAAACTATCGCGCAAGAAGATGCCGAGCCGGCCACACAGACGTGACACGCGTGATGTAAAGTTAGGCAGAAGTTATCAATGTTGCATACAAAGAAATATTTTAGATTGTTTTTAAGTATTTGTTATTTACTTTTTCATATGTTTCCAGAATTGGAAACAAAATATATTAAAACTTACGTTAACTACATTTAAATCTAATCCATATGGTCGACGCAACAAGCTGATACGACACTACGACAGAAAAAAAACACTAGGACATATATGCTCTGCTACCTGTGCGAAGCCGGGACGGGGCGCTAGTCCTTAATAAATTTAACAACAAGTTTATGATACAAACAAAGTTCGGTTTTTTTACTTCTGGTCGAATGAATTTTGTATGGAAATCGACGGTGACGTTAACCTAAATATAATTCTATCAACATCAATATGATATTAATTCGAGCGTCTTCTGTTGCCCTGTTTCAAATTGAGGTATGTTTTCACTGGTGTTTATAATGTGGTTCATATTTATGAAAATGCATTAATTAATCAATGCTTTTAGATGTAGTTTCTAAAGGCACACCACGAAAACAAGATGTTAAGGAAACCAGTTGGGGTGGCCTGCATCTCAAATTATTGCTATTTCAGTCGTCGCGGCTTCCTCTCAGCGGGTCGAATTAGGTCGGGTAAAGATTTTAATGAGCGTTTTTTATTAATCGCTTTAAAAGGTTTCAATATTTGTTTAAATAGTAGAGATAATAAAACTCATAAAACCCTGTCGTGTGAAAATAATTTAATAAAAACGTCCATTTAATAAAGAAGTTTCACGTTTGGTTATTGACATATAAACCGAAAGCGATTAGCCATCGTGAAATAATAATAATACCTGAGACATTCCACACAACGTCATCTAGTTTCAAAGTAAGCAAGTATTATGCTTGTATTATGTGCACTAGACAATTGATATATGTACGTACTGAAATATTCTTTATAATATGTATATTGAAGCGATGTATGTAAGGAATGTACTGAGTGCAGATCTGTAGACACTACAAAAATAAGTTCACAGTATCCGAGAACGGGAGAGTGTTATCCAATAGGGCACCGGCTGAAAGCTTTCCCACGCTAATGGCTGTGGGACGTGGCTCTTCTAATAGGTATTATTTTCTACCATACTTCAGGAAAAATATTAGATTCTTAACCCTTGAAAACCTCATTCACAGTGCAATAACACTTCGTTTTGAATACGACGTAATTTTCAATAAATCTTTCAACAAGGCTACGTAATAAACATAGTACGTTCATAGCTCAAGTTAAAAGCATTCCTGTTAACATTAGATCAGCCCATAAAAGCACGAAATAACTAAAAGCCGTCTTCTGTGTTTTTTCGTCTAAATACTCATAGTCTGGCTAGCTGGTGCAAGATGGCGAGTGTCAGTCCGCTAGGTCCCCGCGCGCCGGTCTTCATCCCTGCGAAATACCCGCTCGCTTGTTTTCACCCCAACGAAAAGCGTTTGATATTTTCAATACTCTGAAGTGACATTTCTGACTCTATTAAAACCAAACGCTGCTGTCAAATTTATTTACTCAGTGGATCAGCCATTGATAAATAAATTATGGTGAATTCGTGGTAGTTGACAAGAGCTAGCCATTTACCTGCATTTACCTACTAACGTACATACACATAAGGGTTCATCATCATCAGCCCGTGTCTCTCCACTGCAGGATAAAAGCACACGGTCCTCCGCCTTTTGCATCCAATCGGCAGTTAACTTGGGAGCCCTTATTGCAGTATGCGTGTGACTCATTTTTCAGCTTCCGTAACCGAACCCTTATAATTTTGCCCTGTCCGTCTGCATTTCTGTCTATCCGTCTGTCACAGCCAATTTATTCGGAGACTATTGCATCATATAGATAAAATTTGGAAGGTAAGTATAATCTATTAATCGATATGCAATGGTGTACCGAAATCACAGAAGAAAACATTTCGGGGTAGGTCGCTAAACGCAACGTAACGTAAACGTGTATAGGATATTCATGGATAGGTCTTTAAAGATGATATTGAGGTCCCTAAACTATTTTTTTATTCAAGTAAATAGTTGTTGAGATATACTCTCCTTAATCCCTAAAAAGTGTGTCCCCCCTTTAACTTTTAAATTTTTGGAGTTGGAAATCCAAAAAAATTTAATACTAAGAAACAAAATTGTTTTGAATGGGATACGTCAAATAGTTTCCCAGATATTTCGTTTAAAACTTATTTTTTGAATTTTAACTATATTATAAATATATTAAACAACTATATGTTCATATCATGTTTATATATATATCGTTATAGGGCCATGGTTCGAATCCGGGCGTATACCAATGAGTTTTCTGACTTAAGTACACAATATCACTGACACCGTGCTTCGGAGGGCACGTTAAGCAGTCGGTCCCGGACGCTGTCAATAGATGGCGTTCGTTACAGTTCCCAACCCGCAGTGAGCAGCGTGGTGGACTTAAGCTCCAAGCCCCCCTTCTCACCCTGGGGGAGACCTAAGCCTCTGCAGTGGGGTAAAAATGGGCTGATGATGATGATGATGAAACAACTATATTTATATAACTATATATATATTATTAAATAACTATATTAAACTCTCGTCCCCAGTACTTTTTCCTGTATGTGGTCGGACATGTACTCGGCTGGTTTTTGTCATATATTAGCGAAAGTACTACGCACGGATCCTTGCCGCTCATATCTGCGTTTCTATTTTATACTACTGCGACGCTTTTGCAAATAACTTCACAGCGATTAAAAAAAATCTTTGTGAATGTGACTTAACTACCTATATATAAACATCACTGCGTCTACAGAGTTCAAAAAAAATTAACTAGGTATTTTTTACTGGTCAGCGTCATAAACAGTAACAAATGTGAAACATATTTTTATCGCCCAAACACGGCCATTCGACGCCCGATGTAAATATAAAACAAGGGACGCGCCCGAAATGCCTAAAAGCAAAAAAAAATATACTCCTTTAACACGAACGAGGCAGATTCATACATTGTTATATGCATCGACTTATATATACCTAGGTACATATGATTCGGTGGCATATGCATTATATTTATTTTGCTTTAACTTCTATTAAAACCTCTGACAATTTCATAAATACGCCAAGATTTTTTCCTGACTAGAACTAAGTCTGTATATTATACGCATTAAACATTGTTGTATTTGCCGCAGTTTAGATAAAAAAAAAACAGCAAAAATTTCTATTTTATGTTTGTACATAAAAAAGCCCTGTACACACACTTTTGTTTAGAAAAATATAATTTAGGTAAACTTGTTGTTGGCTTTGCAGAATGTAATTTTGTTGGATTTTGTAAGTTTTTTAGGTTATTTGTAGCTGTATACCTTACAACAATAAATACATATGAACGAATGCTCGAGCGCGCCACAAATAAAGATATAAAAGACGCGTTCTTCGCAAACATGATATTTAAACGTCAAAAAATAAACATTCTACTTTTTCATATTTTATTCATGGATTTTTATAGAGATACCGCGTTGTGATAAGATAAATGTGAGCAAAGAGTATACCGCCTAGACCAAATATATACCACTTGAGGTTTTGAAATAATTGCTGTGAAGTAGAATTTTGTGAGACCCAAATATAAATTCTGAAATTATATTTCATCTGTAATCGAAATATTGTACGCCTGTATTTGTGTCTTTTAAGGGGATAAATTTGACGTCACTATCTCCATTCTAAGCCCTCCTCCTCGACTCGTTCCTGAGTGACAGACATGACACGAGCAAATTCCCAAAAGTACAATATTATCTAATTAATTCCCGTTTCACTGCGCATCGCTGTGTGTTTGCGGTTAGGCACAGAAGTGTGCGAGCCTCATCAATGCCCATGTGGCCGTGGTGTGGACCGGCTGGGTCGCCACGGACTTTCGTGTCTCAAAAGCGCCGGTCGTATCTACCGCCACGGAGCCATTAATGACTTGATCCGCCGGGCTCTTGTGACAGCATCTATCCCCTCATCTTTAGTGCCGAAAGGTTTGTTCAGGGACGATGGCAAGAGACCCGACGGAGCAACGTTGGTGCCTTGGTGCCTGGGCCGTGCTTTGATTTGGGATGCCACATGTGTGGATACTCTGGCTCCGTCCCATGTCCGGGCCACGGCCCAGAGTGCTGGCGCGGCGGCCGACCAGGCCCAATCATGTAAACGTCGCAAATACTCGGGGTTGATTCCTCACTACGAGTTTGCGGCGGTTGCAGTAGAGACACTCGGTCCGTGGTCGTCTGATACGAAAAAATTCGTAAAAGATTTGTCCACCCGTCTGGTCAGCACTGCTGGCGATCCCAGAGCGGGTGCTTATTTCGCACAGCAACTGAGCATCGCTGTGCAGCGCGGAAACAGTGCAAGCGTAATGGGATCGATGCCACATGGGACCAACCTGGACGATATTTTTATGTTGTAAATATTGTAAATATTGTTAATTAGTTCTTAGATTTATTTGTATGTATTAATCATAATTGAATTCATAGTGTGAAAATACTGTATTCACGCATGCGAAGCAGCGCACAGCAGCAAGTTATAAGTACCTGACATTATTATAAAATACCAGTCTAAACAACTTGCGGGCCGTGTCTATTTCACTCCCGAAATAAGTATGTTCTAAAGCCAAAATTAGTAGCGTTTTTAAGAAATATCGTTCCTGGGAAGGTGTGTTTTCCTTTTTTGAAAATCGTATTAATATAAAAATTACGATTTTCAGTACAAAATATTCAAAGAAAATCATGTTTTCATAAAATTTATTGTAAATCAACTAAACGACATATCGAGAAACCAAAAACACACCACACTTTCGCGTCGTGACAGCCCGTTCGCTGCGAAACTATTTCTAGTTTAAAGGGCCGTGCGGTCGTGTTTCGAATCCAGGCGCGGGCAATAATTTCAGTGATTCCGTGCCTGGGAGAGCACGTAAAGCCGTCGGTCCAGGTTACCCGGTTAAAATCCACCAACTTGCACTTGAGCAGCGTGGTGGATTAATCCCCAAACCCTTCACCCTGGAGAGAGGCCTAAGCCCATGCAGATAGGCTGGTGGAATGGAATGGACACCACCATTTAACGGGGCTTCCCCTCTTACATACGTTTTTTCTGTAGAAATCAGTTGAGGAATGACCGAAGAACAGACACGGGCTGGGATCCTCTTTTTTGAATTGCAAGCCTGTCGCCCTAATTTACTTGTTCAATTATAAGTGCAATATTCAAAATAAAAAACAAAATTTAACTTCGGTTCGCAATACCATGAATCATATAATCATGAATCACAAATAAGATATATCGTTTAATATGAATATCTCAGATTTTCCTTCTTGTGCGATAAAAAGGATGCACTGCAGCGAAAAAAGCGGTTTTCTTTAACAACGGAGCTGTCAGCTGCCGCAGCAAAAAACAGTCTGAATATAAAAGCTTTGGTATGAAGTAGTCATGCTTGAAATGTATGTGCATAATTTTTTGGATCTACAAGTTTATGACGACTAATTAAATCTTAGAAATGTCAGTAAGCAAACGTATTGAAACTTGGATATTGAAAAAAAAATAAAGAAAAAACGAAGACACGAACACGAACGGTTCCGTACCGTATAGAATATGATAGGTTCGAAAAAAAAAAATATATATTATAACACTAATATTTTTAAGAACAGAACAGTATATTACTACACATTATAAAATAAAGTCTCCCACCGCATCTGTCTGTCTGTCTGAACGCGATAAACTTAAAAACTACTGAACGTATTTTCATAAGGTCGTCACCAACGGGCGGAGTGATTCAAGGGGACGGTTTATGTGTCTTATTTATTAGAAATTTTTCTTTTGAGGTACGGAATTTTCTTTCCACAGAGTACCCAGTACCGACGCCTTCGTCTAATTTTGCTCACTTTTATAGCAATTACAGCTTAAAAGTGCTAATTCGTGCAATTTCTCCATTATGCCGTATCTTTAGCACGAATTCGAAATGAAGAAAGGTGACTCTTACAGTCGCTAAAGCGACTAAATTAATAGACACCGTCAGTCGTTCACGCAACATCGCGCATCAAACCAAAATTTTTTAGTGCTTAACCATACAGTCGGCCAAGAACGGTATTTCGATAATTTTGGGAATATGTTCGCCTAAGATGGTGGATTTTCTTGACATAAATTTTGTGGAGTGATTTATGTCTTCTGATGGAGGACTTTAATATATTCGATAAGAATATAGTCCATAGTCTAACCCCATCGGTTATCAGTTCTACGGCAAATGTGACCGGCCCATTGCCACTTCAGCTTGCTGATCGCTTCGGCTATGTCAACAACTTTAGTTCTTTGACGGATTTTAGAGTTTCTGATTTTACCCATCAAAGAAACACCGAGCATAGCCCGCTCCATAGCACGCTGTGCGACTTTAAGCGACTGATAACCGATGGAGTAGACGAGTTCTCGAATGGAGGCCACGTACCGGAAAGCGAAGCGTTGGACGCCCCCCGGCCAGGTGTACAGATGACCTGAAGCACCATACGTGGGGTAGTTGGATGCGAAAGGCGGAGGACCGTGTGTGGTAGCGAGCTTTGAGAGAGGCCTATATCCTGCAGTGGAAAGACACGGGCTGATGATGATGATGGTGATGATAGTCCATAGAGAATGAGTGTACCACTGTTTCTAGCACCCACTACGACACTCTCCAAGACAATATTCAAATATTTGATTTAATGTGCTTTATTTTTCGTTCCTAATGAGGACTAACGATTCGTTTCGTTAGGCAGCGCTACGTGACTGGAGTTTATTTGAAATGACAACTCAATAGAAGTAGATCCCATTTGCGACATTTCTTTTATAAAACAAACCGTGTTAATTTTAATTTGTTACATTTTGTTACTTGTGTATTATTACTTTTATAAATAAAGCAATTTATTTTATGACAGCTAAGTTAATATTTTTATTAAATACTCATTATGAATAATGAAAACTTTGGAAATATGTATTATCAATTGATTTGGGGTTTTAATTTTTCAGAAGCGCTTTAGTTCCTCAAATTGACAGTTATCGAGGTCTAAAGAAAAAATCGCCCAAAGCTATATTGAAAATCAGTTTAATAGGTATCACAAATTCGGACACGATAGCACTTATAGTATAAAATTCTCTAACGATACTTTTGAAACTACAAAAAATAATTTTCGCTAGATTTCGCCCGCGGTTCCGTTTCATTTCGATATAAAGTCCTTAAAAACATTATCGCCTCACAACGCTCAGAATATTAGTTAGAATCCTTCGCTTGTTCGAGGTTCGAACTCACTACCTGCAAAAAAAAATGGATTTTGCTCTCTGGTTGCACAAACAAACTATTCCCGTGTTCGCAGTCGAACCACTTTGGCTGACCGATTAGCCGCATTGTTTAGTATCCCATGGGAAGTTCCGAATGAGACAGACAAGTTTATGTTAAGCAAAAGAAAGCATAATCTCCCTATTGTATGGCAAAACGCACAGAGAATTTGATTACATAATTATTATAAACTTTTTATAAATAATTTCTACCGTTTTTTTTCAATTTCAAACGGGAGGTACATACTTTACTATTAGTTAATGACATTCTGCTTCTTATACCGTTTGGTCGTTTATTGAAATAGTGTTTTTGACTTTCTTTTTTCTATGCTGATATTTAAAGGAGAAAAATTTGATTTTCCGTTTGTTACGGATAAACTCAAAAACTATTTAACTGATTTTAAAAATTCTTTCACCTATAAAAAGTTGCATTATCAGCGATTTTCAAACTAGCTTCCCGCTATAATTGTTTGTTCATAGCTGATGAGTGACATAAGTTATTTTTTGTCTTGCAAAAAAGGATTCCGGTACAATTGTGTAGTCCACGCGAGCGGAGTGGCGGGCGGATGAATAGTTTTAAAATGAAGTCAACTTAAGTACAGTTATTGTTCGTTTTTTATAGTGCCTGAGTGTACTTCAGTGTTTTATTTTACATCCGAGTGACTCACTCCACTCACATATTTCGTTTTAGTTATACCTTTAGCTTCCGCTTTCAGGAAATAGCGGACGATTATTTCCGCTATAGAATTGTCCAATTTTTTCCCTTTGAAAGTGTTTCGATGTTTTCGTTGTTCCCTTCTGAATCGAAGCGAGTTGTTTTCGGTACATAAAAAGGGTAAGAAATAATATTTCTATGAACTTCCCTCGAATAAGGTAAGTGCTCATTCGAGAAAGGATATTTTGCAATTTTCATAATAAAAAATAGTACATTTTCTGCTATATTCATTTACTTGTGATTTGGCTTATTAATTTTATTTGTCGTTAGTTTTTATTATTCTAAAGACCGACTTAAGGCCCATTAGAAAGCAACCAAAAAATCTGATTTCACCCTACGGCCCGTGCCGCTCTCATATGTATCAGTTAAATTTAAAAAAATAAACAAATACGCCTAATTTTCATGCGGCCCTCGAAGCTGTTTTGCGGATTGATAGAGATTTTGAGAAATTTTATCAAGTTTCAGAATTGTCTATTTGATGATTTAAAAGTTATTCAAAATGTACTCGACTGATCGACGTTAAGTTCTCAAGCAATTTCCATTTTTCCCGACTTTTCCCAACTTTTTCCAACACCACAAACCTGATTTGATTCAAAGTTCTATATGTATAGAGAAATTAGGTAGGTAACGGAGTTTTTTTTTTAAATTTCTGCAAGTACATTACGCAAAGCTTGTATTATGGGTACTAGACAAATGCTATACGAACTTAAATATTCTTTATAATATATACATATATAGATATTTTACACCCGGCCACGGAACAAATAGACATGTTCAATGTTCATGCACACAAATATAGGGCCCGGGCGGAAATCGGAACCGCGACCCTTGGTTACGCAGTTAGGGTCTCTAACCGCTAACCGGACAACCGGTCAGTAATCTATCGATCATATTTTCCGATTTTTAAGAGTTTTATGGCATTCGACGCAGTTTTTTGGAGGCTGATGCTATTAATTTTGAAATCGATAGATTGATAGTTCGTTCATATCAGCGGTTTATATCAATAAAAACATTCCAGTTTTTTGTAGCAATTTATATTTTGAGATAACTCGAAATCCACTTGAGCGATCGAGGGCAAGTTTCGAAAGAATTTCAATTGAACCAAAACTTTTTCGAACGCTGAAACAAACTGTAATAGATCGATCCGTTTAGAAGTTATTTAACGATATATCTCGATAAAAGAATAACTTCAAATCTATTCGCATATTTTTATTTATCCCGTTAAAATAATTTGATTCAAAAGGCTTCTTTGTGACATGTCGTTCCGTACCGCTTTGCTCATCGCATTCACACAAGCGAATAGCTCTCTACATATTTTCCTCAGAACAAAAGTGTTAATTCAAGAATATGGTGTGGAAACCCAGCTTTTTTAAAACTCCCAAATGAATTGCAAAAACAAAAGAATCCCGAGAAAAGTGTCCATTATCGTCGAGCGATGGATGACCTCCATAATAACAAACAAGGAATACGAAAAGGAAAAAAAATATACGATAAAGGAAATATGCTTCCTGTAACGTATAATTATGATGACGCGTAGTTTTTCTTCCTCGGTTTCCTCGTATTTATGATGATTTCGATCATCGATTACTCTATTCATGGTGAACCATAATATTAAAATAAAAACTTTTCTCAGTGAAACGTTTTTGACATGACATCAAATTACATGTCTTACACGTACGTTACCTACATAGCAGCGTGTACAATGAAACTCAACCGTAAAAAAACATATTTTGTCCCTGCCAGAAATACCATATATTCGTATCATTCAAGTCATATGTCATGACGACCGCTTAGCCTAGTGGGCAGCGACCCTGCCTGCGAAGCTGGATGTCCCGGATTCGAATCCCAGGTCGGGTCAGTATTTATATGATGAATATTAATACTGGCACCGGGTCTTGGTTGTTATATGTATGTGGTGTCTTCGCTTGGTACCCAAAATACAAGCTAATGCTTAGTTTGGGACCTAGACGTTGTTGTGATTGTGTGTGTTTTTATCATTATTATTATTATATTTTATATGATAGTTATCTTGATATCGGCTTAAGTAGGTATTACACAAAAAAATATTGCATGGTACATTTTACTTTGTTCAAATCAAATTCTATAGAATAGTTCGATTTTCTTTTTTCAGTATAGAAAACTTTATTCTTTTCAGATAAGTGGTTTTGCAGTCAGGTGTTTTTTTTTAAATTTTAATATATTTGAATAATATGATTCAGCTGAATATACCTACCTAACCATACACAGGCGGAAATGACAATTTTTAAAACATTTGACAAAGTGTCTGTCACGCAAGAACTACTGACTGGAAATTTTTAAGATTATTTATTACCTAGGTCAACATATAGGATACCTTTACTATGGGGAACGTGTTATTCCCAAGGGAAAACACAAAAACTGCTTCCAGCAAAAAGTACGTGAAAACCAACTTGAATGTTGGTAATAAATAAATACCTTTGACGCAGAAACGTGTATGTAATCCATGGAGGCAAAGTCGTGAGCGGCCGCTTCTAAATAAATATGAAAATTCATAGTTTATATTTACTTTTTCCATTGGTCAATACGTCAAAATTGAGCAATTGACCGAGTGGTTAGAGACTCTAACTGCAGAGCCAAGGGTAGCGGGTTTGATTCTCGCCCGGGACAAATATTTGTGTGCTTGAACATGTCTATTTATTCCGTGTCTGGTTGCATGTGAAATATCTATATGTGTATATATTACAAAGAATATTGAAGTATGTATGTCTGGTACCCATAATACAAGCTTTGCTTAGTTTAGGACTAGATGGCGCTGTGTAGGATGTCCCAGGTATTATTATTATTAAAAATGCGCTGATGGTAATATATAAATTACTCCTATTTATGAATTTACCTGATATTTATGATAAGTTATCTGAAATTGAAATTATCTTTGTAACGTCATCTGGGCGTTTGAGCTTATGGCGCTGCTTCCCATAGTAAAAAATAAAAGCTAAATAAAAAATATTTAGGTAAGGTCACTATGCTAAATGAAATTGTAATCCTCATGAATCAATAAAAATATTATGATTTTATTTAGTTTGAGATAAGGCTATTAGTAAGCATCTGTCCAGATGGCGCCACAAGGATATTTTATTAATCAACATTTTGGAAAAAAATTACTAAGAAAATTATAGACTTCACTTTGTTTTATTTTTAGAGACAGGTACAATTTGGTTTACATTTTCCGAAAAAATATATTTATATAAAAACTATGTGTTAGAAAATTTGGTCCAAACCCATGTCTAAATTCTTATACATTTTATAAGAATTTTATGTTTATTATATACAAATATATAAATATTTACGATTTAAAAAATCTAATAATAATAACATATTTACAAATAAAACATAACATTGTGAACATTATCTGGAGTAACGATACTCAGAATTTTATTATTATTTAATTTAATAATTTTATTGAACTTACTTTCAAAATAAAGTTATTAAACTTATGTATTATGATTAGATACTTTATTTAATATTAAAGTAATCTCATCTAACTCTAATCACTGTAATTATCGTTAGAAATTAGTCTTTGGGTACAGTCGCTTTATCTGTCAAAGTGCGGCAAATTCTCATATTTAGACCCCTGACGACAGCTTTGGGCAAACGTTGACCCTAATGACTGTAATTTTAGCCACTTTCTCGAAACGCTTACTCGTAATTTTTTAACGTCGAGGGTGAAGTTTTTCATCGTAATTTGTACATTGAATAGTGAATAATTTTTTGAGCAATAAAGTAATACCTACCTGCTGCCTACGACTTTGCCCGCAATGATTACTTGGAACGAAACTTATCTATGTGATTGCTACGGATCCCCGCCTATGATTAAAAATGTTTAAAATCCAATAGGTCTAATGATAAATACATATTTTGGCAAATAAATGTACTTCGGATTTCCGATATAATTTGGTTTTTTGTATTTTATAATTATTTGTATCTGTAAGTCTGCATTATGTATTTCATTAATAAAAATGAAAATATTTGTATATTATAAATACATATGACGATTTATTATTGCTCATAACAACTCTCTTTGGCGGTCTCTTAGGATATCATTACAAACGATTTCCGCATTAAAAAAAATAAATATAGTTAAAAAAAATGGGGTCTCGTTGAATTGACATTGAAAATCAAACAATCCCGTATACAAAATATTCGGATCTTTAACCAGCAGTTCTGAAAAGAGAAAACTAGTAGTTTATAGTAAAAATTTACTATCAGTTTCTTCTGAAAACTGGTTCACGAATTATATCCGTTCGAGTGAATGCATATTTATATTACAATTTATGAGTTTGTTCTATTATAAGTTTTTGTTTTTGACATATGGCTAAGGAAGCTTCCACGCGTAGCCCGATATGCAGTCGACTAGTTTTCTTTTTTAAAAACATGATGTACCTAACTTTAGCATTATTTAAATACGGCAATAGGCTAGTCGACTATTTTTTTAATATTTTGGAAGAGTTTTCTAAATGTATCGTAAGAGTGAAATAATTTAAAAAAAATATTAACAAAGCTATTAATGTTTAAAATGTTCCGTTAGACAGTAAGGGCAATACCGCACGGTATACTAGCCTGTCACTTCACCCCGTTTAAGATAATTTAAATATCGCTTTGCAAGAAAGAGACACAGATAAAATGGTAATAGTATTGTTCAAGCCATTCATTCATGACTTGACGTTTTCATATTCATTAATTTCGCGCTTTGACCGAGCGCGCCTGCGCCGGTAACACTCACGATATAACCGCCGAACACAACGGATCGACGACAGTTATTACATTAAAGGGACAACTCATTCCATAACAACAGTACCGAACGGCCGGATCATATACTTTCCAAGAAGGTCTCGCGGAGTAAGCATCGCGAACGGTACGCGTAAAGCGTGTCAATGCGTCACACAAAGTTTGTGAACTAAACGTGCAAATCAGACAAATAACTATCAGTGTGAAGTGACAACATAATCTAGCACTGATCTCGTCAACTCATACACGGAACCGGTACAAGCCAGGACGGCTCTCGCCATTCCCGGGACTCTCGCTATCAGAAACTCAGGAACTCAAGGTCAGTCTCAACTCAGTACACCATCTCACTTTCAGCCCAACCACGCATGTGATTGCATTCTTGTGGTCACAAGTATTATATTGTAATAGTAATTGTAAAGTATATTCGATTATAATCGAGTAAACTAGTTCACGAAGTCACTGTCACAATTTATCAAAACGCTATGTCCATATCATCGGTTTTCCATAGCAAAACTTAACCTCGATAATTCTGTGATCCAAAGATATGGGATTTTCGCCATTATATTGTAGTATGAATATAGAAATATAGATCAAAACTCACTGTGGTTCATGTTCAGTGATGAGCTCTTCGAATTGCAGCGTAATCCCTCTAGCGGTGGGCGCTTGGACTTCGATCTCGCAGCGGACGTCGTCTGGGTAGGCGCCGGGGTAACCTGGACTACTAGCTGTCTGCCAGACCGTACTTGTGACGATTATCGTGGTGTTGCATTGAGACCGCGGTGTCGTGTAGGACTCTGTGGAGTAAAATGTTTCAAATTATTAGCGAAGAATTAGTAGCGAATATACTGTCACCATAGCTTGGGTAGACTAAATTCTAAACCTACGAAACATGAAACAATGACAATAAGCAAGCGCTATTACATTTAACTTTGTCGGAGTGAGAGCGCTTTATTTGGCTTCGGCCATGCTCATTGAGTCTTTGGGTATCTTGTGTCAGTGTGAGTAAAAACTGCCACGTATAAAATCTAGATGAAGTGTGCACAGCCAGGTTCCTGCCAAGATTCCAAGCAGGTAAGCAGGGTACTAAGGACCTTAGCCCCCACAAGGAGGGGGGAGCAGGGCTATAGCCTAAGGGCCCGGGAATAGGTCAGGCCTGCCATTCTACACACTCTCACTCAAAAATGGAATTGTGATAATCGCATGTTAAAACAAATTTCAGTGTTTGGTAGTATGTATTTTTTTTTATAAACTCATTTTAGTAAATAAATATTAACATGGGGTATTTTTGTGTTGTCTTTAAAACAATTTCTTTTAGAAAAGCTTACAGGGGCCTGCCAATAAATTTAGTCTGGGGCCCGGTTTCAGAATGTGGGGGCCATCACTAAGACCGAAATTGATCTAGGCGGTAAATTCGTCAAAAATTTTTGGGAAAATTTGAAAGATGAGAATCATAGTCTGTTTACCATTTCCATAGTTTCACTTTTGCAGGTTAATTTACGAAAAGACAACATTTTAGCCTGTGGAACAGCATATACAATTAAAAAGTTTTTACTGACACTGAAAGTTGAAAAGCATTTATAAAGGGGAGAACATGGTCACCTGATTAGTGACACAAAAATAACTATGTGAAATGGATGGACAAGAGTTCACTTTGTATTTTGTCAAACTATCATAATCCTCTGAGAACTTCGACAAAGTTAATATCACAGAGAGCGTGATGGCACCAGTATTGAAGTGTGAAGTAATGAAGTGATGGCACCTGTGCAGAAGCTGTAAAGACTACAACGCCTACATGCATTTTGGACAAATTCGATCAATTAAAAGGAAGTAATATTATCGACAAAAATTCTCTAAGTAGTGGTACAGGATTTTCTTCCGTTCATAAATTAGCACCAGAATCGTCCAAGAATCTCGTTAACAGATCGCGTCACCATCTTTTTGCTTGAATATAATATTTATTATATATCAATACACAATAAATTCGGGCTATTTTAGAGAAAACTAGACTCGGGTGACAATCAAATAAAACGGAATTTCACCCGGGCGCAGTACAAACAGCTACGATTCAATATTGACAATTTCGATACATTTCAAAAACGAATCCAATTTATCACCTAACGATGTATCGATGCGAGATGGTGAATTGAAACATGTGAAACAAATAACCTATGACGTCGACTGCTGGTTCGAGAACAATATGGTAATGTTGCTTTAACTTTTGTTTCGTATCAATTTGGTACATCTACAAAAGAAATAAAATTACTAAAATCTATAGACTTCGTCTGAATTGACTACACGTTCGTATTGTTTCGGCATTCATATTACTGCAAACATTTGAATAATGACCAACCCGTTTGTCTAGTAATCGGAGGAGCTGACTGCAGGCCCAAAGGTCGCGGGTTCGATTTCTGGGTGCAAAATATCTATTTGGATGTATTAGAATATGCGCAAGCGCACTGGAACGTAACGTTCAGATTCTGTACATTTTTATTATTATAAATAGTTGACGAAGTTTTCTGGTGTTAATACATGAAAAATAGTTACCAGCGAATAAAATTAAATATTTAGGCACAATAGTATTATTTCGAACCACTATCCAGCGACAATATAAATAACAAGGACAATAGAATGGTGGAATAGTATAAAAGGAAAGAAAATTATGTGAAAATTTTATAAATAATGTAGGTATTTAAATGCCAATATATATAGTTTAGATGACTTTAAATAATTATTGAATTTAGTAAACATTAAAATTTATACAATATTTTTTCCCAATATTATTTCCCACAACAATGGACATTTAACACTTTTAAGTTATGTATGTATCAGTTTAATATACTTAATTGTAATTAATATTCTGTTCATCTGTATACGTCTGTAACCGTATAATAATTTATTCTGTGGCACGCTATAACTAATTATTATAAAAAATATTTAAGTATGTACCTACATCAGTTGTTTACCAATAATTATACTAATCTGCGTCGTAATACAGGCTCTGTCTTGTTTGGAACTAGATGACCGTATGTGAAATAACCCAGATATTATTATACTATACCATACCATCAGCCCATTAAAGCTCCGCTGCAAGGACTTAGGCTGCCCCACGGGGTGAGGGGGCTTGGAGCTTAATTCACCATGCTGCTCCAGTGCGGGTCGATGGATTTTAACGACTGCCATCTATTGGTGGCAAACGGGACCGACGGCTTAACGTGCTCTACGAGGCACAGAGTCGGTGACAGTGATAAATGTCACAAGAGCCAAGTGGTGGCGAGCTCGCTTTTGTTTAGAAGGTCGAGGTCGAATCCCAAAAACGGCATGTACTTACCAATGAGTTTTTCCTGACTTAAGTACATAATTATCATTGACTCCGTGCCTCGGAGAGTACGTTAAGCCGTCGGCCCTGGGTTGGAGCAGGAACAGCGGGATGGATTAAGCTCCAAGCACCCTCATCCCGATGGTAAGCCTAAGCCTCTGCAGTGGGGCACAATGAGCTGATATGGGACGTCGAAAACTCTTTTTTTCGTAATTAAAGTTAAATATTTCTTTATCGTCATCTTTTCTTTAGTATTTTCATCTTCATCGTTTCACCTTTCCTTTACTGAACTACTGAAACTCGCAGTAAATCACTACGGTTTTTAGCATATAAAGGCACATTGCGCCATAAGTGATTACAGTTGTTCACATATGGGCTTGGACAAACATTTTAAAGTTACATTGATGGTTATTGAAATTGAAAGGAATAAGGTTCTAGAACAAAATCTCAATTTGCGAATTTGCCAGATGTTTAGGAAAATTCCTCTGACAATAAAATTGTCCCTGTGACGTTTTGTACTGGACAATTGAACTTATTTCATAGCCTTCCAATAAAAAAATAATAAAAAAGCAAAAAGTAGTTATAATATAATTAGGTAGGTCACTAAGTATATATAATGAAATTGTAACCCTCATGATTTAATCGTAATTTATGATTTAATTTAGTCTTACATAAAATAAATAATAAAAAAATAAATAATAAAATCGAAATAATGTTATACACTGGTCAATATTTTCGGAATAAAATATAAAAATGATACGTTAAAAATTTTGGTCCAAGCCCAATGGCATATGCATACCTTTAGTATTAATATTTCAAGTATATTATTGAAATATTTATTCTAATGTAACTTACAATATGTTGTAAGTAAATATGCCTAGTTCATTTACACTACAATAAGTTTCACCCCTTTGAACCATTTGTACTATGGATTAGATTAAGATCGTATTTTTGTCCCGAAGCTGAGTAAAAAAAAATTACAAAAATGAGACGATATGTATACCTACGCACGATGTATAAACGAATCCGTCGTAGAAAAAAACAAGAGCTTAGATCCCTCATCTCATCGTAG
This sequence comes from Luffia ferchaultella, assembly GCA_949709985.1. Classification (NCBI taxonomy): domain Eukaryota; kingdom Metazoa; phylum Arthropoda; class Insecta; order Lepidoptera; family Psychidae; genus Luffia; species Luffia ferchaultella. The sequence goes on from OX453252.1 coordinate 1,746,870, forward strand.
AAACAAACAAATCACAACATGGCCATAACCATATTGTTTTCCATCTACCAAAATTATGCCAATGTTATGCTGATGAAGTCAATATGAATGGGTTGAGGAAAATTGAATCATCAATACCGAACCGAGGGGTGACATTTATAGGCGCGTTCATCAAAGGTTTTTGTTATAAAATAACATAATCAGTTTAAGTCGTACAACCTTGGCACGAACGTGACACGATGTGGCACGAAAATTGCATGGTAAAATTCCTTAAAAAATATCGTTAGCTAGTTAAAATTAGCAATAAAAATTGTAATTTACGTGAATTATTGCGATTGCTATTTTTGCGTGATGTCCAGTTGACGCACGACAATTTTTACTTACGTTTATTTCCCTTATCTAAACTTACTTACTTATTTCTTCTTTTAGCCTTCATCTTCACAAAAAACGCGTGTAATCCATACGCGCTTCTTTTTCCATTTTAAATTTAGTAGATCAATTAACTCAGAACAATAGACAACAGTCGCATTGCTAAAAATTTCCAATGAGGAGAAACGACCAAAGACCGGACTTAGGGGGATCATACTGCACCACGACAACGTGTCTTCACACAGTTCCCTCGGAAAAATGGCCTTTGACCAAGAATCTGGTAGGTATTGAGACCCTGATTTATTTTTATTATAATTTTCCAAATCCTTGAAAGATAAAATACTCGTATTAGGAAAGTTTGTTATTTCAAGCGCCGGAAGCTGCATCGGTTGCTGTATACTGCTCAGCATTTCTGACTTGTCGAAGGCAGACTGGAATAAATGTTTCCCGAGTTGGTTTATATAGGTGGATGGGAATTAGAGAATAATTGAAAAATTATAATTGAAATTATAAAAATAATATTATTTACTTTTCGCGTGTTTCATAAATTATGTAGTGACTCACGTATTTGCTAAAACACAAATTTTATTTTATTTTAAACGTGATGCTATTTCATTTCGTTTCAAATATTGTAAAATAGTTTGTACACAGTGTGACGATGACATCATCATCACCAGCATTTCAAGTTTTCAATGTTGGAGTACAGCCCTTCCTCAATATTGAGTTAAGGAGTTTGGACCAAAAGCCAGCCACGCTGGTCTGGTAATTGTTGGAGACTATTTATCTCCACCATCACAAAAGTGACGATGTTGACAGAGCTGTGGCATTTATTTGACACAAGCTTTCCAACCGCGTGGATGTCATATTTGCACCGGGACTGCTGAAAGGATATTCTGGTTCAGCCGTGAAAGGGTTTCACACACGTTTTGTGGAGTAAAAAGTAGCCTAATATCCTTTCTCAGGTTTCAAGCTGTCTTTATATCAAATATGATCGAAATTACTTTTGTGGTTTAAATAAGGATGTCAACTATCTTCATAGGAAGTTTTATCAAGATCGTCTCAACGGTGTAGCCGTGAAACGGTAACAAACATATATATATATTTCCGCGTTAAAAACTAGTCTCTGTTCTTTCTAAGGGTTCAAGCTATTTTTATACCAAATTACACCAAAATCGGTTGAAGCGGTTCACTGTGAAAACGTAACGGACAGACAGATAAATTTTCGTATTTGTAATATTATATAGTACAGACAACCTCTTACAAATTAAAATCTTAATGGTGAATACATCTACAACCTTTGTATCAAAGGCAAGGTTATCAGCCACTCGAGAGTTAGCGAAATCAAAAGGGATAATACCTAACAGCGCAACGAAAAATAAAATCTGTTGCATAATGGCCAAAGGGAAAGGCGCAACAATAAAACGAATGTAAATTGTGAAATACAAAGGCGAATCACGAATAAGGTTCGTACCCGGATTCCAGAAATATTGGGATGTACATAAATGTATAAATCTTTGAGTAATATATCTCCTTAAAATATGTATGTATCGACTGTCATTTTCAATTCGTAATAATAATAATAATACCTGGGACATCCTACACAGCGCCACCTAGTTCCAAAGTAAACACGTATTATGCTTGTATTATGGGGTACTAGCCAACTGACATACATAATTAAATATTATTTTATAATATATACATATAAAGATTTGTTTACACCCAGACACAGAACAAATAGATATGTTCATGCCTACAAATATTTGTCACGGCCGGGAATCGAACCCGCAACCCTTGGCTCAGCAGTTAAGATTTCTGACCACTCGGCCAATCGGTCAGTCATACCCGTATTGTATCAGTCAGTCATCTGCAGTAATACCCAAACAGTGTACCCATATTAACATAGCTTTCCGCCCGCGGCTCCGCTCGCGTGGACTATATATAACACGCAGTTGCACCTAGACACCTTTTTCCGGGATAAAGAGTAGCTGTTATTATAGCGGCTCCGGTACAACTGTGTAGTCCACGCGAGTGTAGCCGCAAGCGGAAAGCTAGTTTGAAAATGAAAAAAAAGTAGAGTACATGTTACTTGTTGAAATGTAGCTTTCTATAGGTTAAATAATTTTTAAAATAAGCTAAGTAGTTTTTGAGTTTATTCATACCAAACAAACAATCAGATCAGTCTTCTTTATAATACCTGTATTAAGTATTGATTTATTACAAGTTATAAATGTCTAGTAAGGTGCATTCAAATGCGATCAGATGTGCCTATTCAGATGTTTTAATTAAACTATGACTAAATCAACGTTTCTAAATTAGAGAGATACCTAGATACCAGATAGCCTACATTGCAGTAAATGCGGAGACATTCGTTTCCATAAATATGTGTCAATATAACATTTCAACCCTCATTCTAAATACATTGTTTGTAAACAATCTGATTAAATTTAGTTTAAGACTAAAATCTTACTCAAAATGTAATTACATTTTACAAGTTAGTAAACGCGTTGTTTGATAATACGGTACTTAGTTATAAAAGCATTAAGAGCTCGCTGTGTAATGGTTCTTATAGGATGGAAGAGCTCGCTAAATAAATTTAACGAGCCGCGATCGGTGAGTATACACGAACAAATAAACGGAATAGAGGAAAAGCTTTATACATCAACCAATACTATGAAATTAGCTTTCAAAAGTCGGCATGCCCTTTTTATTATATAACTGTAAAGGGTTAGTTAGTATAATAGGAATAAAATCTGTTATAATTTAAAGCGAGGGGAAACAAGGGAACACTTTCGCATTCATTGGTTAGAAGAGGTTAGGATGAAATTATGCTTGAATATTTACCTACGAGCCTTTAGCAAGTATGTCTACTTTTTAAAAGTTTTAAATGAAAATCGAAATAATATATAATTAGTAACTCGAAAGGCCACTACGTTTTTAACCACTTAAAAGCTCTGTAATTGTCATAAAATATTCTCAAGGAATACTATAATATTATAAGCTTTCACATAACTACAAAATTCAAAAATTCAAAATTCAAAAAGTTTTTATTCAATATAAGATGTTTGCACACACTTATTGAAAGTCGTAAAAATTGATTAGGTACCGGTTCAAAAACTAGGAGGAGAAGAACCGGCAAGAAACTCCTCCCTATTTATTTTATTTAAATATATGTTTTTCTTAATTGTTTTTTTTTAAATTTAAAGTCTTACAACTATTACAATGATGTCCATGCGCACTTATCATTTAAATACTCGGTAATACAATAGTAAGCTTTTTTCATGAGTTGGACTTTAACTCGCTTTATAAATTGATTAGAATTCAAGTCTAACATTTCTTTTGGAATTTTATTATAAAAACGGATACAATTTCCCATGAAAGAATTATTAACTTTTGAGAGCCTGAACCTGGGAATTGATAAGGTAAAGTGAGCTTTTAGCTGCTGTTTAGACTACACATAAATGTAATACATTTTAATGAATCTTATTATTTTACAGTCATATTTTCTACATACACACATAGAGAAATTGTTACAGAAAAATATTTATTTATTTTGTATTGAAGAACATTTCGTTTCAACAATAAATGACGCTTACAAAACCTACTTGGTATAGAACAGCTACTTAATTTTTTTTATTTACGAATTTCGAGTAATTTTGAAATTAAATTATTTTCAATCGAGACTGGACATATGTCAAAATTAAAATATGTAAATGTCAATACAGCTTAAAGTAATTTTTAGGGTTCCGTACAAAAACGGTACCAATGGGAACCCTGTTACTAAGGCTCAGGTGTCCGTCCGTCCGTATGTCCCCGTACAAGAAAGAAGTTTTTACAATACAGTACGGTGGTATGGAACCCTTCGTGTGCGTGTCCGACTCTCAATTGGTCGGTTTTTTTATTTACACACTTTGAGTGATTTCTAAATTAAACTATTTTCAATCGAGACTGGAAAGATGTCATAAATTAAAATATATAAATGTCAACTTAAAGTACGTTGTTTTTATATTACGAGCTTTTACTTAATTTTAATATATTTATTAAAGCTCAATGAATGTTTTTCACCATGAATCACTTCAATGAAATATTTTGAGTCGCAAATATAACAGGAAGACTGGTCATACACATATTAAAAAAATACATAGAGTCAATAAATATGACAGCAGCATTTAGTTTTTAAAATACTTAAAATAAATGCTTAAAAAGCGAAACATCGTAGACTAAAATGAGACGTCTCATTGTACTCTGTGGCACTATTATGTACTTAGCACGAATGACGAAACGTGATCATGAGTAAGTATATTATGAACCAGTTATTTTAATACACATATGTGCTCCGGCTGTTGAGGAGCACGCGTTTAGAAAAATAGGCACTTTTTCACTCACAAAAAGTGCTTATGAACATAAGCACTTTTTCGCTTATGGATATAACCACATTTTGAACCTAAATCCGGTAATTTGATAGTTTTCTTTGTTATAGCGAACTAAACATAAAAAAAAACCGGTCAAATGCGAGTCAGGTTCGTGCACCGATAGTACCGTACCACCATATAGTATACTTGCGTGACGTATTTCACAAAAAAAATGTAATCTAATTTGTAATGATATAAAAATGTTTTTTTATGTGATACAATAACTAATTTACGATTTTCGGATTTTTTCTTTTACTTGTGCTTTGAGACCTTGCATTTGCCAATTTTTGTATTTTGATCATGTTTTGTTTTATTTACGTGTGTCAAAAATATGTGGCATAGATAGCCGCATATTAAAGCCTAAAGCCGTAGCCTTAATAAATAAAAAAACATATTTTATCTTTCCAATTCCTTCAATCAGATCCAAACTTACAGAACTCTTAGAGGTCAAAAGGAGTTATTAGCACAGTGCCTAAAAGTAAGACGCCACTGCAGCAGATTGTCTAACCATCAATGCCTACATTGTAATTGCCTATATGTTATTTCGTCTATATATCGAAATGCGTAAAAAACAATAAGTCTCTCCGATGCCTAATACGCCAATTTGTTTGAAAACTTTTTTGTTGAAACTCGATTATTTATATTATAAATCAAGATCCTTTTTTAGTTTGGCATGTTATAGTTTTCGTCTTTTCACTCTGAAATCTGACACCATGCTGCTTTCATTTTAATTCAAAATTATCAGTAGGTTAAAACGGCAATTTCATATTAGACGACCGCTTAGCCCAGTGGGTAGCAACCCTGCCTACAAAGCTGGAGGTCCCGGGTTCGAATCGCAGGTCGTGTCAGTATTTATATGATGAATATTGATACTGCTACCGGGTCTTGGTAGTTATATGTATGTGGTGTCTTCGCTTGGTACCTAAAACACCAACTAATGCTTAGTTTGGGGCCTAGACGTTGTTGTCATGTATACGTTATTATTATTATTTTTATTATTATTTAAAGATATCAAGTTGATAGTTGTCATGCAGCCAATGTTATACTCACCATATATTTTAGATAATCTGCATCGGAGCACTCAGAACATTTAAAGTCACGATACATTGTAGGCAATCTGTTTCTTGGTCAATTGACGTGTTAGGTATTACTCTGTGGCATTACTGCATCAGTGGCACCTTACTTTTCAGGTACTGTGCTTATGACTCGTCAAAGGGAACCTTTGTGCCAAGTTTAAAAAAATCTGTCTGAAAATAACGACTCATGTCATCATTAATTTTAAAGCCACCAGTAATAGAAACAGTAATGTGCGATTTACTCACTTTTCATTTAGACATCTCAATATAAAGTATATATTTGTAATAGGCTAGTTGACTATTTTTTTAAAATTACTTTATATGAAAGAGTATATTCTAAATGTTTCATAATTATGAAAGAATTTTTAAAAATAAATCATTATTATCAAAATTATGATTGTTTAGAATATTCTGTTATACAAAGAGGGCAATACCGCACCGTATACTAGTTTGTGACGTCAGGCCATTTAAAATATGTTAAATATCATTTTGCAAGAAAGAGACTGAGAATTTTTTTTTAATAATTTATAATTTCCATATTTTTTAACCGAATATAATTTTGTTTATTTTTGTTATCCGTATAAAGTCTATTTTTATAGTTTCTTGGAAAATATAGTAGGTATATTGAATACTAGTCAAATAACGTATTCTGGTAAAAATAGCTTTCAGAGTATATTTTTCACATAAGATTACCTGTTAGTGTAAAAGTAAATGACGTTTATTTAAAAAAAATGCTTTCATATTTTGTGAATTTTGCCTAATATTTAGGTTTTCTTTTGTATGGAAAGGCAACATATTTATTCTAGAAAAAAAAATCGTCATCCTTCAATTATTCGAAAATGACATCTCACATGCCCTAACACTTATAGTTTTAAAGTAATAGTTCTTAAAGTGAAGCGCGCCAGAAGCAAATTTCTCCCTTTCCCGCCATCTTCGCAGTGGCTCCCGATGTTTACCGGTGAAAAGCCACTCAGATGCTCTTAAGGAACAACTGTTGCAAGTATGAGTCTTCTATGACTAAAAGTTGGGGTGTATCGCACTAAATTCCTTGCTACAAGCGAATGACGCTCAACTGTCCCACTTAAGTGTCCAACCAACTTCACTCTCATTTGCAACTTATAACTTACCGCACTTGTTGCACAACACACCTAATTTATATCTACATTTTATACATGTTGAAATACATATTTCTGGCTAAACACTTGCATAAAATATCTACTTAATTTTAGAAAAAGCATTATATAAATAAATTAAATCCTACAATGTGTTTTCATAAGTAAACCATACAAATATTATTGTAAGTAATACAGATAAACAGCACCTGTTGTATTTTTTCATATTTTGTGGAAACCGCCTTACTTCATGCATTATGCATTGGAATCCACCTTAAACGCCGCGTCGTCAGTACAAATACAAACTGAAATATTTTGATCGTTTTGATATAAACGGGAAAATAATTTTTCATCTGAACATCGTATACAACCACAATGAAACATTTCCCATATATATTTTATTTCAATAGAATAAAATTATATTTTCGTATGCCAATGCTTATTTGATTTAAAGCTTAAACGATATGAAATACCAGCTTTTCCGATACAAATATTATTTTATCGGTTAATACCCGTGTGTTTATCGAAATATTATATTAGATCCTGTTTTAGTTTTCGAGAGAATACGAAATATTGGTACACTTTTTCACAAACCGATTTATTGAAAGTATACATTTGTAACAAATGCGGAGTCCACTATAGAGCCAACGAACAATTAATTTAAATTTATTTTTTCCATTCCATCAGCCCTATAAAAAGGGCCCCCCACCCCACTGCAGGGGCTTAGGCCTCCCCTCATGGTGAGAGGGTTTGGAGCTTTAATCCACCACGCTGCTCCAGTACGGGTTGGCGGATTGTGACGACCGCCATCTATTGACAGCAACCGGGACCGACTGCTTAACGTGCTCTCCGAGGCACGGAGTCAGTGACAGTTAATGTACTTAAGTCAGAAAAAACTCATTGATACATGCCCGGATTCGAACCACGACCACTTAGCCTTATAGATTTGAAACAGGTTCGCTGCGGCTCGGGCTATCACGACTTAAAATTTTTTCAAATTTTTATCACGAATTTTAATTTATTTAAAACTAGAAAAATCTACACATATTAAAATGTATTTTTTTTTGTTTGAGTTCTCTTTCTCTTTCCCTTTCTCAATTGTTGGAATTCATACCCATAGAACATTTGAGCTGATCTTTTTAAAGTAACTTTTATACGGTTTAATTACATTCTCGAATCGACAATGTTGTCTCAACTCGACCGCTGTTCTCGTAAAAGTATTTTATCGTCTCGACCCCTGAGCGCAAGATAAAGGACGGCGACAGTTTACTGCGGGCCACGATGGCGGTTCGAAATGATAAAGCACCCACTATACCGTCGATTTGACTCACTATGTCTTGTCGGGTTTCTCGATTTTTCTTAAAGATCCCTATCGAAAGGGATAATAGAGCGGAAAAAGTATTTTGGACGTGTTTTAATTTTGTTTAATACAAGCTTTTGGTTGGAGGTTTCCCTACATAGTATTCACGAATGGAATCATTTAGGTCTTTATCATATTTATAATGCATTTTGATTTATTACTGACCGACTGACCAATAATACAAGCATATACTTGCTTACTTTGGGACTATATGATCCCAGGTATTATTATTATTATTAATTATCCCATTAGCGCCAAACTGGCAAAATTAAAAAAAAATCTGTCTGTAAACTGGTCTACCGACCTTCATAATTTATTGCTTCACATCTTCGTTTATATAATGTCTGAATAGAAAGACAACGTTAACAAACGTAGTAGTTAAAAATATCACCGAACTGCTCGGTTATAATCACGCACACAAAGAAGGTGTTACATAGTGAATATGTCGTAGCGAGAATGTGTGGTCTGTTGAGTCACAGACACAAGTAGGTATGTAAAAGTTTGCCAGTCTTTTTTGTTGACATTGTATTGCGAGAGTCCATCTAGACATACAATTAAAGCTTTACATGATGGCTTCTATCCCCCTAGATCCTATATGTGGAACTATGACGTCATCGATGTAAATGCAAAAATTTCGTCAAAATCGGTTAAGTGTTGTTTTTGAGTTATATTTTAAATGGCAGCAGATAATAAACAATTTTAAATAAAAAATGTGTATTTTCGGTTCAGTTATGATAAATTAATTAGGTAAGAAAAAAATGATAAATAATTTGCCACCAACATCCTTTCCGTATGGACATTTTATTATCATCATCATCATCATCATCATCAGCCCATTTTTACCCCACTGCAGGGGCTTAGGCCTCCCCCAAGGGCGAGGAGGCTTGGAGCTTAAGTCATTTTAAGAACATTTAAGAACTATTTTAATTTAACTTTTAATTTAATTTAATCAATTTAACAACAATTTACGAACATTTTATTATAGCACAAATAAATGGAACGTCATTATTTGATGTTTTTAATTTTAATTCAGGGCGTTTGGCTAACGGTTTAAATAAGACAGGTTACTAACTCCATATGTTGAAAACATAAAAGAAAATCCCTACTATAAATCTCATGGTGTATATAAAATTTTAATAAAATTGTGAATTTAAAATATACATTTTTTTTACGCGTCACTGCGCCACCTAATAAATTAGATTTAAAATCTGATCCACCCAAGGGCGTTCATTAAAAAAGAAACAGCATATTTTTTTAATAAAATATTTCATTTTATGAGACTGTCGAGAACGCAATAATTGTTACACTTAAGGGTGAAGGCTTTTCATACAAATACCAGGCTTCAGCCCGTGTCTAATACTCACTGTATTTCTGTATCAATATTTACCAAAAAAATATATGTAATAAGAGAAATATGATCACTTGGCGGTACGTTTTTGTTTTTTCTTTTATATTCTGTTTAGTTGTTTTAGCATAAATTCCTGAAAAACATGATTTCTGTTGGTTCTTTGTTTTTGAAAATAATGAGCTACAAATTCGATATTAATGCGAATTAATAAAAAAACTTACTACCCTAGGGACATCCTTTCTTAATGATCTTGCAAATTTTGGTTCCAATTCATACATATTTCAGGGAATGAAACAGTCACGGCCTGCAAGGTGTTTCGAAGGGTATTTTAGATATTTTGGGGAATTTGCTCTTGTCATCTCTGTCATTTAGGAATAGGTTGGGAAAGAGGGATTGAAATGGAAATAGCGATGCCAGTTCGAAGCCATGGAGTGAAAGACTATCCCCTTAAGAAAAAAATAATATTTTAAGGGTTCACATTGACTGAGATTAGAGAATACACAAAAATTTGGAAACAAGTAATCCGTAGTGCCCTCCCTGCTCATATTTACAACTTTACTGGTAATTCGACCTTTCCGTTAGCGTGTTAAAGGAAACGTTAATTTAATGTTCGTAATGACACATTTTATAAAATTCAAAATGCAAAAATTTTAATCAATGTAAAATGTTTACAAACACTTGAAAGTCAAAATGAATTGATTAGGTACCGGTTCAGAAAACTAGAAGGAGAAGAACCAGCAAGAAACTCCTCCCTGTTTATTTTATTTAAATATATGCTTTTTTAAATTCTTTTTTTAACTTTCCGCTACCCGAATCGGACTCGCACACGAAGGGTTCCGTACCACTATACAAAAAAGAGCGCGACGTTAATAGAACTAAACCATTAATCGTTATTATTATATAATTTAAGAATTATTGTAAATATATATATATATGTCATTTTTATTTTGTTAGTTATTTAGAAGACGCTCGATCCTCTCTGGCTAATCTGAAAAGTAATAACATGAGTGCACTGATAGCTAGAGACAATTTTTATTACTTATTTTATTAAAGTGAGCCTTTGACTTTTAGTATCAATTGTGAAGAGAATAAGCTCTGCAAAGGAATGCAAATAACACGCTATCTGTCATTTTCTATGGAATTTTTACAAAATTTTTACTTATAAAAGTACATTTTATAAGTTAATCTATTACTGGTTAAATAATGCAGTCTACTCAGCTGTGATAGTTTTTCTTTTAACTACGTTATATATACTCCTGTCATAAATTTTTTCCACATATCCATAAACAACGGTTTAGCTGGTAGAGGCGGGGGAGGACACATGACTTTAACAAAAATTAGGAATTTAGAGTGTATATCTCAACAACTGTTGACTAAAATAAAAAAAATGTTTAAAACTTTGATATCATTTTTAAGACCTTTGGTTTGGTGCATTTCGCGTTAATATGCGATGATTTTTTTCGTGCTTCAGTTACATGTATGGCGACCTATCGAGTAAAAAAATTTTTTATTAATTTCACTACGTCATTCATAGATTACACCTACCTTCTAAATTTTATCTATATCTTGTCAATAGTTTCTGAGAAAAATCCCAGACAAACAGACAGACGGAAGGACGAACATGGCGGAACTATAAGGGTTCCTTTTTTCCCATGTGGCTACGGAACCCTAAGAACGTACATTAGGTTTAAATTAGATTGGTTGGAAACTCTCAAAGTTATTTAAAAAAAAGTAAAAAAAAATTTGAAGTTTTTTTTGGATATTTTTGAAACAGTTCGACCGATTGACTTCAAAATCTAATCAGATCTAAGTCTCAATAAACCTTTTCAAACGCCGTATCGCGGATCTTAATCGGTCAATCCGTTCTCAAGGTATCGTACGACAAAAAAATTTACATACACAACACACACACAAACACGCGCGCGCGCACGCATACACACACTAAACAGGGCTCTTTCATCCCTTAAGTAACAATCTACTATTGAAACCCTGATACAAAAAGTTGCACATGTATTGAATAATGCCAGATAATGCATAATATTTTAAAATGGACGATTCGTATATTATATTCATACGTACATACAAATAAATAAAATTGAAATGCCTTCAATTATAATTAATTTGTATCTGTGATTTAAAATTAAAAATGTTACTTATACTCATATAGAATATTTGCATGTAAATAAATGTCAAACAGAAACGACTTTTCAAAATTTTTATCTAATTGGTTGATCGGGGCAATCTCCGAAACGGCTGAACCTATTTTTACAGGATTTTCACTTTCATTTTCACAGCAATGAAAGAAGAGCATTTCAGAGAATATCATAGGCTATTTTTATTTCGGAAATATTTAGGGTTCTTGCGTTCACTTGAAAACTAAAGAGATTATGAAAACCACACGAACGAAGTCGCGGGCGTTCGTTAGGAAGTTTCTGTACGTGTGAATTGTAACCAAACTATTAGGTGATATTTTTATCTACGTTTTTTGACGCTGAATCATCTCCATTTAGAGATGTATATCAAAGGTGGCTTCATAAACAAACTCAGAATAACTCAATATGCATGGAAAGAGCTATGCTCAGAGTTTCTCTGCGAGATAGAACTTGCAGCGAAGAAATCTGCAGAAGAAAATTGATATAGTACATTCAGTCAGGGTGACTTTATGAACCAATTTCTTTTGCGTACCCTAAGATAGTTTTATCTGCGGTGTGTCGTTGAGATCTAGGAAGGAGGTCCATCTCAGCACACAACCAGCGCAGCAGTGAAAGTTTGGCGCATGGAACGACTTTTTAGTAATATTTCTCTTGATTTGTTTTTTTCGTGGTCAGTTGTTGTACAGATGAAAATGTACACGATTTTCACATTACGCATACTCAGAAAACGTTGGAAATGTACTCTATTGAAATTTTATGATATATTAAAATAATACAATAGTAGTAAGAGTTCATAAGAGTTAAGAGTTGGTAAAATAAAACTTAAATCGAACTTAATGAATGTTATGACATATTTATTGAATTCAGACCCTATTAGTAAGTAATTTATTGAAGTACATTCATTATTTTCAATCCCGTCGCCTTCATTAGCATGACGTCTTTTATGTGATGCTCACCCTCAGCACACCGTCTCATTTAACATTTCCAATAGTAAATCACACTTACCGTCTGTTAGCGGTCTTTCGCATACATAATAGTTGTGCTCCCGACATCCTCTGTCATTCCACATGAAAGTAGCGTGAGGTGGCTGCGGTGGAAACTCGCGTCTCACTTCAACGCAATCTTGGCCGGACATGCCATCGTCGTTCGGCTGAGCTGTGTGTTTACGCCATCCGGGATACCAATCTGAGAAATTAAAAAAAAAAGGTTAATGCAAAATAGACTCGCTGTCACTTAAAGTGAGTGTTCAGCTGGACGTAGTCCATACGTATAGAGCGTGTAGAACATACTGAATTAACTAAAGTTTCAATATGGCCCAAACTAACGGTTATCGAAAAAACTCGTTTATTAGTTAATTTTTTTAGCATTTATTATTAATTGTTTAAACTATTTGGTTAATTCAGTAAGCTCTATCCACTCTATAAACTTGGACTAAGTACAGCCAACACCAGGTAATTTTTACATACAGGTAATTTTTTTTTAACAGTGCAAAAATTACTATATTTTATACTTATTTCAGGACTTTAATTTGTACATATAAAAATCGAAATTAATTTCTACCTTCCCTTCCTCGAACACCTTGCTCCCCCAAGTTATTACGTGTTTTACGAGCCATTTAGATTGGCAGACAACTTATGATTTATTAAAATGGCGGATCAATTAACAATAAGTGATGTAAAACGTGTCATGCCCTCTCTCCGCCGCCGCTCTCTACTCTGTTGAGTACAGACCACGGGATTCAGAGGTTGACTGCCGCCGCGTGAACATGGTATGAACAGAAAGAACAAAAACCAAGACGCAATGTTTTATTATGTTTTAAACAGATGTAAGCTTCATATAGAAATCACAATATATTACATAGTATTTTTTTTATTTAAAAAATGCAATATTCTGATATTAACAATAAATTTATCCAATATGCAAAATTTCGTATTCGCGTTGTTCCGTTTCATATACGTATCCTATAGTAAAAGTTCCATACCATACCATCAGCCCATTAATGCCCTACTGCAGAGGCTTAGGCCTCCCCTCATAATCCACCACGCTTAGTCATGACTTCTGATCTTTTTCTCTACTCGATGTAAGGAACCAGTTCTCTGTGTAAGATACTACAAAACTTGCCTTAGGTCTTGGTTGGTTTTGAGCTTTTGAAAAAGAAAAATTAAAATATATTTTTCGTCTTAATTAATCCTTCGACGTTGAACCATTTTCTCAGGTATAAATAAAACAGAGGACCTGGTGAGTTAACAGCGTAAATCGTCCATCTGGAAGTTTCATTAAGAGAAGACCTCTAGAGGCAATGACGCAGTATCACTAAAGAGCAAGTAACTTGACACTATGCAAGGCCACCTTAAGAGGATTGTGTACTTGCCCATACAAACGGCGTTAACGATTGCACTGATTGCCCCAAAAAAATGACTAGGCAAATCAGCAAAAACTACGTTCAACCGTTTTTATTTTTTAAATACATATTTTGACATATTGAAAGAAAAAAACCTTAAGTGCGAGGGTTTTCTTTGATTTTTTTTACATTTCATGATGAACGTTTTATTTTCTATTTTTCAGTGTATCAAAATAATTAAAAAAATAAAAACATTTGAACCTGATTTTTGCTTTTATTTACTATATATTTTTTTTGCGGCAATTGGTAAAGGTTTAATGCGGTGCAACCATTAACGCCGTTTATATGGAAATTTGCCAGTACACACTCCTCTTAAAACTGCTGCCCCAAACATTGGCTTAACCCGTGGAAAAACGTTGCATTTAGTGAAAATTTTTGCACTAAACGATCGCAGACGCTTGTAGCAGAAAACTATTTAATACTGGCTTATAGCTTTGTGACTAGATAGTCGCGCCGGAGTCTACGAAGTTCCAACGAAGAGTCTACGAAGCCAACGGTATCCTAGGGTATACAACATCTTATCTTACACTGTAATATGAGCAATTTTTGTATATATATATTTCCGCTATCTCGGAAACTGCTCTAACGATTTGGATGAAACGTATTTAGATACGAATCATCTTTAAACAGGTTCCAAAATAAGTTCTATGGTTATTGACCACCAGGGGGCGCTGCAGTAGATGTGTATCTTCGGAACGAATGGACTGATTTTGAAACGGTTTTTTGTATTACATAGGTATCCCCTACGAGTAGATATTAAACAAGTTGTGCGGTTATGGGCTACCATAGAGCTATGCATTAAATACGTGTCTAAAACGGCTAGGAATATCTTGACGCGGTTTTTTGTATTATATAGATATCACCTAAGAGCAGGTTCTTAGATAATGTTTGCGGACGCGGTTTTTAGCGTTGAATAAGTATCACCTAAGAGTAAGAGAAAGTTTGACTTTACAAACACGGTCATACCAGAAAACCCGATTTTCTACTATTAAACACGTAGACTCTTATAATATATACGCTTTTCGTTATCATTAATATTTAAAAAATACACTCTGTCAAATACCCTTACCAAAATATGAGGTTATTAAGAACTAACATCGACAACGTCATGCCGGTTACACGAATCATCCTATATGCATTAGTTAAATATAGAAACATGCGCGATTAATATTTGCCCGGTTCAAGCATTTCTCCAAAAGTTATTCTTTGAATTTCTGAAGATTAATTTACGAAAACACTAAAATTATCATTTGAATTTATAACGAATTCATCCCATACTTTACGAAAACACTGTATAGTCGTGTTACTGGTTTGTTATATTTATATTGCCCGTCAAACGAACGTAGCTTGGAGTTTATTGAAGTAATTTTAATGAAAGTGTAACTTTGTAGTTTCGCGAGTAGGTACTTTTAGCGCACTTGTCTGAATATACATAACTATGCATTCGTCACTATGAAATGGTCGCAATAGTTTTCTCTCAACTGGTATTATGTTCTAGATTTTATCAATTTTTAATTAGAATTTTCGATCCCTTAGTGTGAAATCATTTCTGTCTGCACATCTATCTGTCTCTTTTAAAATAAAATAGTCGCGGTAGTACATACATATTTTATTATTATTATTATAAAGTGAACGAATAAAATATAGGAACGTCCTTTGTGCTAAAACGAGGAATAGATTCTACCCCAGAATATACTAGTGGACTATTTTTTTAAAATTATTTTATATGAAAGAAATTTCTAAATATATCAGAACAGTGAAAGATTTTAATTAACTAAATCATTATTAACAAAATTATTAATTATTATTCAATAAATGTTAAATTTCGTTTTGCAAGAAAGAGACAGAGATAAGAATTTAAAAATTTATAATTTCTATATTCTTCAACGGAATATAATTTTCTTTAAAATTTTGTTATCGTATGAAATCTTTTTTTGGTATTTTCTTGATAAATATAATATATTTAATAGTAGTCAAGTAGATACCGTATTAACACATATACAGAAACGGTAAATTTGATTGTGGAAAAGTTAATGTTTTCTTTTCTTTATTTTTCAATACGAAAATCACTTGAAAAACAAATATATTTTGAAACGAAATTGATGCTAGTTACATATGTAAATAAACATTTAAACATAGTGACCGTGTTCCATTCCAATATTGCTGGAGTTACTTTGAGCGGCAATTCACTGCTACATACTTTTCGTTCGCTGATTATAGATCAAGCCAAACTTTATGGGCGATCCGAACATAGTGTCGTGCAGTGTCGTAATAGTAAATTTTAGGTGTCAGCGGTTTAGGTTGTCGTATTAAATGCAGATAAGTCTCCTCGTTTGGAATATGATTTAAAATTTGCATCGACGAAGGCACGGGGCTCTGTTTCAAATGATAATCAAAGGAACGAGCTCGACTACTTTGAGATTTATTTTGAAGCTATTCATCTCTGCCACACGCAGTCTCCGGTGAAATTTATAAATCATCAATTTGATAAACACAGGGTTCCGGTTGCTCTTGAAAGCTTAGCGCTTAATTGAAACATAACTCACGGCCGCGTCGACAAATATGAATCTGTCCCATTTACTTTGCCGAAGCTTCGAAATTTCTTAAAAGTAACAGAGTATGTCCACATGGGCGGAACCACGGGCAAACAATAAATTTATTTTGTGTGTTTTTATGTATAGAAAAACTTACAATTCTAAGTCTGTAACTACTTAAGGAAATGTTTATTGATATATAATTGTCAGCTTAGTTATACACTTTGGCAGTCAAACTTAGAGACACGTTTATTTAAACTCGGTTAAGTGAAAATATGTTTTGTCTCTGTCGATCCTAATACTACAATAAAAACATCAGAACAGCATATTTTAACTGAACTAGGTCTTAATGAACTTATCAATCAGGACCCAGTTTCTGAGTTGGACAGTATGTATTCAATTAATACAGTCGGGTTTGTTTATTTTATTTATGCTTTGTTTCGACTTCATAACAGTTGTAAATGAAATATGAATATTAAAAAAATAAATGGCGATCAATTTGTTTGCCCCGAGTTTTCGATACGCGATAAATAAGTTTTATGCTTCTGACAGGCTTCCTTAAGATTAATGGTTTCTTTAAGCAGCCCTACGAAGCAGCCCTTTAAGTAACGTTTTAATGATTTGATTAAACATGCTTCGATTAATTTACACTTGGAGACGCCAATCACCAATCCCTAAATAACTCGTTTGGTTGTAACTATTTTTTTCCACCTTAAATCTACAAGATAAATGCCCGTTACCTACAGAAATTATTTTCGTTAGTATATTTAACAAAAAAAAATAATTATATGTAGGTGTTAAGTGCTGGCTGGATTTACGTGTTGATCACACGGTTTCTAAGTCATTATTATTTTGATACAAACCTCATGCAATAATTTTACTTGATAATTGTTTTTTGAGTCTTCGAAAGGTTTTTAGGGTTCCGTTAAAAAATAGGAACCTTTATAGAATCATTTCGTTGTCCGTCTGTCTATTTGTCTGCTTGTTTAGACCCTTTTGTTCATTAATTAAGATGAAATTAATACCAAATACTGATGTCTACGATCCCTTGGAGCTGTAAAAAAATAAAGATTCTAAATGAAAGCAAGACAATGAAAAATGATCAAAGACAATAAAAAAATTTGATCATTTATGCAGCATATTTTGACACTCGCAAATAAATCAATACTTATAAGGTACGTCCCGTCGAACCCCTCCATCACCTGCCGTTCAAGGCAATTGATTTGCTTGGTGTTTTTTGACGCATCTCGCAGGTTTTACACCCCCTTCGACTTCGCTGAACCCATCTTGTTCCAGTCTAATTTTCCAATTTTCGCATGGCTCGAGCTTCCCGCTCGCCCCAAAGCGCCCGTCTACGCTGTGAAAGCCCCGTGGCTGACAGTAAGAAGTCAGGGAGAGGAGTTTAGGGGTTCCTCACTACCCGCAGATCGTCGCGCTGCGGGTGTTGTCTGGGAAAAGATTCTCCTCTTCCGTAAAAAAAAAAATCTTGAATTATGGAAGGCAAGAAGAAAGAGTCAACACATGTAAAGGAAAAAATTTGAAAAACGTCAGTTGGTAGTCAAACGCGTATTTATAAGTTAAATCACATTTAAAAAATATTATTTTTAAATTGATATATGCGTTTACGTGCCAACTGGAGATGAGTAGCCACAAATATGTTACATAACATTAAGGAACCTTCGGGGCATGAGCCAGAGTTTGACTGCAGACTAACCGATTGGCCGAGTGGTTAGAGACTCTAACCACCCCTAACTGCGACACCAAGTGTCGCGCATTCAAATCCCGCCCTGTACAAATATTTGTGTGCATGAACATATAAATTTTTTCCGTTTCTGGGTGCAAAACTGTCTATATACAATAATAATAATGCATACATTACTTATATTATAAAGAAAATGTAAGTATATACTGTATCAGTTGTCTACTAACTCCTAACATAAGTATAATACTTGTTTACTTTTGCACAAGATGGCGCTGTGTGGGATGTCCCAGGTAAAACCTATTATCATTAATATACTTGGCCGTTTCTTAAGTAATGTATTTTTTATTTATAAGTTAATTTCTGTAATCTGCACATACCATTCACGGTTGATTTCGTTTGGCGCGACGGCTGACGCCATCGTCAAAAATTGTTTTACGTTGAAAAATTCTGTTGTTACAAGACATATTTAGAAATCCGACATGTAAATTATTACGTTTAGTCATCAAATTACTTGCTTTTCCTATTGGCACACTCCACTTTAGCTGAACAAAATATAAGCAGCATTTTTTTTTCTATTTCTTAAGAGTTCATTTTATATTTATAAAACAGTTGAATTTTACTTACGATAAAATATATACATAAACATAAAAAGAAGTTGGAATATAGTTGTCCACAAAATCAAAACTACTAAATCAAGCCAGACAAACAAGTCGACATTTAACAACATGTTTGAACTAAAGTAAACAAGCCGTTCGCGGTGCAGGAAAATCCACTGACGCGTGTATTTAAAGTTTATTTATTCATACAAACTGTTCACGAAACATTTAATACGTGTGTAGTTAGTGAAATCGATTTTCAAAACAATAAATAATTATTTTAGAACGTTTCATATTCTGTATTCACATTGGCCGTCTATATTTATACGTAAAAGTTAAACTATATGCCTGTTTATTTGTCTGTCTGTATTTAACACGTTGTCCATGCATTATATGCATTATTGACGACCGCTTAGCCTAGTAGGCAGTGACCCTGCCTGCGAAGCTGGAGGTCCTAGGTTCGAATCCCAGGTCGGGTCAGTATTTATATGATGAATATTAATACTGGCACCGGGCCTTGGTTGTGATATGTATGTGGTGTCTTCGCTTGGTACCCAAAATACAATAGCTAATGCTTAGTTTGGGACCTATACGTTGTTGTGATTGTGTGTGTTATTATTATTATTATTATATGTAATGCATTTTTGAAACAGCCATGACATTTGTGCATTACGTGTAATGCATTGGGCAATACAAACTCTGTTGATTTTTGTGGGCTGGACGCATGGGTTAAAAAAATACTTTTGGTGGACGTATAGATAAGGATACAAGGAAATTAAAACACCCATGTTTCGTTTTTTTTCTAAATTATTTTTTATGAGAAGAGAATAAAAATATGAAATTGGAGGTCTCGTATTAGGTAAAATTTGCTTGGACAGTCAACGTGTTAAATGCAGAACACCAGGGTTTGTGAGGCCCGGGTGAGTTATTTAGATATCAGAACAGACAAATGAAATCCACGTATCTTTACTGACGCCCTTATACGTACGTATATAACAGTGTTAGTAAAAAACTCAATGTCTTAAAAATATTTTATATATTACTAGCGACCCACCCGCAACTTCGCTCGTGTGGGATTCGTTTCTCATGAAAATCACTTTTTTATCTCAGTCTTATGTCATTCCCGTTCTTCCCTATCCCATTATCATTCCCATCACACAAATATTTCATCGCTTTCGTTCCCGACCCTGATCCCGTCCTATCCCATTTTCTTTTCCATTGTTATCAAACAAAGTGGGCACGAATGGAGGCATGGAGGCTTACACAAAACCAATTTTATGGCGTTCGTATATCATAAAAGATACATTTTTCCTGCAGCCCTTTTTATACTCCACTGCAGGGGCTTAGGCCCAAGATGAGGGGGCTTGGAGCTTAAATCCACCACGCTGCTCCAATGCGGGCTGGCGGATTGTAGCGACCACCCCGTCTATTGACAGCGACCGGGACCGATTGCTTGATGTGCTCTCAGAGGCACGTACAAGATACATAAATAAATATGTATCTTTTTAAATAAGATATATGCTCGTATTTAAAAAATCCTATCAAAATCCGACAAATATAACAAAATTTACAATTATGCAGGCAAAACTGGAAGCAAAAGCTAATGTTTTATACTATAAATATTCCGGAAGAAATTTTCTAATTACTGTGAAAACCGTATCATAATACATGTCCAAAGATCAACAACAACACGTAAATAAATAAGTTACCACCTACGTTAAAATGCTTTAATGCGATTTAATATTATTAAAAATGTGTAGTCCACACAGGCGAAACCGCGGGAAATTACAAGTTAAAATCGTGTAGTAAGTGGATCTCCACGGACTGGTGTTAAGGGAATTACGAAATACAAAATGTAAACAGCGCGAATGGAACAGAACGGTAATTGTCTTGTTTAGAATTGAATATCTTATCCGATGCAGTAAGAATGGCCCGAACGAAAGTCTGAATTTTCATGCAAGTGGATTTCCTCCACGGTGTATTCATTTGTAATTGGTCTAACCGATTCAAATGATATCACGTATGTAGGATTGTATACGATAAGTGTTTAACGTGGAAAACAATAGAGCAGTTCATGAATTTTTTTTAATGAAAATCAAAATTAACCAAAACCGCGAAAGTGAAATTGTAAATATTTTGAAAACTAACAAAGTTATAAGATTTAAAGTTGGGCTATAAATATAATAAATATTTTTATGCGGTAGTGTCACGTGACGTCATCGCCCGTTTATGCCACGTATCTTGACTGGTTATTTATTGAGGAATTTGAAATTTTATTTTACTGATATATTTGAATTGGTCGATACTTCAATTAAATATAAAAACATTATATGAAAGACTGCTATTATTAAACGGGAGCGGACAAAAAATGCTATTATTTTAATTATTATTCTATTCTTACATATTTTCGACAAAAATATAATATATTATTGTAGTATTTGAATTTCCGTAAAAAAATTTACAATTAAAATCAAAAACATATATTTACCGTTATAACAAATTCATAAATCAAAGAAAATATTTTTTTGGAGCGTACTATACTGTTACGGACTACTGGTTCGGATATTGTTGATGCACTAAAACACAAATTTTAGTTCACTTTACTTTATTACAAGACCAATTAACAAAATAATTTAAGAGCAAAAAATATCGAACACAAATTACACCGGTATAGCACTCCGCACTTCGCAACTTATCGCGCTTGACTTACTTCCAAAAATCTCTCCGTTCGACTCTGATCATCGCCATATATAGCCCTCTCCCTTCCACGAGTCATCGTCGCGAATATTCTATCTCTCGAACATTTTAATTTATCAATTACATTTCGATTTTTAGAGCTTACTCGAAGCGTGGGAACTTGGACGCACCCTCTTTCCTTTTCACATTCATTCCGCCATTGTCTTTCTTATGCGACGCACTGAAATTAACTGCCTCTTCGCTTGATTATTTCTCACAAAAAACCGCGTAATACAAAAACTATTGTGAACACTTCCAAGCATAAATTGAAAGATGGCGTGTGTCCGATATTTGTAGGTGCCGCGCCCGCGCCGCCAGACGGAAGCTGCTGGCTGCAATCGAAGATTGGAGTGTGTCGCAGAAAAAGGTCCGTCCTTTATTCAATCCTTTCGCTCCGCTGTTGCTCCTCGCTATACTATACCAACGCCATATACAGTCCACTAAAAACGCTGACGCTTCAGGAGTGAGCCCCGACGTCGTTCATAAGAACTCGTGGGCGCCTTCAGTATCTTCTGCGTAATGGGATCATGTGACATCAAATCTTATTCGAAATTGTTTTTTGTTGATAACTTAGAACTAAATATATTCAAAAAGAATGTTTAAGAATACGCTAAAATGGAGCTTATGCAGTACAGTAGCATAAATAAGTCGAAAGTCGATTTTTGTGAGTTGACACCTCTATGCTAAACAATATCCAATTAGTCCTTCATAATAAACCCGACAATTTCTTTCGAGTATATAGATTTAATTTAAATTATGCCTATTGCTAACTAACTGAAAGAAACGTGAGCGATCATGCTTTCCCGAAGTTCTGCTTTAAACTTTATTTGAAAGAAAATTTTATATTAGGTCACAAAATATAAATTTTCCACTTAATTTTCCTTTAAAAAGTTTCCTTTCTCGAGAACTTCGGACAGTGGAAAAAAGCAGCAAAAATTGGGAAAAGTATCATTAACTTTGTAACGTGTAAATCTTATTTCAACTTCTATCGAATTTACGCGCGACGCACTTTTCCTTTTAAGCTACATATAAAGAAAACCGTCTCGATTTCCATCTTTGGTAACTTTCGTTTCCACAAAGAAGTCTTATATTAAATATAATATTACGAAAAGTCGTTAATTATATTTCAGAAAGTTCTGTCATAAATTAAATTATTTAAAAAGAAATCAAAACAGCCGACTGCAAAAGCATATAACAGCAAAGAGAAAGACAAGCTATATTCCATAGTATCAAGGCTGATTTTGCGATCTGAAAACCAAAAAACACAATTTTTCAAGTCAATTTTCTCAATAACCATTTTAAAGATATTCGATATTTTTTAAATGCACAATCAGACATCACCTATTTATCTAGTAAGTCTATATTTCACTTAGATAAGGGTTTAAAACTTGACTGTAATTCTAGAATATTCCATATCAGCACATTATGCTCCACTGCAGGGGCTTAATCTTCCTCTCGAGATGAGGGTGTTTGGAGCTTAATCCGCCACGCTGCTCCAGTGCAGGTACCGGGTTCTTATATGATGAATATTGATGCTGGTACCTGCTTTTGGTTGTTATATGTATGTGGTGTATTGGCACCCAGAACACAAGTTAATGCTTAGTTTGGGGCCTAGACGTTGTTGTAATGTATACGTTGTTATTATTATTTTATTATCAAAAATTATATTATGTTATATATAATAATATAGTATGTAATTATAGTATAAAAACGAAAACAAACGTGAGGATTTTAAGTCGAACTTATATTTATTCCAATGTAAAGTGTAAAATAGCGAAATAAAGTACGAAGAACTTGGCGTGAGGTTTACTGTCACACAGCACCCGGGATCGTATTGATACATATTTACCTATATGTCCGTTCGATAGGTTTTAACTTTAGATTAAATCGATTACCTACAATGAGATCATTTTTTTGTTGAGAGTTTAAATTGTATGTTTCAGGAAACCTTTTATGAAAATTTGTTCAATAGTTACAAAACTATAGATAATTTGGTGCTTAAGAATCATGGAAATACCACACACCCAATTCTATCCAGTTATATATCCAGAAAGTCAAATATACATCCATTTTGTCGTCGACTAATAATTTTAATGTAAAATAGTAAAAATTTCGTATAGTTAATACTTAATACGGTGCTAGACAACTGATATACATAATTAAATATTCTTTATAATAAATATATATATATAAATACTTTTTATGGTTCCGTAATCCAATGGCAAAAAAAGGAACCATTATAGTTTCGCCTTGTCCGTCCGTCTGTCTGTCTGTCTGTCTGGGAGTTTTACATTCTAATATATGATGATTATCAAATAAAATGAAGTAGAATCGATATTGCCAGGTAATAGCTTACACATTTACCAACTCGATGTTCTTTGATCGCCATAAATCAACTTAATCGATACTTAATTGACGATCGATTCAATTTGAGTACGATAAAAGAAAACATACCGAACTATAAATTCAGACTGAGTGTGATCTTAATTAAATAAATAATAAAATTTTCGTCCTTGTAATAGATTATGTATATAATTTCCTTTAATAATTTATGAACTTCTACAAGCAAACCGAAAATTCAACGTTATAAGATATTATAGAAAATACCGTTGAGAATTTCTCATTTCGCGATTTTAATCCATTTAAGGGCGAAAATGTCGGACAGGCAGTGAGCCAGAGTTGAATTAAAATGAGACGTCAAGCTGCAGCTAGACGTGCGGATAAAATATTGCCGACTCGTTCCCTCTTCGTCGTAAGACTTTATTTTCTTACTTCTTTTGGCATATCAGTGTAGAAATAGAAACTCTTCGTTTCGTATATCAATATTGTCGAAGGAAGTATATATTCGTATAGTAAAAGCCAAACAATAATAATACGTGGCACACTCCACACATCGCCATCTAGTCCCAAAGTAAGTATTATGCTTATATTATGGGGTACTAGACAACTGATGCGCATACTTAAATGTTCTTTATAATATATCCATATAAATATACTAGCGATCGTACCCGGCTTCACTCGTATAGACTACGGAAACGTTCCTCTTCCCGTTCCACTCATTAGTATATTTCACCCGTACGAAGTCGTGGTGGGTCGCTAGTCTAACCATATAGTATCATTACACTATGGTATCATAGTCATTATCCAAACAAAGAAATTCTCTGGCGCGTCTAGCATTTGATTGCCATAAAAAAGGTTATTGTAAGTCAACCTTAAAAGATACACATATGCTGTCGCGGACTTTTGGTTAAAACTTTTAAAGGGGAACAATTTCAAAATACATCAAAAGGAATAATTTTTCCCGTTTTTGCAACATTTTTCATTGATGCTTCGCTCTTATTGGTCGTAGCTGATGTAATAATAGCCTTCCTCGATAAATGGACTATCCAACACAAAAAGAATTTTTCCATTCCAACCAGTAGTTCTTGAGATTTACTCGTTTAAACAAACTAAACTCTTCAGCTTTATAATATTAGTATAGATATGTTTACACCCAAACACTGAACAAATAGATATGTTCATGCACACACATATTTGTCCCGGGCGGGAACCGAACCCGTGATAGTAGGTTCTGCAGATTAATCGCTCGGTCAATCGGCCAGTCAAAATAACGAAGCACAGAAGTAGTTGTACTATAATGTAATGCCCGCTAAAAAATAAAGAAATATTAGTGTGACAAAATGTAACACTTTATTATCGTTAAGTTCCTTTGTACGGTAGCCCGTTATAATGACTGACGGCGCGTTCGTTCTGTTTTCAAGTTATATCTGTTAAAGCTACTGGAAGAGTATAAATGATTCGTTTACTTTAGAATAAACTAGCTTTTCGCCTACGACTTTGCCTGCGTTTATATCGGGGCCGTTAAAAAGACATTCCCGTTTAGCCGCGATAGCCGTACATACACGTTTTTTGCAATGAAAAATAGCCTTAAGCCTGCCTCAGGCTTAAAATTATCTCATCGAAGTCTGTCTTTGGGGTGCAAACTATGTTCCTTCGAAGTTTTATCAAGATCGGGTCACTGGTTTTGTCTCGGAAGGTTAACAAATATATAGACATATTTTCGCTGAAAAATTTTCAGGGTTTATGCCATATTTCTACCAAATTTGATCAAAATCAGATCAACAGTTTGGCTGTAAGAACAAAACAAACAGAAACCCTTCCGCCATTACAATATTTATTACTGTTATGGCTTCGCTTACATGGATTAAGACTTGTGTATTAACAAAATATTTCCTTTTTAATTTGCAACCAACAGGGTAAATAGCAATTTTAACTATCTTTTATCCTTAAAGGTAAAATTTCTATACATGATGTTTCTTAATTTCCCATACAAAAGTTCATCAACTATTCTGCTCTTTTAAGGGTAAAATTTTTAAAATTCCATACGAACGTTTATCCCCTGTTTTGCTGTCTTAAGGGTGAAATTTATAAAAAACTTGAAACACGACATATTAATTTTTTAATCCAAATACCAATTTCCATATATTTAACTTTGAATTTTAGGTATTTTAACACAAACGTACCCTCCTTTTTACCCCGCGAGGGTAGAATTGGAAAAATCCTTTCTTAGTGGACGCTTTATCACAGAACAACTGATATCCAAATGGCGTGTGATTCGTTTCAGCGGTTTTAGCTCGACGTTGATTATGAATAAGTGAGTGAGTGATATTTCGATTTTATACATGATTCTTAATTTAATTGACACCTTTGAAACGAAACGTTAGAAATAAAAAATTCTCTCGTATTGAAGTAAAACTGTATCTGTTATGCAAATAAATGTTTTGTACTGTCTTAGTTAAATAACATAACAAAAGCTACTAACAGTATCTCATAAATATTAATACAATATTACAAAAAAAAACCCACATTTTTTAAATTTATTTACAAAAGTGTTTAAAGCATTTTGTAAGTTTCTCAAAAATTGCTTTACTTACGGTACATTAAGAAGATGGATATCCTACGGGAAAATTGGAGGCAAGCTCTTCAGCACAAATTATTCATGAAAACCGTTTGAAAGTGTGCCAAATTCTTTTACAACTAGTAGTAGAATATGTATATGTGTTGAACATACAACTTCATACCAGTAGAAACCAACTGCCATGTAATTCACAGTTGAAAGACAAGCCCGTTATAATACTAAATGCCTGTTAGCATACATACATTAAAATAGTTTTTGTATTCATGATAAAATTATTTAAAACTACTAAAACTACTTGTTTGTGGGTATCGTAATAAAAATTAAACACTTTTTAACGGATGCATTTCCTGTTGTCCTTTTTTATCACTTTTTTCTTCGATTTTCGCGTGTTATTTCGAAATTGAAGTGAGAATCCCGCGATTCATTCAGCTCATAAAAAGGAAAAATCCATTATTTTAAAATCACTGACAGATAATTCTATTTTGTTTTTATGTAAAGATGAAAAGTAATATAATACTTTTGAAAATATATCATACCCAGAATTTTTAATGACACGGTGGACGATTTAGAAAAAGAATGTAAAAGTAAAGAAATGTTTAAAGCCAGGTTGAAAACTACGTTATTGAAACTATTTGATAACCAAATTGTGTAGGTTACATGCTCGCAATGTGTCTAATATAACTAATAGTGAAAAAATAAATGAATAATAATAATTTAAGAGTGCAATAAATCGCCAACAAACTGTTAATCAGTTTGGCGATATAGTTAAGATGATAATTTGTATTTCCTTTCTTTAAAAAATAAACTAAAAAAAAATTTTGATTAGTCTTAAAATTCCTCTATCTGCTAACTAAACCATCAAATTGGTCCAACTGTTTCGGAGATTGGCCTAGATAAACAAATTGACAGGTAACAAAGTTACAAACTTCGCCTCTCTACGATATAAAGTTAATAAG
Source organism: Luffia ferchaultella (assembly GCA_949709985.1). Classification (NCBI taxonomy): domain Eukaryota; kingdom Metazoa; phylum Arthropoda; class Insecta; order Lepidoptera; family Psychidae; genus Luffia; species Luffia ferchaultella. Next base: position 1,774,519 of record OX453252.1, read on the forward strand.
TATATATACCTGGTGTTCAGCTGAACGTAGTTAACTTATAAAACTTTTAAAGCGTATAGAGCTTACCGAACTTAACAAAAAGTAAAAAAAACAAATAAATTATTTAATTTTTTTTCAAATTTGTTTGTCTCGGTAACCTTAGTTTAGGCCATATGCCAACTTGAAACTTTTTGTTTAGTTCGGTATAAGCTCTATACGCTCTATAAATTTGACTTCGGTCAGACGAACACGCGTTATTTATTATATTATACGAGATGTTCGGCTAAATGTATTCTAACTTTAAATATGTTTTTTCGGTAACCGTTACTTTGCGTCATCTTCTTACTTTATACTTTTTGTTTAGTTTGGTAAGCTCTACATGCTCTATAAGTTTAGACTACGTTCAGCTGAACACCACATTTGATAAATTTTTAGGTAGGTTTACTCGAAACTTCAAAACTTTTCTTAATAAGAAAATCATGGAAATAACATATATCTATCTATCATGTAACTATATTTAAAAAAACCAACTCACGCGCATATGCAAAGGGTCGTCCGTCGGCCCAACGGAATTCGCTTTCGTGTGCAGCATCAGTCGCACCTACCCAGTATACGTCGTCTACACCTCCACCTGGCCTGTTATATAGAAAAAAAATGTCAGTCAGTTCAGCGATTACATTATTACTATCTTCACGCCTAATCCGTAAACGAGTATGGTAGGATAACAGTACATTATGATGCAAGTATGGTGAGCTGCATATTATAGTCGAGGCGTTTATAGGCATGAGGCGAAGCCGAATGCTTATAATAAACCGATGACTATAATAGCCTGCTTACTGAATACGAGCATCATACGACGTTTTCAATACATTTGCGATTAAAATTAGGTAGATGTTTCAAACGTAATAGTGGTGGGAGCTAAAGGCCGGAGAGGGCTGCTTTTCGCGGTTTACGTATGCGTTACAAACAGAATGCTCGTTTGTGATTGGTGTAAAGTAAAAAGGTCTAGTACTGTAAAATACAACATTACGGTTCAAGTTCTGATGTCATTTCTGTTTGTAACGCATACGTAAACCGCAGCCCTCTCCAGCCCTTAAGTTTGAAATTATTACCTTATTTTAGTCGCAAATGTATTGAAAATACTTTTACAGATTAACGATAAAATAAATTTCATTTCATTTCATTTCAAGATGATGCTGCTTCGCTTCGCACCTTCGCAATGGCTTTTTAAAATAAGTGTGAAACAAATGTCGTGATAGCCGTAATGGCGAACTTGCCTCTTGTTTAGAAGGTCGTGGTTCGTATCCCAGATACGGACATGTACCAATGAGTTTTTACTTGAGTGAGTACTCAAGTACATAATTATCACTAACTCCGTGCTTCAGAGAGTACGTTAAGTCGTCGGTCCCGGTTAAAATCCACCCACACGCATTTGAGCAGCGTAGTGGATTAAGCTCTAAACACCCTCATCCCGAAGGCAGGGCTAAGCCACTGCAGTGGGGCATAATGGGCTAATATGGTATGGTACAAGTAAAACAAATAAAAAAATCTAATTAGGTACCTAAAAAAAAAAAGTATATCATATGTATTTGAGAAATCATTTATTTTGGCAAGTTTTTGCTAAACTGATTGTATTTAAAAGCGACTCGTTCATTTCCTTCCTTTCCACACTTTTGCGACCCTCGTCATTAAGTACATTTTTTTACACTTAATTGAAAGAATTTCTTTTTGTTTCGGTTTTTCTAATTTAATTTGATAAGGTAAACGTATTAAATTTTTTTTCTTCTGAACTCACGTTTGTCATTATTTTGTCATATATTTTATATAATTATGATGTACTTTTAAATAAATAGAAAAATAACAGTATGAACTGCCACGACGAAAAACATCGTCTTTAAAAAGATATAGTAGCGTTCTCCAGGAGTAAATTATTTATTTTATTTTATTTATTACTGAAAAATTTTCGTGACAAAATAAATAAAATATTACTCACACACGTGCCAACAGTTTGTCCAACACGTTTTGTTGTTTATCGTTAAGAATGCTAGCAAGATGGCCGCCAAGTCTTACGCATTCCGCTTCTGCTTGCCGCCACGGCCTTTTTGCCTCTCGTTTCGCTGATATACAAAATTCTCCAGATTCCACCCAACCGTAATCACATCTGCCTACTAAATCATCTACCTTCTTAGCCATCCACCAGACTTTTAGCCACATTGCTGTATCTCCATTTCGTCCAGAGATAGTTATGTTCAGTCTAACAGAATTCTCTTCTGATACAATCTGGACACTTCTCAAAGGGTCTCCATTTTGGGAACAGTGACTCCAAAGGGAGCCTCCATCTTCCAACGTCAAAGTCATGCCTTTACAGTGTTTAGTGTCAACTTCTTCGTTGGTTTCCATATTAGTCTCAGAAAATTCAGTTGTCCCGGTTCCGATTTGGAGTCTCAGAGCGACTCTGTTACCGTATGGTAGGTGTATGTTGTAAGAACATTGAATTTTGTCAGTTGGACCGACTTCGAACGAGCCGTTGCTATCCGTCAGTAAGACACTGTGGCATTTGTCTACTAGACGGTAGGTAGCGGCGAACGTAGGTCGACCGTGGAGTTCTAAGGTGGGATTCTTCGATGTGGAGAAATAATAGAATCTTCTATTAACATAAGGTATCTGCTCCAGCTTTCCGCATAGGGGTGCGGTGTTGGGAGCGAATCTCAAGAAACCGGTCGTGCATGGCACGTTGAGTTTCTGAAGTTCTAGCAAATAGGCGTTTTTTGGAGGCGGCAGCGGCACAAATAAACGACAGCCGTGAGAGTGTGGTAGCTGGCCTGAATGGGTCCGCCCCGCACGACTAGCTTTTAACCGAATAGCGCAATCTGTAACAAAAAAAAAAACGTCATTACGGTCAGGTTCAAAAGGTTATTATGTGTAGGTAAATTTATGCTTAAGAGCGGAATGTAGTTTTGAAAAATTCGGTGATGCATGCACCGCAACTCACATAGTGTCGTGAAAATGATTTTTCTATTCTCGAAATATGAGGACTAAGATGTTTACGATGTCCATTCAGTTTAAGAATAGCGCCTAGATACAGCGGCAGCTTTGCGTGTAAGGCAAGCGTGGCTGAGTCACATCCATTAACTGATTACAGCAAACTGATAGTAGAGATTTGGTCTAAAATATTTTTTATTATTTCTAGCATAAATATAAAGTTTTATGACCAATTGTTCTGAACATTTGATTTCAATGAGGCGCAACCTCCTTTGCTTTACCCGCAAAGCCACCACTGCCTGGTTATCCCGGTTTCGTAATAGGTTAGCGAAGCCAAATCGTTGTTAGAGTTAGGCTATACACGCAGAAGATCGTAAGACGCTTGCACACTTACTAGGGCATAATCAACACACTGCTCCTTATACTTGCGAGGAGGCGCATACAACCCCTAATCACGTCAAGGTAATTGTCACCGTAGACAATTCCGTGATACACTTTGTTGTCAAACATGTCTTGTCTAGTAGCGGGGGTACCCGTATTTTCTCGTGATGTGTGAGAATATGACTTCCAAAAAGGCGATAGTTCCATGACGTCGAATAATTTCAATAATACTGTTTAGTTAGGGATGGTTATATGCATGAGGGCAAATTCGAAATACCTTTATACAAAGACACAGCTTCCAAATAAAATATTCTGAAACTTATTAAATTTACATGTAAAATAATTATTTATCTATCAACAAAATCTATGGAGAAATTTAAATGTTATTTTACATGGTCGAAGAAAAAATAACGAAAGGTAGAATGAAATAATGTTATTCGGCACTACTCATCTATAGAAGTATATCTTTACTCTAGGTTAAAGTAAACACCTAACAACCTCCATAAAAGTTAACCACTAAAAGAACTGTTACCGAAAATAAATAAGGGCAAAAGTAATTAAAACAAATAAACAACAATACGTTTTTCGTTTCAGATAACATTGTTTACACAAGTTTCTTATTAATTGTGTCTTATTATGACGTTATTGTCGGCCTTTTAGAACACAGTAAAAACACAAATGGAAGTCCATGTCAAAACTAATCATTTAAGTCCAAGTATAAGGTCTGTACACCATTGAAGGGTTCGCTTTGACTTCCTGCCGTTTCCATCATCAGATCAACTCCTGGTACCAGGTAGGTAGTATTATAATACATTATTTCATAATACTTTATAATGACTAGACTTACGTGCTATTTTTTTTTTAATACGGTTAACGAGAAGTGTTTGAAATTCCAATAAACGGGATTCATCCTCTAAATATTTACTTTTAGAGATGAAATTTTTTTTGAAATTTAAATAAAACCAACCTCAAGATGTAGTCCGTTTGATAAAAATCTAATTAATCAAATCGGTTCATAATCAGCGAAGATATCGAGTAACACAGACACACCCTCGAACACACAAAAATACAGTTGAATTGACAATTTCCTCTTTTTATGAATTATTGAAAGCAGTTCTTGACGTTTTAGAATAAAGGTTGAATTTATTATTAGCTTTCCTCTTTTTTCGGGATAAAAAGTAAAAGCCTATGTAACTCTTCAGTTCATTAAATTTATCAATGCAAATAATTATAGCAATCCCGGTACAACTGCGTAGTCGACGCGAGCGGAGGCGCTGGCGGAATGCTAGTTTGACAAAATATAGCCCATGTTACTCGCTAATAATGTAGCTTTCTATAGGTGACAGAATTTTTAAAAACAGTTAGGTAGTTTTTGAGTTTTATTATACGTAACAAACAGAAAATGTTGTTAATGCATTTCGTAACCCGCAAAGATGAAGTTTTTTGCTCGCTACATTATTTCCAGAGCGGATTGTATTAACATGCAGATGAATTATTGTATCACACGTTCAGATTGTGATAGCCGTTACAGCGACAAAGTTGACTACAAATTATTTTGCTAATAAACTAAAACTGCTAAAGGTCGACTTAATAAACTACATAATTTTTGATACGAGGTTATATATTATATTTCGCGCTGTTATTTAATTTCTAAGTAATTTTGAAATTGTTGTTTAATTTTCTTTTTTTTTCGTGTAAATTGAAATACACGTAAACACGTTTTGGAAATAGCAAAGGTCTAAACTCAGATTTCCTATAAGTATACAAATATTGTATAAAGGATGAAGCAATATTTTAAGGGCTTGCCAGTGATTGAAACTGTTTTATAATCATATTTGTAAAATTACACTCTAACTGTTTGTTGTATTTTTTTAATATTTTATTAAATTTATATAAGCATCGTTTTCCGGAACCATAATCAGTGTTCTAATAGACTTAATTTGAAAGAAAACAGTTTTACCTAAACGATATTGGTCTTAGAAACTTGTACATTTTATGCATACTAGAGTGCATTAAAATCTTATTGAAAAATTACAATAAACATAATTCATAATTTTATGTAAATTAATTGTTCCTCTTCAATTTTCGTTGGTTAGCGATATTAAATTTCTTTTCAAATCTTCAAACTTCAAAATCCCCGCTTGGGCTCCCCTACTACTACGTTTGTAAAGTCCATTTGTTGTCCGTTCTTATTACTTGAAACTCTTCGTGTCAGACGAAAACGTAAGTGTTTAAAAGTCACGCTCGCGACGGAATTCAGCGTCAAGCAATGAGGGCCCTCAAGGTACACTTTTGAGAAAAAACTGACCGCTGTAGACTGTAAGCGGCTCACTGTCAGCTAGGCGTGAATAAGCTCTTACAACGTTAAAACAGAAAGCTTGTTGTGAAACATTTGTTGTCCGCCTGTCCGATTATCCGTATTTATATCACATATTTGTGCTATGCTATAACTTTTAGTCATTAAAAATCAGTATTCAAAACTTTGTTGAAAAAACCCTTAACGTTTATGTATATCCCCCATACATTCCCACACGCACATAGACTTTAAAACACGCACAAAAATGTCTATTACGTACTCATATTATTACAATACAATTGAATGTCTAAGTAAGCCCAGAGCGCAACGAACCTGTCTCAAATTTATAAGGCCCCATAGGGCCATGGTTCGAATCCGGGCGTGTACCAATGAGTTTTTCTGACTTAAGTACACAATATCACTGACACCGTGCTTCGGAGGGCACGTTAAGCAGTCGGTCCCGGACGCTGTCAATAGATGGCAGTCGTTACAGTTCCCAACCGCAGTGGAGCAGCGTGGTAGACTTAAGCTCCAAGCCCCCCTCCTCACCCTGGAGGAGGCCTAAGCCCCTGCAGTAAAAATGGGCTGATTATGATGATGATGAATGTCTAAGTTTATTGCTTTACGTACCTCACATATCATGAGTGAACCCGATAAAAAGGACAAACAAGTCAAAAGACATTTTTGTGCCAAGTTTAAATAAAAAATCGGGGTAGGTGGGAACGCTACACTACCGTATTTTTTTAGTGAAAATTTTTTTTTTTCTGTTCAACCTACTTTTTAGAGCATCTTAATATCTACACGACGACATACAAATATCTTGTTTAACCCTTTCTGTTGTGGAATTGAGACAAATTTTTTGGCCAAGCCGATTGTACTTCGAGATCTTTTATCGACCCCCCCCCCCCCCCCCCCCACACGGTCTGACATAACTGTACGATGACTTAAATGCACTGACAGACATAGAACACTACCTATTTTCAGTAAAAGTAACACTTGGTGATACTAATCTTGAGTCACGGATATATTAAACGTATATGGCAACATCAAAAGCGTTATATAGCTAATTCTGGCAGGACTTTAGTATGGATGCCTTTTTAAAATTTTTTACGTTAAAAGCCATTGGAAAATAAGAAAATTTTCAGTTCTTCATTTCCTCCGATACCTTCGATCGGTCCCAAAATAGTAAATGGTACTTGCAAAACTGAAGGTCTAAAAACTATAGGAAAGTGTATTTGGTTGTTTGTCTTTACTTTACAGTTGCTTGACGGGGCAACAATACCAGGACGTGACGATAGTTACGAGTATGGACTAATAAATTTTATAACCAGGAAATATTTAAAAAAAACATTCGAGTTGTGTGATTAAATAGTTGTAGGAACAAAATCAAGAAAATAGTAAAAGAAGTATAGTATGTATTGTATAAATAGAATTAGAATAAAATAATTTATACTATATTATGTTTGTCCACACATGCGGAGCAGCAGTCAAACGCTTGTCATATATCTATAATGTCATATGTCTATAATCAACGCGATATATTCATAAAACTTTATAAAAATTAAAGGTCATCCATACCATACGCATCTTGAGACGCAAAGCATCGTACTGGAATACACCTTTGTTTATGATCCTCATAAATTCGTTATTTGTTACTTAAGTGCCGGCGATAGTGGGCCGTTTCTTTCGGTGCCCGCTACCGATTTACACGATCGTTTCATTTTGATTTTTATTTTGTAGACAATAGAGTGAAAATTGCAATGAATAAATCGTACCTTTGTGACATTTTGAGGTACGGTAAAGTTTTATTTATTGAGATGTTCAGAAGATAAATTAGGAATAGCAAAGTTGGATCTGTGACCAATTTTCAACAATATTATTATAGCTATGAAAGCATAAAAGCACGAATTGACTAGAAGCCACTCATACTATAGCTAGCCGGTGTATTATGGGGAGTTTTAGTCCGAGTTTCAGTGCGCAAGGATCCCGTGCGGCGTTCATCCCCGAGAAATCCCCGCACACCGGTTTCAACCCCCCGAAAATGCGAAATGTCATTTCGATACTATGAACTGACATTTACGACTCTATTAAAACCAAACGCTGCTGTCAAATTAATTTACTCTATGTATGAAAGACAAAAATGTAATTATATACGTTCGCAGCAATAAACATGTGCGGTATTGAAACAGGTACAATTAATGGCGTAGCGTAGGTTAGATATCTAATATGTACACATCAGGTACACAATACATTTTATTTTATGGTAACGAGGACAAAAAATTGTTTTTCCTAATTATAATATTCTTTTTTTTTAAATAAGTAACAGCTGATCTTACGATGAAATGTCAGACAGCTGAGGGGAACTTCTCAATGGAGTATGCAGCATCTACCTCTTGTCACAATCAAATCTGAATGGACAGTAAACTAAATCACGACTCACTACCACAAATGGGGACTGAAATGTAACGTAGGTAAAATAGGGTGTATTATGTTCTCTAATCGCTGACCACAAACAGACTGGCGCGGTACCCGAAAGGCTACAATAGAATAGAATATAAAAAAAAAAACTTAATTTTATATGATTTATACAAGAATTATTTGGACTTTTAGGTTTGGCCAACGAGCCGTTCCTTGAAATAAAAAATGCACAAATTCGTTACCTAAAGCATTGAGAAAAATAAATCAAATATTTAGACGAACAAGCATGTGGCTCACTTGCGCAAAAAAAAACACAAATGGTTCGAAGCATGCTCGGACCTATAATAGGATGGTACCCGAAAGTTGACGTCGAGATTAAACTACTGGTAATCCAAGCATATATCTTACCAGTCCTAGATTTATTACTAGAGCGGCAATATCGCATGGCACTGAAAATTGCGGGTAACTTTCCGCGTTGCCTGCCAACTACAATAAATTGAGCAATGCTGGACGAGAAGCCATGGCATCTTCAGATCGATAATCTAAACTTTGAAATGCTTAAAGCTTGAAGCGTGCAGATTCGGAGCTTTTGAGCTAGTTGGGGAGGCGTACAACAGCCCCGGACAATTTAATCCGATGCAAAAACTAACAGATACAGCAGATATGGAGACACAGAACATATACTCCCTGTGGAAAGGAAGAAACCACTCAAAAAACGAACCTGACATATATGTTTCGATCGTCAACGAGCTATCAACCGCGCTATCACGCCGCCTGTACAAAACAAAAGAGGCAACAGTATGTAAATATAAATACTCCTATTGGTGTATTTAGCTATTTAAAAAAATACAAAATTATAAACAATAAAGAAAGTTCTTATACTTTTCTATGTTTGTGCTCATATGAATACTTTAGACGTAGACTTCCTTCTTTGTTTTGACTGTCATCGAAGAATCTGCGGGTCGAATACAGCGGTGACGGAAGAGGGGTGGTTGCGGTAAGGAACATTGTATGCATTTCTATGGAGCCGACATTTCTTTCTGCTACTGCTCCGCTTCCACTGTGTTCGTGGTTGCGGCCAAGCACCTAACCCGCAAATTACTGCGTTTCTTTCATTATTTTTTAATATGCTTTTAAGAGTTCCACTTGTATGTTTATTCGTATGTAATGGCATCTTTGAACACAATTTTAACCCATTTCCACTGAAGATATAGGACTGAAATTTAAAATACATATATAGTTTCTATATGTATTTCTATAACCTATTTTTTTTTTAGATTTCTGTGGGAATATACACCTGTTCCTAAAACATTCTTACTACTGTTTCTACTATTTTCTCTACACTATCTATCTAACTACACTTTACTCTCTAAATTGTAAGTTATATTATAGGTATACTTATATCATCTTACATTTGACCTTTAGGCTATTTGCGGTTTATTTATTGACAATTATATTTGTAATTTATATTCATTCGTCCAATGCACCTAATTATCTCAAAGAACGGTTCCAATTTCTGTGTGCACATGGCCGAGATCTTCGTTCCACTGGAACCTTTTATAATAATAATCGTTTATTACCCACAACAAATCTTACAAAATAAAAAATATACAGAACAATAAAAGAACTAAAAACTAATATGGGCAATAAGAGCTTAGCAAGCTCAACATTATGACGGTAACAGTATGCTGCTGCCGACGCCGGTTTTCAGTTTGCCCTCTTTGAACTGTTATCATAAAATAAACTTAACGTGAGGTCGTGCTCTATAGCACCTCCACAAGTAATATAAGCTTTGCCTTTTTTTCGTATAGTATGTATGGTATGATAAGTTACATACTCGTATAACAAATAACAAAATATTAAAAAAACAATCAAATAAGTTTATCATATTTATTTATGTATTATGTATATATGTTTATATTTGTATATATGTATGTTGTATATATGTGTATATATGTATATATATGAATTAATATAACTTAATGCACTGAAAAAGATTACTGTTTTGGTTAGTGATAAGGCCGCCTATCGTTTGCCTATGTACTTTGTATTTTCTTTTTCTTTTGTACCCTTGGATGTGCAATACAGGATTTTAATTATTATTCGTTACTATTCATATTTCCATAACGAAAAAAACATTGCATTTTAGTTTCACATCTGGCCAAATAACTCGTTCATTTGCCGATCTTAGCGACACGAACCGAAAACGGTTCAAATGACTCTCTCTCGTATCACGTGGCCCGATTGTCCAGATGCACGTAATAGGCACTGAGTATAATAATATAATATCAATTTGTGATGAATTTGTTTAAAAACTTACCTAGTCTTAATATCTTTGTAAAGAACACTTGATATATGGTGGCACTCGTTGTTTTCCTATAACGTAACCTGTAACAATTAAAAAAACACGTTTAGCATTGAAAAAGTAGGTACAGTAAATCTCTTCATATTTTACAGTTTCGTAGCTTAGATTAATAATTACTACTTATAGGTAGAAGGAACAAAAGAAAATTCCCATTGAGCTATATGGAATTAAGTTGTTATTACGTGAGTATAAGTTGCCTCAAATTGAATCATATGTGACTGAAAACATCATGTTATTGAAAATTGTATGTAGAATATGTTATATCAACTTATATCTACGTGTGGCGCCATTGTGATGTGTTCCATAGTTGCATTCAAATATTTTCATTTCAAGCAATACGTATTTTCCCTAAATAATAAATGTCACGTGTTTGAAATCTGACAATTTTTGTTGAAAATTGAATAATAAAGGTTCATTCAAGACAGCTCTATTGATAGCGCTATTTGTGGTAAACTTTGGAAACTAATTCGATTTCAGTTTATTTCGCTGTGTGTATTGGATGGCTAATCTACGTCATCGAAATTACAGTACTTTTTTAGCGTTTATCTAACTCCGCTGCATAGAAAATAAGAAAATTGAAATCAAAGGTATTTTCGCGTAACATTATTTTTGATATAGATTTTCTCAAGGAGCTGTCTTTTTATTTTTAAGCAAATAATAGTGTGAGTTAATACTTACAGTAATATATTATATATATATTATTATGTTATCAATTATGACGACCGCTTAGCCTAGTGGGTAGCGACCCTGCCTACGAAGCTAGAGGTCCCGCTTTCGAATCCCAGGTCGGGTCAGTATTTATATGATGAATATCGATATTGCTACCGGGTCTTGGTTTTATATGTATGTGGTGTCTTCGCTTTGTACCCAAAACACAAGCTAATGCTTAGTATGGGGCCTAGACGTTGTTGTCATGTATACGTTATTATTATTATTATTATTATTATTATTATTATTATTTACAATATTATATTATTAATAATATAATAATAGTAAACTTTGTTCTTTTGAAGGAACGAAATATGAAACAGCAACACAGAATGTGACAACACTGTTATATTCGTCTTTATAACGGAGTGAGAGTGCATTATTCGGCATAGATCAAGTTCGATAAGTATTCGGAAAACTTGTATCACAGGATTCGCGAATCTGATTCAAAATAAGCGGGAACATAATATTGCCCCATATTGTATATGTATCATTCCTAAAGTGCTATACATATTGGAAATTATTGATCTAAATTTGGTGGCCTTATAAGTACAACCATACAACCATTGTACATTCGTATTTTCCATTTTTGATGTCATAATTTTTTCGGCCTCACGTCCGATGACAAGTCTGTGTGATTTATGTTTACCTGGCTTTTTTGCCATTCATATAATAATTTCTAGATGCGAATATCTACTAATAGATATGTTTAAGTAAATTTTTGTGTTACTAATTGTATAAATGCTGTTGGTATTCCAAATAAAATAAAATATATATAAGTGACTAGAATAGTGCAACAAATTTCTCATTACATACTTGTCTGTACACTGACATACATAGCGATTATGATTAAAGATTCACAACACTTCAGCTACTGGTGGAAAGATTCAGTTAAATTCCATATCAGCCCATTATGCTCCACTGTAGGGACTTAGGCCACCCCTCGACATGAGGGTGCTTGGAGCTTAATCCACTGCGCTGTTTCAGTGCGGGTTGGTGGACTTTATCGTGAAACGTGCTCTCCGATATACAGAGTTGGTTATAATGTACCTAAGTCAGCCCGTTTCTGGTATAAGAACCACAACCTTGTAAGTGAGAAGCTGGCTCGCCACCACTAGGCATCACGACAATATGTACTAGGCTATCAGCTTAGATAGGATAATAATCAGAAGTGTCTCATACTTTGAAACGATAGAAAATGTGTGCAAAATGTCAGACTTAGTGATTAGACAGACGGTACGTCCTTACCATTGTTTTAAACATTTTGTTAAATTACACATCAAAGTAATTTCATAATTTTTGTTTGTTTTTTCAGTTCGAATTTGACATTTATCTAACACAAAATTCTACTTCTAAACCATAAACTTGTGTATATTTGGCCTACGTGGTAAATTTTTTTGTTCACATGTTTGTTGTCACAACACGGTATCTTTATGAACATCCACGGCTATAAGTTGAATGTATCTCACTTCATTTTGTGACCCCAGTCGCGCGATATGAACAATCATCATCAGCATCATCAGCCCATGTTACCCCACTGCAGGGGCTTAGGCCTCCCCCAGGGCAAGGAGGGGGTTTGGAGCTTAAATCCACCATGCAACTATGGCCTTATAAATTTGAGACAGGTTCGTTGCGCTCTGGGCTATCAATATTGCAGTATGTTAGAGCTTCCGTTTTGTCGAAGTCTCAAGCACGCCCATTCTAAGTTTTTTTTTTTAAATATAATGGTATCTATGAAATAATGGTGATATTTTCGTAGACACTTAGCGGTTACATATGTTCTAAATAATAATTGTCATAAAAAGATCCTACGACGGCTCCAAAACATACCCCCACCACGTGGAAGCGCTGGTACAACGTATGTACCGCACACGCCTGTGTCATATTCGAGTAAAAACATCACAGGTATAAATGCTGTACCATATACGCCTCCTATGGGTTAATAAACGAATCTCTTAAACTATTGGATTAATAATCCAGCGGAACACAACATAAATATTATTTTAGTATAACTTAGTCTATTATTAATCATCGAGGGGTCGGTGTAACTTGACGTGTTGCACGCAACTTTGATTTAGGTGAAATAGTTTTAGTAAGTCGGTCTCGTGATCGATGGGATGAACTATTCCGCAGACGGGAAAAATAATGTATTACAAATATGATTTATGATACACGGGAATATTATTATCCGCGTCGGCGATTATTTTACTTGAAGGTATTCGTTTAGAAAAGTGCCTATGTTAATGTTTTACGAAAATATTTTGCCATCGGCAACGAAAAACGTGATTTTGTCACCATTTTGCGAAAGTTCCTAATTGTACACTTTATAATAGTTTTAAATATTGTTTATATACAATAAAATATATTAATGAATATTATAAGAAGGATTGACATTCTAAATTCGGTCCAGACTAATTTTCGTTAAAATAGTTAATTTTTTTGTATTAATTACTATTATTATTGTTCTAATGGGAAACTAAGTTTGATTTTTAATAGTTTGTTTTTTTTTTTTAATATGATTACTTTTATTTCATATATTAAGTAAAGTATTTTCATTATAAATAGCCTGAACGAAACATAGGGTGTCAATTCTCCTTAACAATGTTGATTAATGTATTTCGTAGGATATGAACAATATATCGCCCGGGAAAATAATGAGGGGTTCACAAGATAGGTCGGGATCTTAGACTTTTATTAGATTACTATGATTTGTATATCTAAAACTGAAATTTCCTGAAAATGATGAGCGATTTTCGATACGAAAAGCGTTTAATCAAACATTCTTAAGTTTGTCCCGCGGAACGGCAAACGTTTTCATGAAAGATCTTGTACCACTCTTATAAATATGTAACGAAGGGTGTCTGTAAAATATCGTTGGGAAACAGGTTCGACTACTTTTCCTTGCAGGCTGACATATAGTTTCGTAGATAAATGGTAAATACAGAATCCTTTTAATTTCTACTTGACATGTCATAATTAAATTAATAATAATAATAATAACAACAATAATAATAATAGTTTTCTTTTAGTTCAATAGAGAATGAACATTTGAATACTAACAATTGCCAAAGGTGAACTTAACACCTAAGTGGGTCTTACAAAGCGAAACAAAGTGTAAAGAATTTGCAGTGCGTTTCACTGTTGCGCCACCAGTCATAGAAATTAAATTGATTTCTGATTTCCACTGGCGAAGTTTCTTTTATTTGACTCATCAATCTTATTTGTACGTCAAACAACGTCAGCACTCGACGTCCGAATCGAGAACGTTACCAAATCCAATTTAGTAATTCGTTTATGTTTAATCATATTTATTCCGTTGACGCAAACATTATTCGATTAGGACAGGACTATTATTCGTATAGACTGTTCAGGCGCCATGATCCGGTGTTACTGTAGTCACAATAATAATATGTTGAAATCGGTCAAGTGCGAGGTGTACTTCCGCACCGAGAGTTCCGTAGCACCACATAATTAGTGTTATGTATTTAATAAAAAAGTTGTGCTTTCTTCACCGAGCTTTGAATTTGTTAAATAGAAGAGTAATACCGGCAATTTAGTTCGGGAACCAAAGTTATCACATTCGTGCCATAGGATGAGAAAGGGTGACCGGCGAGACACGCGTATGACCCATGCGATTGGTTACCTAGATGTTTGTGTTATGTTTAAGTCTTCGTATTACTATTGAATAAAAGGCGGCTACCGATTAAAAAAAATTAAAGTAAATCTAGTTTGTCGGCTTCTAGTCTGCTACATTCAACGTTCGGTCGTTTTGTCCAAGCTAGACATCGCCATAATTCGTCGAAAAAAAATATGTTTGTTTTGGTCACGGTATATACATTAACAATTGAGGGTTACAGTATTTGTTTAAGTGTAGTAAGTGCACTATAAAGTTCGACAAATTATTCAACACGATAATGAAACAAATCGAGTTTCAAAATGTTAAGGATGTCAAAAAAGTTAAGGAACCGAAAAAGGAATATTTTTCAGAATGTCGGTATTCAGTTTAATGAATCAATTTTTTAACACATATTAATTTTTATATATTTTTTTTTCTTAAAATATGGACCAGTTTTTACCTTTACCTTAAAATAAAATAAATTAAGTCTTTAATTATTCAGTATTTTTTTTCCAAAAACGTTTTATTCATTCATGAGGATACAATTTCATTTGCCGTAGTGACTTTACCTCAAATTTTTTAACGTCAGATGAAATACCTGAGAAATCCGTAAATAGAAAAAAAAAAATTTGAGAGGTCATTCTAGAACCTTATTCCTTTTAATTTTGATAATCGTAAACCTGTTTACAAAACGTGCATTTTGTTGGCCTTGACTTTAATGTAATATAACAATTAAATTAAGTGTATTCACTTGAGGCACCCACAGAACATAATTTCACATCGGTAAGTACTAAATACGTGCGTGTGTATGCCATCGTATTAGCATAGGTACCAATTAATTATGATTGCTACCTATGGGCAACGGTAAGTTTGAATATTATTATGTAGTTGAGAATTATGAAAACCCTTTCATATTTCATAGACGTGATAAATTTCACCAAATTATTGGACGTCACATTCGATTACCATCACGTTACATCACCTCGGCATAATGTTAATACAAGAAGTCAAGATAAACTTGCTAACCATGTTAGCCGCCTCAGTAAAGTCACAAAATGTTATAGAGGGCAATGTATACGGTTTTACATTAAGATCTCAGTTGATATTCAAGATTTCCCCCTTAATAAGTTTAAAACTACATTAAAATGAAAGCTTTATGTAAAAGCTTATTATAAAGTATCGGACTATTTAGATGATAAGAATCCATAAGTGTAGACCGCTCGCCTATCAATAATATTAATATTTAAGTACTCATTATTAAGAGTTTGTTCAAAACAATTGTTTATGTGTTTTTTTTATTGTTTAAAAAAGAGCGCCCTTCAGTTTCTCGGGTATTCTTCCAAGAGGAATCAGCACTTCTTTCAATGCGTTTTTGTGGTGACGCTTTTCCACAAAGTAATCAATTCACTTTTATGACGTATTTCAAGATTATGTTACAAAACTACGAAATAAAGACATTTGATCAATTGATTGACTTCAACATGTTTAAAATAATTTGTTTGTAGTCAAGTAGAACATTACGTGGATTAGAGTTATTTAATCCCACTTTTTTTTTTAATTCACAGGTAAATTTTTTTTTATTGCAATAATGCTTTAAACACAAGTTGTCGTTTTACATAATTCTTGAATTTTTAATTGACAAATCTATGACACGTTATTGCTTAGAAGTTTATTATAAAATCTTACACAATTACCTTTGAATGAATTACTTATTTCACTTTTTATTTGAAGTCACTGTACACTATCGCCTTGTTATTTGTCATTTTGTTTGCAGCTATTGTCAGTTCTTCGGTCACTCTTTATGCTTATTGATTTCTCATAAAATAAGCTTGGTGCCGCTAACACTACATACATATATGTCAGCGTTCTTATGAAGCAAATTCGTTATGTTGACTTCGTTTGATTTTAGTTACGAATATATATAAGGGTATCAAAATCATGAAGATAGAGTGTGTCATACTTCGAAACCATAGAGTAAATTAATTTGACACCAGCGTTTGGTTTTAATAGAGTCATAAATGTTAATTCACAGTATCGAAGTGACATTACGCAATTTCGCGGGGTTGAAGACCGGCGTGCGGCGATTTCACGGGAATGAAGACCCGGTGCTACGGGACTTGAACCAAAACTCCCCATCTTGCACCAGCTAGCTAGTGTATGAGTGGTTAGACGGTAAACGCAGAAGAGGGCTTCTAGTCAATTCTTATTTTTATGTTCGAAACAAATCGTATAATGAGGCTGGGGGTCTACATACGCTTATTACAACAAGCCGCTCAAGCTCTATACAGGCTATTTCAATTGTTCGTACAACACATATAGTCCGGTCGTGGGACACTAAATTTTACTAAAAGGTTTTGATAATTCTAAAGTTGTTCGTTTTTGGTGAGTGGATAGATAAAGTGCATGGTGAGCTACTGTCAAAAAGTTAGAAGTTTTAGGGCTGTGCTAAGGGAATGGCTTAGGTTTTCCTTAATATTTCGTGTAACACAGTGTATATAGAATTAAAATTTGAAATTTTAATCCTATCAATATTAACTCACAATGCACTTTATCTATCCCTTCATTAAAAAACGAACAGCTTTAGAATTTTCAAAACTTTTTTATGAAATTTAATGTCCCACGACCAACTTATTTTTTTAAATTTTCGTAGTATCCCTTATGTTATCTTTCTAAAAATTTTACACTATGAGGTTAAGATAGTTCTAATTAAAAACCAATCAAAATTTCAAATTTTGATTCTATATACAGTGTGTTACACGAAATATTAAGAAATACCTAGTTACACCCTTAGCACAGCCCTAAAACTTCTAACTTTTTGACAATAGCTCACAATCCACTTTGTCTATCCACTCATCAAAAAAGGAACAGCATAAGAATTATCAAAACTTTTTAATGAATTTTAATGTCCCACGACCAGACTGTTATTTTTTTTTAATTTTCGTAATATCCCTTATGTTATCTTCCTAAAAATTTTACAACGCGAGCATAAGTTAGTTCTAATTAAAAACCAATCAAAATTTCAAATTTTAATTCTATATACAGGGTGTTACACAAAATATTAAGAAATACCTAGCCACACCCTTAGCACAGCCCTAAAACTTCTAACTTTTTGACAATAGCTCAGAATGCACTTTATCTATCCACTCACCAAAAACGAAGATCCTTGGAATTATCGTAAATAATTTTTCTCTGGCTACGCGACTAATAGGCTCACAACGTTAACGCGTGCTTTACACTTAAGTGAGTTAAACCAAAGCAAAATAAGGCTCAGAAATCAGACAGGCTATATGTCCCTTCCATTGTTTAAACGTTTTATAAATTACATGTAAAATGTAATTTCAGAATCTTTATTTGTTTTTCCGATACAAATGACAATCTTTATCCCTGGTCAATGTGTAGACATGATTTCGTTGCAGTTTTAGATTACAAAAATTTAATTGTAAAATTGAGTCATTCATTGAAAGCCTAGTGTCTTAATTTGATTTTAATTACTTAGAAATGTTTGCAAGGTCGTTATTTACAGCTGCGTAAGTACGAAACGTAACTTAAAATTAAAAGCTTAGGAGTGATTGATGGTGCCGTAGCGAAATGGAAACTTAATTATACAATTTCATTCAACTCAGTTCTGAATCAATAAATGTCACGACACAACACAGTCTTGGAGCTTATAATCTACTGTTTTCAATATTATTATAACAATACCTGAGACATCCCAGACAGTGCCGTCTAGTTCCAAACTAAATAAGCTTGTATTATTTGTACTACACAACTGGTATATATATATATATTAATAATAATAACACACACAATCACAACAACGTCTAGGTCCCAAACTAAGCATTAGCTTGTATTTTGGGTACTAAGCGAAGACACCACATACATATAACAACCAAGACCCGGTGCCAGTATTAATATTCATCATATAAATACTGACCCGACCTGGGATTCGAACCCGGGACCTCCAGCTTCGCAGGCAGGGTCGCTGCCCACTAGGCTAAGCGGTCGTCAAGTATTCTGTATATATATTTAAGTATTCTGTATAATATATACATAAATAATTATTTTACACCCAGGCACAAAACAAATATACATGTTCATGCACACAAATATTTGTCTCGGGCGGTAATCGAACACGTGACCTTTACTTCTGCAGTTAGGGTCTCTAACCATTCGGTCAATCGGTCAGTCAATCAAAATAGTAAAGTGATAATCAGCTTTGTTAAAAACTATAGTTACATTGTTAACTTTTATTGGACAATTTAATAAAACGATATTAAATTTACGAATAGTAGTAAAGATGATAAATATTGGCTTATCACTATCGATAAATACATTCTTAATGCACAAGTTTTATGTGTATTTCATACAGAATCTTATCTAAATATTAATACTAGCGACCCATCGTGGCTTGGCACGGGTAGCAGAGCATATATGCCGTAGTGTCGTATCAGTTTGTTGCGTTGAAAACGTGGATTAGATTTAATTAGATTTAAATGTATCGTAAATTCATTCTACGTGGAGTATTTTTAATGTATTTTATTTCCAATTTTGTAAATATTTGAAAAAGCAAAAAATAAATACCTACATAAAAACAAACTAAAATATTTCTTTATATTTCTACCTGACTTTACCTCACGCGTGTCGCGTCGGTGTACTGCCACAAGACGCGGTTTCATGTTGAACATGTTGTAAAAAATGAAACAATTTCGAAAAAAAATCTTGCGCATTCAAGTTTTTTTCTTCTTATGATGTATCAAAAAATTTTAAAAATTTTAAACGTATATTCCTAGTTCTTGTTGATTTGAATACCATATAATTATTTGCGTCAATCGGTTACTGTTTAATGGGGTGCAACCGTTAACACCGTTTCTATAGAAAATTGCTGCCTCTTTACTTAGGCGTCACGTTTTAATTTAAGGCAGATTTTTATTTTCCCTTTTCATTAAATCAAATAACATCGCAAGATAAATCGTTTCAATTTTCAAATCCTAAGTGATTAAAATTTGATTACGTCAAAGTTACGCACGTCCAATTAATAGCCTAGCATAAGATGGGAAATGAGTACATAGTTTCAACAAAATCAACTATTTAAAAATACGTAGGTAAGTGAAGGTTTTACGAACTTTCTATTCAAAATGGAAAATAAAATAGTTCTCAAAAGAAATGTAAGATAAAAATTTAAATAATAAAAGGCACGAGAAATATTCCGTCTGGTATTTTACATTCAACTGGACGACCGTTGGCCGGCGCTGCTGTATTTCAATTTTAACTTCAGCTTCAGTGTACGGTGGTATATACGTTGCAGCGATATTAACAAAGTCATGTTTTAATCTCACTAGTGGTTTTCCCACTATCATATTTATTACAATAATAATACCTGAGACATCCCACACAACGTCATCTAGTCCCAAACTAATCAGAGCTTGTATTATGGGTATTAAAGATCTGGTATACATACTTATGTGTTTTATAACATACATATATAGATAGAGCAGCGGTTGAAAAAAAACTGGTGTCATTGAGGGACCGCAAAACAAATAAATGGCTTCGAAAGCAAAATAAAGCCGCGGGCGTAACGAGAAGCATAACACATCTATACTAATATTATAAAGCTGAAGAGTTTGTTTGTTTGTTTGTTTGTTTGTTTGTTTGAACGCGCAAATCTCAGGAACTACTGGTTCGAATTGAAAAATTATTTTTTTGTTGGATAGTCCATTTATCGAGGAAGGCTATAGGCTATACTACATCACGCTACGACCAATAGGAATGGAGCATCAATGAAAAATGTTGCAAAAACGGGAAAAATTATTCCTTTTGAGAGCTTCCGTCGCGCGCGCTGCGTAAACGGTTGATGTCAAGCAAAAATCATGTATTACGGAATTGTACCCCTTTAAAAGTTCTAACCAAAAGTCCGCGACAGCATATGTGTATCTTTTAAGGTTAACTTACTATAACCTTTTTTATGACAATCAAATTTGTTCAACATAATGTACTATTTGCGAAGATGTTTTTTAAACGTGATATTAATCCTTATCAAATTAAATACGTTAGTTGTCTAATTTCCCTTTACATCATACAATTTAAATTAATATCTGAGCAGTTTTTATCGAAATGAATGAAATGAAAACTATAGCGCGAGAAAATAAATTCGCTTTCTGCCTCTGTTCGTTAACTTTTTACTACCAAACCAATAGACTTTGATACGGTTTTTAGTAATATCTTATTTTCTTATTATCTATTATATAATAGAAATACTTATTATAAAGCTGAAGAGTTTGTTTGTTTGATTGATCGATTGATTGATTGCTTGATTGATTGATTGTTTGTTTGTTTGTTTGTTTGTTGGTTGGTTGATTTGTTCATTCGTTCATTCGTTTGTTTGTTTAAACGCGCAAATCTCAGGAACTACTGGTTCAAATTGTAAAATTATTTTTGTGTTGGATAGTCCATTTATCGAGGAAGGCTATAGGCTATACTACATCACGCTACGACCAATAGGAGTGGAGCATCTATGAAAAATGTTGCAAAACGGGAAAAATTTATTCCTTTTGAGAGCTTCCGTCGCGCGCGCTGATTGATTTGATGATTGATTGATTGAATGATTGATTGATTGATTGCTTTATTGTTTGTTGGTTGGTTGGTTGGTTCGTTCGTTCGTTTGTTTGTTTGTTTGTTTGTTTGTTTTTTTGTTTGTTTGTTTGAATTTGTTAATCTCTGAAACTACCAGTCGGATTTAAAAATTATTTTTTGCCTTTGATAGCCTGATTCTAGCGGAGAGTTATAGGCTATATACATGAAAACGAACTGTCTGTCTATTAGAGCAAATCGGCTTCGGCCAAAACTTTACACATATAACAGGATGTAATCTTTTGACTACACCCTTTCCATATGTGACATACAGAACTTTTTGTATGTCTGTCTGTACGTCCATATGTCTAAACCTATTTAAATGAAACATCAATGAATATGAAAAGAAGGTCGTTAAAACTAACAAATGTTGCTTTTTGTCCGTCTGTCTGTCTGTACGTGTATCTGTCTATTTGAGCTAATCTCCAAAACGGCTAAACAGATTTTAAGGAAACTTTGCAGACGGGAAAGAAGGTTGTCAAGATATTTGACATTAGCTACTTTTTGTCCGTCTGTTTGGCTGTACGTC
The DNA here is from genome assembly GCA_949709985.1 of Luffia ferchaultella. Lineage (NCBI taxonomy): Eukaryota > Metazoa > Arthropoda > Insecta > Lepidoptera > Psychidae > Luffia > Luffia ferchaultella. Next base: position 1,796,420 of record OX453252.1, read on the forward strand.
TATTCAATTCCATTTTATCTATTCGAGCTAATTTCCAATACGGCTGAACAGATTTTAATGAAATTTTGCAGACGTGAAAGAAGGTTGTCAAGAGTGTCATAAGCTACTTTTTGTGTTTGTCTGTCTGTCTATCTGTCTGTCGTTTGTCCTCACTGATCTAGCAACGTACAGCCGAAAGTACTAAGTCTAGGAAGCTTAAATTTGGAACATAAGTTTATTTTATAACGTGAGCATTATAAAGTTAAGAAAGGCTTTTTTAGAAATTTCAAACTTAAGGATGGGAATGGAGGGACTTAAATAATGACGTGTTTCAGGGTTTTTAGATTTTCACATTTTAAGAGTGGGAAACGGGAGATGAAAAATTGTATCGGTTTTTTAAAGGGTGGAAGGGGAATGAAGATTGAAAGTTTGAATGGGTGTGACCAAAATTGGTTCCAGCAAAAGGTACGTATAAACCATCTCGAACGTTAATAGTACCTATAACAGGAATTTGTAGTCTACGCAAGCGAAGCTGCGGGCGGTCGCTAGTCTTAAATTAAAGTGGGCTAGACACGTGCCTGGAAAGAGACATCCTAGTGTAGGCTTATCCTGGAATGAAAACCATGGGCAAACAAAGGCTCTTGAGGACGTGCAGGAAGTCGCTAGTACGAACTGGATGCAAAGAGCGTGACACAGAGAGGAATGAGAAAGTTGCAAGAGGCTTACACCAAAATGGTAGAAAGAGACTGAAAAAGAAGAAAGCACAGATAAATATTTTACACCCAGACACGGCTACAAAATAGACATGTTCATGCATACAAATATTTGTTGCGGGCGGAAATCGAACCCGCGGACCTTTTATTCTGCAGTTTGAGACCACTCCGCCAATCGGTCCGTAAATTTTATTATATAAATATATTATAAGTACTTTAATGTTTTATGTGGCAACACTTAAAAGAATAGATACATTCATCATCTCTTTCACACTATCTGTTTAAATAATCCTTTCATCCCTTTCCCTCTTATTGACCTTATATCGTCACTCGTGATCGCTCTATCTATATCATTCCTGTTTATTATATGTCGTTAATGTGTGTTGGATATTTTTTTCGTTGCTCAGCAAATTCAACAATGTGTACGTCAATTAACAAAAAATTAAAAAAATATTTTGTCCTGTGGTTTACAGATTCACCTACCTATCTCATCTATATATAGCTAATAGTATTCGAGTAAAATAGCTGTGACAGATGGACAGAACAAAATCTTATGGGTTTTTTGCCATTTCAGTACAGAATTCTAATCACATTTTTTAGAATTTAGTAAACACAGCGAAATTGAGTCACTCAACCTTGCCATTTAAGAATGTTAAATGTTTATTTTTTCTTCAAGTCCAGAAGGCAATGACACTATCTCGGTAAATTCGCGTTAAGCCTGATTTATGGGAAGGTGTTCAAGGCCAAAGTTCCCCTTGTTAGCCTCGTTACAGGCTGTTACAGGCGACCGACACTTTTGTTTAATTCTAAATGTGTTAAGATAGGAACCCTGTCAAAGTAATATACCCATTCCTGGTAGGCACTGACTTCTCTCATACATCAAATGGAAAACCATTTGTAAATTATTATATTTATTTTAGAAGTTATTCTGCCATTTTTCTGAATGTTTTAAGGGGATAGTCTTTCTCTCGGCAGCTTCGATTTGGCATCACTATATCCGTTTCAATCTCTCTTCCCCGACCCGTTCCTGAGTGACAGAGATGAAAAGAGCGATTCCCAAAAATACCTATAAAATAATCGTCAAAACAGCTTGCGGGCCGTGTCTGATACCAATACTGAAAACTGATGATTGATTGATGATTTGATCCACTCTGATTTTGGTTCTAAAACCAAAATTTGCAACATTATTAAGAAAGGCCGTCCCTAGGGCGGTAAGTTATTCTTTCTTTTGAAAATTGTATTTATATAGAATTTACGAACCATTATGAACCATTTGACGACCGCTTAGCCTAGTGGGTAGCGACCCTGCCTACGAAGCTAGAGGTCCCGGGTTCGAATCCCAGGTCGGGTCAGTATTAATATGATGAATATTGATACTGGTACCGGGTCTTGGTTGTTATATATATTAAAAAAAAAAAATATTTATATATGTATACATTATAAAGAATATTTAAGTATGTATATCAGTTGTCTAGTAACCCATAACACAAGCATAATACTTGCTTACTTTGGGACTAGATGGCGCTGTGTGGGAAGTCCCATGTATTATTGTATTATTATTATTATCAGAACGAAAAATTCAAAGAAAATCATCTTCTAATATATAAAATTCTCGTGTCACAGTTTTCGTTGCCATACTCCTCCGAAACGGCTTGACCGATTTCGATGAAATTTTTTGTGCTTATCCGGTATCTATGAGAATCAGCCAACATCTATTTTTCATCCCCCTAAATGTTAGGGGTAGTCCACCCCTAAATTTTTTTTTTATTTTTTAGACAAAATTTTTAATTTCTATTTTTTTATGATACAACATACAAAAATACATACAATCCTCAATTTTCACCCTTCTACGATCAACCCTTATTTTTTAATAGCCATTTTAGTAATTTAATAATGGCTAAAAAGTGTAATTTATTCAATTAAGACTGACAGAAATTGAAACGATAAAATATTTGTGTCGCGGGAACGAAAACGGGAAAGGGAAGAACGGGAAAGAGTTAAGACTAAAATAAAAAAGTTATTCTTGATGAGAATGGAAACAAAAAGGAAATGAGACCAGGGCCAGGAACAGAAACGATAAAATATTTATGCGATGGGAACAAAAACGGGAAAGGAAGAACGGGAATGAGATAAGACTGAGATAAAAACGTGATTCTTATAAGAAACGAATACCACCCGTGCAAAGCCGGGACGGGCCGCTAGTGTTTTTATAAAATTTAGTATAAAACAAAGGAACAAGATATTGAAAAAACAAAGACATATCGCCCTATAACATAATTTTCTCTATTATATATATTTTTTGCGTAGAAATCATTTAAGGGATTGAGCGAGAAACAGACACGGACTGGACCCTCTTTTTTGTATGGGAAGCCTACCGCCTTAAACAGTAGATTTATTTCAAAAATTATTTAAAAAACTTACTATTTACTACAAATTATCACATTATTTTCATTATTTTCTGCCTAAATTGCACAAAAGAGTTGCCATAGTAAGTAAACAAGAATGTTGAAAGAAAATTAAATTAAAAATTAAAAACGTAATTTTCCTGCTAGTATTATAACGGCATCATCGCATATGAAAACGTAAGCATTTTATTTCTTCAATTCTTTGATAAGACTTTGAAACTCGTCTTTTCTCTTCAAAGAAAGTTTTGATTCCTCTAATTACTAAAATTGATAATAAATTGTTGTTTTATACACCGTTTACATTTTTGAATTGAAATTGATGCAACATAATAATAATAACGTATACATCACAACAACGTCTGGTGCGTCTAAACTAAGCATTATCTTGTGTTTTGGGTGTCAAGCGAAGACACACATACACATATAACAACCAAGACCCGGTAAGGTTTATCCTTTATATTAGACCTCGGTACACCAAAAGGGAAAAGAGGAACGACATAGACAAATTAAAATATATTTATTTAGAGGAAACCAAAACTTATCACATGAAATAAAAACTTATGACAAACATTCTTCATCACTCGACGTATCCTTCGATCACCCCCTATGTTCATAATAAAACGTTCTATTTTATCATTTAATTACTCCGTGAAGCGTCGAAATAAACTGATAAATTTTCGCTGGAACTGTACGCGGCACGCGCAATCCGTCGGTTTCCTTTGTGACGGTCGGCACGTGCAGCGGCTTTCATTGTGGATTTTTTGTCTGAGTGCTTTGGTGGCGTCTCAAAGGATGTGGGTTAATATAATGGATATACTATACCAGTATCAATATTCATCATATAACTACTGACCCGACCTGGGATTCGAACACGGGGCCCCCAGCTTCGTAGGCAGCAGTAGGCAGGGTCTCTACCCACTAGGCCAAGCGGTCGTCTTAAGTACAGTGGTTTGTACTTCGATGTACATTATCTTTTCACACATCGTTCAATCGACATTCCCAATCATTTCATGCAGGCACGTCGGTTTTGGTTATAGATGGAGTAAAACTTTATGTCCGATCCGAAATCCGAACATAGTGTCGTGTAGCAGACTTTAGGTGTCGGTTTATGATTATATGTCTGGATAGAGAGTCAGCGTCAAAAAACTGTTCGGTTAAAATCATGCACATTGAGACGGTTTGTACATAGTATGGCGTAGTAAGAATATGTGGTCTGTCGATTTAAATGCACAAAAATAAAAAATTTGGTATGTATATCAGTTACCTAGTACCCATAATATAAGCTCTGCCTGGTTTGGGGTAAAATGGGCATATGTAAAATGTCCCAGGTATTATTATTATTTTACCATGTTTACCATTCCAAATTACCAAATTACTAAAGTTGTTATTTTCTATTCATATTTTTACAGCCAAAAGTCATATTAGTACATTAACTTAGTTTAGTTGTCTTTGTCAGACAATTAAAATCGCGGCGTAAATAATAAATAAAGACCTAAAAAAAAAACTTTGAATTCGTCTAAATAAATATATTGCATTTATTCAGCAGTGTATTAAAACGAGGCACGATACAAATAAATTAAGTTCATTTTAAATGTCTGCATCGACTGAATGTAGGCCATTCGTGAATAATTGAACGACCACAGCTCAAGTACTAGCCTATGAGTAAAATAATCGTTAAAAAAAAATATTTTTAAGTAAAAATTCATGTATCGAGTTCATTCTGATTTATTGACAGTAATTTCTAAGCGAGTATTTTTCTTTAAAAATGTTTGTCTTTTGTAGTAATTAAAGAAATTCTAACAAGTGTTTTCCCAGGAAAAAATATATAAACAGATAATAATATCGTTTATAATACGTTCATATATCGGCTGAACGTAGTCCAAACTTATAGAGCGTGTATAGCTTACCAAACTAAAAAAAGCTTTCTTATCGGCGGGCGGTGCGGCGACGACAGCAGATATACAAATACAAAGATAATTTTTAAACAAACGGTTATTTAGCTCACAATGCTACCCGTGTTTGCTTACGTTGTTCAAAAAACGCTCCTATTAATAGCATTGTATCTGTATACAAATATTCGTATCCAATAAATTTCCTTCGATTCAAACGACCATCCTCGAGACAGATGCTGAATTAAACCCAATAATTGGTACCAGTTCTGTGAGTAACAAATCGTAGGTAAGCTTTAAAACCCCCATAGTAATAAATATAAAGTAATTAATTACGTTAGTCATTGTGAGAATAAAGATTCAGTGATTTGATATTACGTTCTTTAAACGTCAAATCAGTGTCTGAAACGTCACGTTATAAATACTAGTCTGAAACTTCTGTGAGTTGTGATATCAATAAAATACGACATTACCATACCGTACCATCAACCCATTAATGCCACAAAGCAGGGGCTTACACCTCCTCTCGGGATGAGGGGGTTTAGAGCTTAATCCGCCATCCTGCTTCAGTGCGGGTTGATGGATCTTAAGGACTACCATCTATTGATCGGCAACCGGGACCGACGGCTTAACGTACTCTCCGAGGAACAGTCAGTGATGTTTACGTACATAAGTTAGAAAAAACTCATTGGTACATGTCCCGGGATTCGAACCACGGCCTTCTAAACAAAAAACAGGCTCGCTACTCCTTCATTTAAGCTTGATTACATAAGTAAAAGCTATGTATAAAAATATATAAATTATTTAATGTAACAGATTGTATTATATAGACTTCCAATAAATTATGTTTGGCCACATAATTATGAAGCCGAATATAATTTTTCGTCGCACAATCCTTTTGTACGAGAATCTTATTTCGATGGCCTACCTGTTTTGCAATTTAGAATACCTTTTGTATTTCAGTTGCGCGGTGACGTTAATTTTCCTCAAATTAAGTTACACTACTTATTGTTATATCCAAATGAGTTATGAGATTATTTCACATTCTCCGTAATGGCTTGGACCTAAATTTTTAACATATAATTTTTATATTTTATTATTATAAAAATTTATACCTTTGCGCCGAAACAAAATAAAAAGAAGTCTGGAATTTTCATAGTAATTTTTTTCTAAAATTTGTTAAATAGAATATCTCTGTGACGTCATCTGGACAGATTTTATAGTTTGCTTTATCTAAGACTAAATAAGATAATGATATTTTGGTTTATTCATGATGATTAATTTACATTTGATATAGTGACTAATTTAAATATTTTATATTTACTTTTTGCTTTTGTTTTTTATTGTGAAAAGCAGCGGAAATAGTAGTTTAACCGTTCAGATGACGTCACAGGGACAATTTAAAAGTTAAATGAATTTACATGAATACCTGGCTAATTTGTAAAAAGAAGAAATATATATTTAGAGAGATATTTCTAAAACCTTATCCCTTTCAATTTTAATATACATATTATGCCACAGACACATTTATAAACAGTCGTGAATCGTAAATACGTACTTTTCTTTTCGTAATATTACGTGGTAACAATGGAGTTTAGATAGAGCCCTGGGCGAGGCCTCTATTCTAAGCCCTCTGTAAATAACGCACCATGTTATAAAACAAAAGAGGCGAACTTTTTCTCGAACAAACCCCACGAGAAAGTTGGGACAAAAACGCGGCTTTTCCGATTTAGTTCGCTCTGTACAATGGAAATATCGTGGTTAGTATATTTTACTGTTTTCATTCGGAATAGATGTTTTGTGATAGCCGAGTGGTGGCGAGCCCGCTTCTTGTTCAAAATGTCGTGGTTCGATTCCCAGAAACAATGCAACAACAACAACAACAACGTACATAGTTACCACTAAGTGACGGAGAGCACGGTAAGCTGTCGGTTACGGTTGCCATCACCAAATAGCAGTCGTTAAAATCCACCAACCCACACTAGAGCAGCGTGGTGGATTAAGCTCCAAGCACCCTTATCCCGAAGGGATGCCTAAGCCCCTGCAGTGGGACATAATGAGATGGTGTGGTATTCGGAATAGAAAACAGCGGACAAGAAGGTCACACCGCGTTCAAAAGTCGCGCAGCTACTCAAGTTGACTTTCAAAGTATTGCATATAGCACCCTGTCAAAATAACAATACTTTTGTCAGCTGCAATTCTTTGCTATTATATATTATATTTAGAACAGAAATGAAATAATAAAATGGTAGATTGACTACGTGATGGAAAATTTTAAAGAAAATTAAGTCAGTACAATTTATAAAACACTTTCAACCAAACTTAGTTTGAACATCGAATCGTTTTGAGATATTAATTTATGAATTTCATAATATTTGAATTTTAACCATGAAAGTTCATCCCGGTTGAGGAACCATTCATTGTGTGTGGTCTGTTACGCACTTAGCCTTTTTCTCACTGAAACACCATTTGCTTGGATTTCTGAGCAAACAAAAAGACTGGCGCAAGCTCTAAAAGTCACACTTTGAGAGTTCCTTACTGTTATAATTACTATCGCAACGATTAGCAAAATTTGCTAAAAGCAATTGACTTATACAACGTTGTAAATTTAGAATTTATTGGGGAATGTCGTGATAGTCGAGCGGTAAGAAGCCCGCTTTTTGTTTAGAAGGCCGTGGTTCGAATCCCAAGGCATGTACCAATGAGTTTTTCTATTCTATGTACATAATCACCACTAACTGTGCTTCGGAGAGCACCTTAAACCGTCGGTCCCGGTATGTATCAACAGATGACAGTCGTTAAAGTCCACCAATCCACACTGGAGCAGCGTCGAGGATTAAACCCCAAACCTCATCGCGAGGGGAGACCTACGCCCGTATTATTGTCGTATTGCTTAGTTTTTACTATGCCCATTAATGTCCTACTGCAATGGCTTAAGCCTTCCCTCCGAATAAAGGGGATTGGAGCTTAATCCACCACGCTGCTCCAGTGCAGATCGGTGGATTTTAACGACTGCCATCTGTTGATGGTAACCGAGACCGACGGCTTAACGTGCTCTCTGAGGCACAGTCAGTGACAGTTATGTACATAAGTTAAAAAAACTCATTGGTACATGCATTGGGATTCGAACCACGACTTTCTAAACTAGAAGCGGGCTCGCTACCAGTGGGCTATCACGACAATCACGCTTAGTGTTTGTTAAAAGCAAACATGTACAGTTTTATAAACTTAGAGACTTTAATTATTTGCTACAAGTTACGGTTTACAATATGTAATAAATCATTTCCAATGTCAAAAGATAAACAACGTCACTTAACAACGCAGATTTCATGGCAAAATACTGTTAAATAATATGCTGGTACAAATATACTGAACTTAGTGCTATCACAAAATAATAGGAGGAAAAGAAAAAAGCCATAATATATCTGGAAAATAAATTATCCATCTCCATTTATTTGAGCATAAATAAATAATTCAATAAAAAGAAAACGGAAATGTTAATACCCTTGATATTTCAATATACTGTTCAGTGCGCAATTATTGCAGCAAAAAATTTAATCGGAATTATCTTCTCAGAGAAATCAATCGAACGGACGAAAGAAAAAATATTAATAATTCAGGGCTCTTATTCTTTTAATACGTTCGTAATAAATTAAAATATTTCATGAAAATCTTAGGACACAGTAAATATAACAAGTCACAGTATCTTCACAGATTAGAAAAATACGTAGCAGCTCTTATGAAAATAAGGGCCGGTATTTCAGTTCTCACTTAAACGTTAAGTGAAGGTAAATATTTAAAATCCAATACAATTAAGCTTCACTTAACGTAATTCCTAGGATAAATGAGAACTGGAATACCGGCCCTAAGTGTCATTTGAAAACAATTTTTCATAGTTATTATCAGCAATAGATCTCATTTAAAATAATCGTATTGCAAATATGAGTGTGTCAAAATAAACAATAATTCGTCATTCAAACTATTTCTTGTAGGATTAATGTAGAGTTTTTAATGGAAGACTTGTAAAATTATAGAGAAAGAATCTGGTTATTTATGTTGTTTTTTTTTTGTATAAAATTGGGAATACAAAAGAACATCTTTAATACCATACAATCAGCCCATTAACGCCCTACTGTAAGGGCTTTTCTTTTCCGCCCCCGACCCCGCGTGGAATACATAGTTGTACTGGGATCCGTTTTTCCAAGATAAAAAGTTGCCCATGTCACTCTTTAGCCTATAAACTATATCTACGCAAAATATTATAATGAAACCGGTACAATTGTGTAGTCCACGCGAGCGGAGCCGTAGATGGAAAGCAAGTTTGAAAATGAAATATAGCCCATGTTGCTCTCGGGTAATGTAGCTTTCTATAAAAATCAGTTAAGTAGTTTCTAAGTTGATCCTTAACAAACAAAAAATCAAATTTTTCCTCTTTATACAATATTATTATAGATTTTATTGATCGGATTAGAATTTCGTCTGGAACAAATATTAGTCCCGGGCGGAGATCGAACCCCACCGACCCGGGATTCACAGTCCACGTAACGACAATATAATCTTGTAGGTACTTATTTCGTAACTAAGCTTTGGTTGCAGTTATACAATATTAATATAGTCACAGAGGATAAGACAATATGGTTTAATTTTGTAACTTTACCTTGCTATTAATTTATGATTCCAATTGTTTCATGAATACTCTAATTTCGCAATCCAATTTCAAAACAATTGGAGCATAAATAGTATATTTATGTTTAATCGGGCCCTACCATAGAAATAGCGAAACTCCTCGTCGCCTCCCTACTAGAGACACATTTATACATTTATTGCACGAGACGAAGCGTTTTATTGCGCGGTGGTGTGAGACTCGTTGGCAAGGGAGGGTGGTTTGCGTCCACACAATTTCATAATTAACCATAAAATTACGAATTGACTAGAAGCCCTCTTCTGCGTTTACGGTCTAACCACTCATACTCTAGCTAGCTAGTGTAAAATGGCCCGTTTTAGTGCAAGTTTCAGTGCGCAAGGTTCCCGCCCGCCGCTTTTCAGCCCCGAGAAATCGCTCGTTCCACTAAAATCCCCTAGATCAGTCCCCCAGGGGACTACGCAGCACTCACTGTTCCACTACGATACCCTATGCTGGGGATTCTGGAAGTACTAATAAGTGTTATTCCTTTACAGTCCCCTCTAACCTCTAAATAAAAACCCACTTAAAAATTATAACAATATGTAATACATACGCATATCATTGAAATCTGTCTACTGAAGGGAATAAACGATGACGTACCTAAATAATTTTTCTAAAATAAATAAAAAATTGAAAAAAAATATAAATAAATAAATAATTTTAAATTCTTCCCTATCATCAGACATGGTGAAGTTGAATATATAATTAAATTTCTTAATTTGTAGCGTTAAATAAATAAGTATATCCTTGTGCAATACAAATTCATCATCTATCGGTAGGGGTTGCCATAATTTCTAGGCATTTACATGGGACGGGTTTGATGTTCCTGGAACGGGTTTGATGTTAAGGACGTTAAATAAAACCTATATAGTGTGAACTTTAGTATGTAATGTTTATTTTATTCACATAAACAATCAATATTAAGTAAGCAAATTAAACTATATAACTACACAATGCGGAATTGTGACAAGAAGATTACAGAAATAAATAAGTTAATTAGTTTTCAAACAATCTTATTTTGACGTCGATTTTACTTTCTTGAAGATATCCTTGTCTGTTTTGACAAGGATATAAAACTGAGCGCAAGTCATTTTAAAATAATAATGATTAATCAAAATAGCTTCAACTGTTTCCATTGACAACCCGTATCTTTACATGTATCTTTCGTCTGACCATTGAGTTGTCATCGGGGAAAATATCCTGTTATCATTGAGTTCAGGAAAAAAGGAGACATATAGTAATACGGAACTGTGTTGTGTAATGTGGTGGCAGTCTCGTATACATGGGACCTATGGCATCTCTATCTATCGGTAAATGTCAGTCAATGTCAGTATTATCCTTATATTAGCCAGTACTGCATTGTAAATAGGTTTCAATTCAATAATAAGGTTCTCAAACAATTAGGGGATTCAAAAGGAAATTAGAGTTTTATATAATCCCCTAGGGGATCGTAGTGGAACATTGAGTCCTGTGTAGTCCCCTGGGGGACTGATCTAGGGGATTTTAGTGGAACGAGCGCGAGAAATCCCCTTTCAACCTCGCAAAATTGCGTAATGTCACTTCGATACTGTGATCTGACATTGAGAACTCTACTAAAACCAAACGCTGCTGTCAAATTAATTTACTTTATGTACTTAAGACATGAAAAGTTACATCGCGCTCAACGTTGTTTTTTTTTTTTGCGTTTTTAGCGATGAAATACTTGCTGCCGGGCAATCCGGGCATTTGCCGACCAACGACCGGCGGTGACATACACTACTAGCGCGGTGTATGAGAGAGAGGTCGTCCTGTGGATAGCGTACTATGATTCTAGTAGGGCGGGCGCGTTCACAGCTCGCGTTTCGCCACTTCTAGGGGTCTAACGTGGTGACTTTAATTAAATAAAAAAATATTTATGTAAGGTCATTACGTCAAATGAAATTGTAGTTCTCACGAATCAATGAAAATATTATGACTTATTATGATTTAGTCTAAGATAATGCAATTATTCAGCATCTGCTCAATTGACATCACGGGCACATTTAATTAATCAATTTTTGGAAAAAAATTATTAAGAAGGTAAAATACTTTTTTTTTAAATTTTAATGGAAAGGTATTGATTGATCTATACCTATAATCGGAAAAAAATATAAAAAATATGTGTTGGAAATAAAAAAAGTGAATGTAAAAATTTTTTGGCCAAAGCTATTCCCCGTACATACGTATCAATATAACCCTTCAAGCCGATTGTAAATGCTAGTTTAGATTAACGAAAAACCATTTTTTTTTTTAAATATAGTAAGTAATTGAAAATAGCGGACGTTCTGTTGTACTGTTTTACACTCGAACCACTCGAGAGACGGGAACATGATAGTCGAACGCTAAAAGCTTTCGTTTACAATGCGACATTTTTAAATGAGAATGGAGAATTTCCACCCGACTCTTTATATGAGATGAAATAATTACACTGAAAATACGAGAGTAAAATTTTAAAATTCCCGACCAGTTGTTTAGCAGTGGAGAATTTTAAATAACTCCGTAGAACCATAGTACGAGTGCGTTCCCGTGTAACTTGCTTCGAAGTTTTCACGAATTCACGACGAAAATTAAGATTTATAATGGATAATTATTTTTATAATCATATTTAATAATAATAATAATAAATTGTATTAAAGCTAATTTATAATCTTGGTATGTTTATTAATTAATTATGCCCTTATTTACTTAGACACCATATACTATATATCAGCCCATTATGTCCCATTGCAGGAGCTTAAGGCCTTCTCTCGTGATGAGAGTGGCTGGAGTTTAATCCAGTGCGGGTTGGTGGATTTTAACGACTGCCATCTGATAATGGCTTGTGCTCGGTGGGTCGGAATTAGTGGGCACTTACTTTTTTCATATACTTAACTCCTTAATATCTTCATACACAAGTACATAAATATATATTTTTTACTCCTAGACACGGAAAAATACCTACATATCATATGTTTATGTGCATATTTATTTATAATACAGGCTTCGCCTAGTTTAAAAATTAGAGACCAAAAATTGTGTATATTGCTTTGTTTTTTAATAAATAAATATGATTATTATTTGGAACGGGAAGATCTCCGATCACAAGACCAATGAAAGCCTCAGTAAAAATTCAAATACGGAAGACAAAAATGAATAAATTCAATTTAATTATCTGAAAGAACAAAGCCCAGTAGTAATCTATACTATTGATTTATTTGTTAAAAAATAAAACGACTGTTCTTTAAGAAAATCGGTATCTAAAATAAAGTTACGTGAATACCTATAATTTCGATTTCTTGATTTTCTATTCAATGGGGTTTGTTCAAACTCAAAAAAAGGAGTTGAATTCCGATGGAGTACATCAAAAAAGATCGAACATCTTTCATCGAAATAGTTGTAACTATATAGCGCTATAAACTTCAATTGTTTTTAATAAACTAATTTTTAGTAAAACTTTCAAACATGTAACTCGTATTACTTCGGAAATTTGAAATAAAAACGTTCGAATGCAACGTATGACGAATAAAGATGGCGCCACATATATTTTAATAGGTATATGATATCTCAAAAACGCTGTTTTCGTGAAAATACATTTTATTTACAATTTTCAAAAAAGACGACCTTTTCAATAGCTATGCTTATTGAAGCTTAATTAATTTCAACTTGATAATTTGAAAGAATTTATAATCTTGTAATAATAACTTTGGGCAACTGCATATTATTATGGCACAATGGCCATTGTTATTTAGGGAACATTTAACTGTTTTTATGCCTGATAATCTATACATATAAAATCGAAATACCACACACTCACTAACTCATAATCAACGCCGAGCCGAAATCGCTGAATCTAATCACACGAAATTTGTATATTAGGTTTGATTTGTTTTACAAAATATAATAATTAATATTTTTTTTGATCGCAGCCTCCACATTACACGTATGCTCGCACCCATACAAACAGCCACACCCATAAACAAGCGTCTATAACGCATTCATCTCTTCTATTTGTGAGAGAGAAATGAACAGTATTATTATTTTTGAGTTCATAACCAGTTCGCTAGCCCAAGGAGTCATTGTTTACAAGCATATGGCACGAGTGTTACCTGTCTGCAGAAACAAAACATCCTTGTATTTATTTATAAACTAACTTTCCACCCATGGCTTCGCCCGCGTGGACTACACAGTTGTGCCGGGACCGCTATAGGGACGCGACGCTCTAGGACATTGTGAGACTTTACACGACATTCTGAAATTTATTATTCTGAAACTATCTAAGCAATCCCTATACCAGATTTCATCAAAATTCGTTTAGCCGTTTAACATTTTAGCATAAAGAATAGTTATCCCACAGGAACCGTGTGTTTTTGAATGTCGAAAATTATTCTGTGTATTATTGCAAGCCTTAGAAGACATCTTCGTACTAAATTTCATCAACATCCGTTCAGCCGTTTAAGCATGAGAAATATTAGTAATTTTCGTGTCTGCGAAATTTCATTTAAATCGGTTCTACCGTTTAGGAGATTATCCGGAACTCTCAGACAGACCGACCGACAGTCAGACAGACATTACGATTTTATATGTATATGGCTGAAAATCGCCTACGTCACTGACGCTCCCTTCATGTCTGCAAAATGTCATTGAAATCCGTTAAGCAGTTACGGAGATTAGTCGCAGCAGACAGACCGACTGACAGACAAACCGACAGACGCTACGATTTTTTTTATTATTAAAGATAAACGCACTCACCTAAAAACGACGCCAGCCACAGCATTTTCTATATGTACGGGATCGGTGATCGACCATTCTAGGACAACGAGAGGCCTCTGCGAAAGAGGTCCGCTGACGATCCTCGCTGGCACGAAATTTCTACGGAACCTCGATAACTTTTTACTCCCAAACACGTCTTTCACCGATCTTCTACTCCTAACTATTTTCTGTCTAAAATAATAACCGTCACTAGCAATTTCACTATCTATTTTACGTCTGTGACCACGTATCTTGTAATCGACTATATTATCAGACTGTACGTCTGTATTTGAAAGAACATCAAACTCAAAATCACTGTTAGAACGACTTTTTGAATTTCGAACGCTCTCGTATTGGCTTCTCTCGTCTTCGTAAATAGAAATTGGTCGATTTGAATTTAGAACATCACGAGTGTTGGACTGCCAGTTTCTTCGTTGCCAGTACTTAGTTTTTTTCGATCTTTCTGGTCTTGAGCGCTTGGGTATGAAGTAGGGGGTTTGTTCATCCATACACGGTCTCTCTGCATAGTCAGTTGGTGTAAAATTTCCCCGAACGAAGTTCTCTACTATAGAATAGAGTACGTAGTCTCGGAGATTTGACAGTTCGTGCTGCAACCGTACTGTAACAAGAAAATATTTTTATATTAATTAAATTTTTAAATATTTATATACACAATTTTAAGTATTAATACAACGATGTAAATCCATAGATTTGTAAAAAAAGGTGCCGTCATCAACGTGAGATGTAAGTTGTTGACACCATTTCGATACATTCACTTCAATGTGATAATCCATACGACTAAAAGAGTTGATTATACGCACATTATACACTACATTTTCACAATACATAGTAAGTCATCATGAAGGTTAAGTGAAATCACTCAGTTGGATTACAAAATGTTAACTAATTTTATTTACAATACTGATTAAATTTTTTTCATGTTTTACTCTAATTTTATATAATCTAATGTATAATTTTATTTATGTATTTAATATTCACCCACACTGAATAGTAGGTAAATGTGAGGATGAGGAATACAGTCTATTGTTAAGTGAAGAAATACAAGTAGTTTAATTAAAATACGAGTATACTGCTACATATAGAGTTGATTAAGCTGTCTACGTATTCTTAAAATACACCATAAAACCTGAGTCGGTTTTTGATTTGAACGTACGACTTTTATCAGCTGCTATAAATTAAAAAAAAAAAAAACAGAAACACGAAAATGTAATTGTTTTCAATATCACCGAACTTCCTGTAGTATTACTACTCAGTGTGGGTATTGAAAGAAAGTGGAAGAAAAACATGAAAATATTAAAACACTGCGGTAACCTCGAAATGTAAATTTTACTGTCCAATTTAGAAACGTTGATATAGACTCAGTTCAGTTAAAATATGTTTTGGTTCTTTCTTTTGTCTAAGTTTCCACAATCAAGGACCCCATTATGTCCCACTGCAGGGGCTTAGGCTATCCCTTGGGATGAGGGTGCTTGGAGGTTAATCCTTCACGCTGCTCTATTGATGGATTTGACCCAAGACCGACGGCTTAACGTGCTCTCCAAGGCACGGAGTAAGTGATAATTATGTACTTAGAAAAAATTCACTGGTACATGCCGTATTCTGGGATTCGAACCACGGCCTTCTTATTGAGAAGCGGGCGCGCCATCACTCGGCTATCACGTTTTTAATTAATATTTCATCAATATCTTAGTTTACATAACATTGTCTATGATACGATATTGCCTTCTTTGAAAGATTTTTCTTTATAATATCATGTAAAAAACTATACAAAAACAGTTGACTATTTAAATTATTTTCTATAAATCTAAATATATAACAAAAGTGAAGTAATTTTAAAAATAAATAATTAATAACAATTTTATGAAATTGTGATAGCCCGAACGCAGCGAACCCGTTTCAAATCTATTTGGCCATATGGCCGTGGTTCGAATCCGGGCGTGTACCAATGAGTTTTTTCTGGCTTAAGTTCGTTAGCTACCACTGACTCTGTGCCTAGGAGAGCACGTTAAGCAGTCGGTCCCGGTTGCTGTCAATAGATGGCGGTCGTTACAATCCGCCAACCCGCATTGGAGCAGCGTTGTGGATTTAAGCTCCAAATCCCCTCAACTATAGAGGAGGCCTAAGCCTCTGCAGTGGGGTACAAAAAGGGCTGATGGAACAATTTTATGAATATTTAACACTGCAATGGTCGCGTGAATATAAAATCTCAAATTTTTCTGAAACGGTAACGGTCGCTAGGTACTTTTAAATGACTAATCGAGAGATGCACTCAATGCAGTACCTACAAGCGCAAGACAACCACCAACCTCACAGGCAACGTCTTGTAAAGTAATGCGCAGCTCTCATGATTGTGGAAGATCATGCAATAAAAACACCTGAAAATAGTGCACAGCTTGTAAAATATCATTTGTAGGGACATTTGAAGATATTGTTTTTCCTGCGCAGAAAATAATTAATTTATAAATAATTAATTTTTAATGAATAGGTTTATTGTGATTTTAATTAGAGCGAATCCTGTGATTTATAAAACAATTTAGAGAAGTATTTTATTTTTGTTTATTAAATATGACACAGGGGTTGTAATTAAGTTTGGTTGATTTTATCCTGTTGAAAAAATTTTACTAATTATATTTTCATAAGTAAAATAAATTAATAATACTCAAATATTTTTTTATATCAATTTAAAAATAGACTACGTATACAGTCCGCGCGGCTACTCCCGTCTCATTTAGATGCGCGACCTCTGCAGGGTTAAAATGTCGTGTTAGACAGAGAGGGCAATATCGCACGCTGTGACGTCAGGCCATTTAACATAATGTTGAACTTCTTTTTTCAAGGAAGAGACAGATAAACTTTTATAGCTTATAATTTCCATACTCTTCAATCGAATATAATTTTGTTCATGAATTTATAATCGTATAGTCTATTTTTATATTTTTGTTAACAAGTATATTTCCGATATTAGTGAAATGCCATATTATGAGATAAATTATAATGTACATATGACAAGACGTTACACATTCCCTTCTTAACCCATAGAATATATTATATACATTTATTCCCGAGTGACATCGGTCCAATGTTCCAGATAACTCAGATTCTACAGCACTTTATCTTACGGTCCGATGACACGCGTCGTCATTCCGTACGCCACCGTCTCGTCTTTTGAAGCGTCACATAACCCCTTGTATTCTAGAATAGTCCACTAATAGTCATCCATGGCCAAGATTTATCGTAAAAGTCCTTAAATTCAACATTTATAGTGAAAAATCCTTTGATTGACTGGCCGATCGGTCGAGTGGTTAGAGACAATAACTGAGGAACTAGTTATTAGGGTAGCGGTTTCGATTTCCGCCCGGGACAAAAATATTTGTGTACATGAACACGTCTTTTAGTTCCGTGTCTGGGTGTAAAATATCTATATGTGGATTTACTATAAAGAATATTAAGATATATATATCAGTGGTCTGGTGCCCATAATACAAAATTTGCTTAATTTGCGACTAGATGGCGCTATGTGGGACCTACCCATTATTATTATCATCTACAATAAACCAATGTGAAATAATTAAATATATTTTTTTGCGATTTTAATTTATTTATATTATATTAGACATTATCTCTCAAAAATGTTGTATAGTGAGAAGATTAGTTGGATACAAATTTAATAACATGTTCGTTAATAATTAAATAAATGAATCGGTCAAGTGTTCGATCACATAATAATAGTGATCAGAAATCAAAATTATGAATTTTTCAGAGTTGAACTGCATATTAACTTGACTCGCTATAACTCGCGAACTAGTTGACTTTAGATAGGGGTGATAAATATCCTGATGTGTTCGTACTACGTACTTACTAATGCTTTGATTTTTTCAGCTTTTTTCCAATAGTGATTCAAAAGTTAGAGGGTTCAAGTTCAAAAGATAGTTTACATGCGGATCACGTAAAAAGCCACTTTGTAGTCTAATATTTCATAAAAGGTTATCTATTTATGAAATATTC
Source organism: Luffia ferchaultella (assembly GCA_949709985.1). NCBI lineage: Eukaryota > Metazoa > Arthropoda > Insecta > Lepidoptera > Psychidae > Luffia > Luffia ferchaultella. The sequence goes on from OX453252.1 coordinate 1,814,862, forward strand.
GACTATTCGACTGAAAAGCCATCAAAAGACTATGATTTCAAAATAGCGATATATTGAACGTTCCACTCGAGGCGGTAGGTAAAATATATTTAAACCGTTGTTATCTACCGTTTTACTGGCAATTTTGCTACAAAGCTGAATATCAACTAAAACCGCGACCAAGTAGTGTTTAAAATTTAGCAAATTTAGCAAATAAAATTTAACAACTTTGCAGCAATAATAGTTTGCGAGTTAAACGGTTGTGACATAGGGATCGACAGACAGATGGATGGACATGAAGAAATTAAAAAAAGTTTCTTGTCTGACTATAAACACACTAAAAAGTACGGTTTTTGAACTTACTTTAGAAATAAGGGTCCTCATCGGACTACACCCTACAACGGAACCCTATCGTCAACAACCCTATGCCAAGCTACCAAATTTCAAAAGAGGTGATTTTTATAGCGAGGCTCATCCATCTACCAGTTTAACGGCGGGCTTACAAATTGGCCAAAAGTCTATGATTGACATTAGTGTCGCACTCTGCTCACATGTGTGAGAAGAGTGAGACACTATGTCAATGGTAGACTTTGGCTAATATATGGGCCCGCCTAAACCATGTAGTTTGAAATAGAACTCCTGCCCTTTAAGGAGGGTAATCCAAGCTCTAAGCATAAAAGGATTTTGAATAAGGTGACACAGAAACGCTCCCAAATGAAAACTTCCCTCTTTGTGTGTCAGATTTGGGAAGATTTTTCAACCCCAGTTTTACCGTGTCGTTGTGGAGTGCGTCATCGATTGACCCAAAAAAGGCCGCATCAAACGGGTTTAGGGCACGTTGACTATTCGTAACGGATTGATAAAAAGTACGATAAATTAAAATGGGGTAGCAGCCATACACCAAAGATGATGGACTAATAAAATAATCGAATCGACGAATAAACCAATCGACATTGTATATATAGGGGTTAGAAATGGGATAGGTTGTTACTACCTATGAAAATTGACATCTGTCTGACTCTTGTACTTGTATTAAGAAGGGAAGGTATTCGTGTTCTCAGCCGCGCCTCGCCGACCAGTAGATGTTGTAGTAAAACCAAAATTAATTTAATGAATTTTATACAAAAATTATTCACAATATTAAAGAACACAAGTCTGGACAAGGACTTGCGTACCTGAGTGCGGTGCGGTGGTGTTTCTATTGGTAACAATTCATATTGTTGCTAGGTATTTTATATGTTTTGTATTTCGTATTTGGCCAATCAGAAAACGTTTCGTGTCATCCGGGAGTCCAAAGTGTTTGGGCCGCATGATGTCACGTGTACTAAACTAGCAAGAAATATTGTTTTTCAATAAAAATAAATGACGGTAAAAAATTATCGGAAAATGTTGCGACATTGGGGTCCCTGATTTGGACTTTAGTATAAGCGGTCAATGCCCTTATATATACCTACTATTTATTTGTTAATCAACTTTTCGTCCGCCGTTAAACGACTTTCTCCCAATATTTATAAAGAGGAAAGATTTCATTTATTGTTTGTTACGTATAATCTCAAAAACTACTCAATTGATTTTAAAAATTCTTTCACTTTCAGAAAGCTATATTATCAGCGCGTAACATATGCTATTTTGTATTTTCAAACTAGTTTTTCGTCTACGGCTCCGCTTGCGTGGACTAGACAGTTGTATAGGGACCCCTACAATTTTTTGCATAGGTATAGTTTATAAGCTGAAGAGTAACATAGGCTACTTTTCATTCCGGAACAAAGGGTCCCAGTATAACTGTGTATAACGTGAGTGAAAGGTAGAAATAAATAACTACATTAGGCCGGCGTGAACTTAGCAGCAAAATAATAATCCAGCCACATTATATTTCCATTAATATTTTGTCGTAATTTTTAAGTGGCCGAATTACTTGAGGCGATGTATTTTAGAAATACCATTGCCACATTGTGTAAATACTTTTCAGTATACCTGGAATGTCACGTAACCTTGCCAATACTTACAGCAATTTTAAAAGATCCATATCATATGATCATTTTTTCATAATTTTTTTATGCACGGAACACTTGTAAATATCATTTCTTTATTGTTTTATAAAATTTAACTGTACGTTGCACAAAGATCAGCGGTAGTTTTGGAAAACAGCAAAAAATTTAAAATATTAAAATTTTGTACATGTCCGGTAGTTTCGAAACAACATTTTTCATTACAAACCGTAGTTGATAATTTTAAATACGTAGGTAGGTACTTTTAGTATTTTTAATTCGAGTGGATTATAATTTGGCTGCTAACAGCAGGTTAAAAAAAGCTTACCTACACACGAATTTTAAAATTTTTTTTGTTTATCTTTATTATTTTTTAATATTCGCTCAGCGTAAAATCAATACTAATATTATAATCGCACTAAATAATTGAATTTACATGTGTTTTCAGGCGATTGAATTTACACGTGTTTTCAGGCGATGGCCAAGTCTCAATATATTTATAACCGAATAAATTAATAACCGACTTGGTATTACATGGATCTCACAACTTTTTACCGCAGAACAACTGAGTTGCGAGACTTGGTTTTTTTGACAAGTATTGTTTTTGATGGGATTAGTCTATCCTTTTTCGTCTACGGGCGTTACCCCACTTGATTCTTTATTTAGGTACGTAATTATCCGGCGATTTCAAGTAACATGTTTTAGGAATTAACTACTAATCATTCTGCTTTATTTGGGAAAGTAACTCATGGTTTCTTTTTTCGTGATAGGTAGATTAATGCTTTTTAGTGACACGTACAAACAAAATAATTGAGACAACATAGATAAGAAAACTTATAATACACTTATAACCAATGGTAATAAGACACACTCGTTTTAAATTTCGAAATTGAATTACTTCCGCTTGACGACCGCTTAGCCTAGTGGGTAGCGACCCTGCCTACGAAGCTGGAGGTCCCGGGTTCGAATGCCAGGTCGGGTCAGTATTTATGTGATTAATATTGATACTGGTACCGGGTCTGGGTTGTTATATGTATGTGGTGTTTTCGCTTGGTACCCAAAAACACAAGTTAATGCTTAGTTTGGGGCGTAGAGGTTGTTGTCATGTGTACGTTATTATTATTATTTTTACTTTTGTCATATAACATTTTTTTTCCATTCCACCAGCCCATTATGCTCCACTGCAGTGGCTTAGACCTCCCCTCAGGGAAAGGGGGCTTGGAGCTTAATCCACCACGCTGCTCAGTGCGTGTTGGTGGATTTTAACGACTACCATCTGTTGATGGCACACGGGATCAACGGCTTAACGTGCTCTCCGAAGCACGGAGTCAGTGATAGTCATGTAGTTTATAGCCTTTATTTCCGAAGCAATATCCAAGAAACAATGATACTGAAATTAAGTAAATAAATCCTGAAATTTAGACCTCTCGATTTCGTCTCACAGTCTCACATTTAATAAGTTTATTTCATTTATGTACTCGTGTATAGAGATCCAAAGTCTCGCAACAAAAAGGCAATATTTCCTGTTTTAGTATTTTTACGCAACACGAGCGGAAATCACAAAATGGTTGAAACAGCCTTTGTACAAGCGGATGCAACGTAACCGGACTGTAGGTTGGACTCGCGCCAATCCCATACAATAACTACGTTAGGCGTTTTCTTTGAAATTCCCATTGTGAAAATACGCATGACAGTTTCTGCAATGTATATTCTGTGTTGGGACGTCTCTCTTGTATGGAAAAGCTTCTGATGTTTAATGTCGCTTGCTGTGCCTTTTGTCACTGACCTATACAAGTTAAAAGGATTCTTGCTTGCCACTTGGGTGGGTTTGGACTTTTCGCATTATTTAGTTTCGATCACCGAGTTTTGAATGTAGCAGACTAGAAGATGCACGCTTGCGATACTCAACGATTTAAAGCCGGCAATGAAATTTTAAATTGTCATTATGATTATACAGAAAATTTAAATTGCTGACCCTCACGCTAGACATCGCATGTCTTGTGAGGGTAAATTTTACAATTTCCAATTTAGACGGCAATTAGGCATGTATAATACAACATTAATACAAACAGCGTAACAATCAGTGTATCAATGTAGAATGGGAGGGGGAGGGGGGAAGTCAGCAAAAGTGTAATATGCACAAATGTCAACTGCATTCAATGGTATGTAACTAGTTCTGACGGGGAATACACAAAGACCTAGATACGATACAAACATCTAGGTCAATCGCGTGGGCCAGACGTGCGTCCCGCTCGTCTCCCTTCCTCATCATAAGGCTCAAATGTGATAACTTTGGTTCTCAAACTAAACGCCAGCATTACTCCTCTATTGAAATAATTCAAAACTCAGTGGTTTTGACGTATAACCTCTATAGGTCAAGCTAGACTGTGGGATCCTTTAGAATTTTGATGTAATGCTTTTAGAGATATATTTTTTATAATATAGATTATAGTTCTTTTAATACAAAAATTATAATTTCGACAGCGTTAATTTTGCGCACCAGCCAATTTTAATAGGTAGGTACTCAAGCATATACTAGGTCCACAATCAATGCCGTAGAGCATATGATTTCCGTTTTATTCAATGATGAAACTATCCGATTTCTCGTTTGGGCCTTAACTAACCAAAATTAACCGCAAAAGTTTCAAATCGGTGGAAATGAAGACTCCAAATAGGTATTAAACTGATTTTAGCGTTAAATCGGTTAAGTATTAGATTTTCGTAAAATCGATAATACAATATGACAACCTGAATAAGTTAATATTTTTAATTGTTGATCAAGACTTTATTTTGAACAAAATAGAAGAGAAACCACATTTAGAAGCTAAACGAGCTGGGATGCACACGCCACGTTGGTGACACGCGACCTACGTGGCGGGAGCACATCGGCTGTTCGATTGCTGTCTATAGTTTTGCCTCCTAACTTTATATACGCCACAGACTGCTTCTAATCTAATCTAATAAACATAATCAATGTTCATGCACACAAGTCCACAGCCGGGTAAACATATTGAAAGTAAAAACAATTTCCCCTAAACGAAATTGTTAAATCAATGTGTAACTCTAAACCATCTCTGAATATATTACATATTATTAAAGGATAATATAATAACATTTGTCCCGGGTGGAATCGAACCTTTGGTTCTGCAATTAGGGTGTTTAATCACTCGGCCAATCCGTCAGTCATCGAATAAACTGCTTTTTGCAAATCTATTCTACGGGTTAAACCCAGCTCTTAAATTCAATTATGAAGTATCATGATTGTCGTATGAATTTTACTAAAAATTAAGAGTAAAGTGATTATCGTATTACTGGAAACTTGCTAAGAAGGTGAAAATTTTAATCACCCATTATGGAGTCCGTAAACGATTTTCCCAGTTTCTTAGAGTCGTTATCACAGCAATGTTAACAGGAAAATGTTATTTCCTCAAATTACCAGGAAATATGGACGCAATTTAATAATAGAGTAGATAATCGCTAATGAGCTAGGTAGCGAAGCACTAGCTGGATAATAAACGCTACGTATTCAATACCATTGATTGCAGGCTCTATTAATGCACAGCGTGGCTATCCATCCATACGTAGTAGAATTTTTCAATCAAAATTAATTTTGTTTGGCGCCCTAAATATTGGAATAATCGGAAGCTTGGATTTGAAAATGTCGGCTTCAATTCTATGCAGTATACGCATTGTGTAGTTTTGGTAATTAGACGGAATTCGTGGGGAACGTGTAATAAGGCACAAAAATATTTTTTCACGTCTTGTGCATAACTACTTTAGGCAAACCAGAATCGCTCTGGTTCTTTGTAATTTATTTTATTTCAATACAGAAAAACGTTTGGTAGCCAAGCTTTGAATCAGTTCAATAGAGCAGTGTTACTGGCCGTTTAGTTTGATAACCAAAGTTATTTGAGTCGTAGAATGAGAAGGCGGGACGCGCATATGGCCCCTGCGTTGGCTACCTTGATTTTTGTCTTGTGTCTAGGTGACTAGATCTTTGTATACAATCCGTCACAACTAGTTACATACTAGTGAATTAATGGCGGATATAGAGAAAAAAAATTGAGAAAATTAAATTGAAAAATTTGCTGGTTTAGCAAGCGTGCGCCTTCTTATGTGTACCTTTGGTACACATAAATTAATTCATTTAAGTAACTATTTTACTATTGAAAGTGACGTAACAACTGGAATTTTTCACGTTTTACAAAAACATATTACTGAAAGAACTTCCCGCGTTTCTTTGACTTCTAATGCCTGTATTTTAACATTGAAAATGTTTTAATAGTTTTCAAGGGGAAGTGTAATTCGGCTGCATTTCCGAAATTTATGATGGTAGACTAAAGGCAGTGGTGTCAAAACATGCATGGCTTGTAGGACATCGTTTGATACCAGATTTTCTAAAATCGGTCTGTATTTTCTTCGGAAAATAGAAAAGGGTGAAAACGAAGTCAAAATTTCCCGATTCCTCGGACCAAAAGTTGATTATTTTGAAAACGAAACCGATATCAAAAAAAAAAAACAAGAAAAAAATCTCCCGAAGAAGATAGATTGTCTACCGGTTGGAAAAAAAATTTAGGAATCGGTAGAAAACTGTGGGCTGGGCAGGTGCCCTTTTCATTATATGATTATCAGATCAGTTACCCCGGAGAATGAGATTCGGTTATAATTCAAAAAGTTATAAAGGTAAACGAAAGGCAGTAGTGCCAAAACAAGCACGAGCTCGCGGAGCATCGTATGGTACCATTTTTTGGAAATTGGTTCATAACCTTTTTTCGAAAAAATAATTTAAATTGTTTGAATTGAAAAAAATGTGTTATTAAAGTTTATTTTTGATGTTCATTTTCAATGTTCTCCGATAGTTGCCAGAAGCGCGAAATACGTAGATTTTTTATTTTATTCGCATGGCTACGGTTTTACCAAAGCTCCCTTTTTACGCCTTCGATAATGGAAGCGAGTCGAAATATATTTATGTGGGCAAAATGCAGTTCACGATGTATAAAACATATCTGTATATGTACATATTAAGAAAAAAAAGAATATTTAAGAATGTGTATCAGTTGCCTAGTAACCCATAATACAAGCATTATACTTGTTTACTTTGGGACTAGATGGCGCTGTGGGAGAGGTCCCATGTATTATTATTATATCTATGCGGAAACTAGCCAAGTGCGCTAACTAAATTAATAAGATCCCAGTTGATATTCAAGATTTACCCCTTAATAAGTGTAAGACTAAAATAAAACGAAAGCTTCACGCACAAGCTCATTATAAAATAACTTATTATAGGGACTATTTAGATGATAAAAATCCATGGATGTGAACCTCTCGCCTATTGGTCTGTTGCAATAAAATTAAACTCTAAGCACTTGAAGGGGCCTATAGGGGGTATGGATAATTTCGCGTCTTCGCACTGACTTATTAAGATAAAATAAGGATAAATAATAGATTCGGCAGGCAAATCCGGTGACTTTTATTAAAGCAAAGATACATATGGCATAACGAAAAGCAATAAATCCTTTCCTCACTGCCGTTGCGTTACAAGCGAAGGCCGGGGGGTTTCGTAATACAATACCTTCTTTAACAATTTATCGGAATAATTGTTTCTAAAAGTTAACTTGTCTCGGGTTTCCGGAGCTCGCAAGAAAGGGGCAATAAACTACATTTTTTGTACATTTTTTACCACGAAATATCTTGGAAAGCGTACAGTGCATCAATACATCGCAAAACAAAGGGAACAAGTTGCCATATGCGTTGTTCGTAGAATGTGAGAATTATAAAAAGGTAACATGGGTCCGTTCGGAACAAAGTTATAAGAAAACTATGGAGCCGTTTCGTTCCAATGAATTTTAGTTCATTAAGTATAACGAAATAATAGAATTATTATCGGATGGAGATTAATTTCTTAGAGTCGATTGCGTATGGAAGCGTCGTTAAAATTAAGATGAAATACCACGACTCTCATAGCATCTATGGGCAATTTGAGCGGAGCGATCTAGCCGATGGCGGGAGTATGGTTTTCGCGTATGTATGATATTCGGTCGTGTCGAATAGGTATGTAGAAGATGGATGCAAGTAGAGGCATCAAAACGACATGGTACCTACATGTTGAAAGGTACTAGGGCACATTTTACCAAGGCACATTAAAGGTTTATAATACGGTGATTTATAAGTATAGAGTATTGAGAAAATGGGTGATTTACTAAAATGAGTGACTATGGAATGTTCAGTTATAATCTTGAGCAGTTAACGACTCTACGGATTTTTGTTCAAAAGCACATAAATCACTCAGTGGTAGGTAGAGACTTACGTAAAATAATTTCAATGCGCTTGACGCGTTAGAGAGACAAAGCGGACACATAAAATTAAAAGATTTATTAGTTTCTAAGGGCCGCATATGCATGCGGAAGTTAGACCCTTGGCTAGACAGTTTTGAGAACGTAAGAAAAAAAATAAACGTATGGTCATGGATGTAAGTGCCGATTGATAAGGCATTGAGTGGCGTATTTATTTCATATTTTTAATCGCAGTAACATTTAATTGCCTCTCAGTTCAGGATATCCGAGTTATCATAGTGATTATGTAGAGATGGATTGAAAGTAGTTTTAGAGTGTTAAATGATGAATGATGGGTATGTATATAAAGAAGCGAGGAGATAGAGCTTCGGGGTGAATATACTATGTTAATTTACTTGGCCGTATCTTATAGACATGATATATGGGTAACGTGGAAATAAATAAACCATGGGCAGGAAATAGATAGATTGCCCCATCCAGTAAATTATTGGCTCCTTGACCACTGGACATGTGGCAAGGGTTTCGCAGAATGCTGGCGACTTCTGGCGTAACACAAAATAGAAAAGTCGTTATGAAATAGTAAGATGAAAATAATCTTTAGGTATTGTACTTTAAAGTTAATTAAAAGCATACCTAGTTATTACATTAGTATTCGTCAAAATAAGGCTGAGTTGTCTATGATCGATTTCGTACCAATTTCATCAGACCTTAATTATATTTTAGAATGACAAAATGTATCGAATACTATATGTGGCTTAATATTGAAATCATGTGTTGTGCGATTCAATTACTTACATAATGGTTGATGGTTGGGAGCGAACTAAGGTTTGAATGTTGATGGAAAAGTATAAAGCATGTTTAGTTGCCGCGATGATAAAACCCCCCAGATGTATTTATGATATTTATATACAGTCAGTAAACGGAGTTTGGATGATGCATTAAAATAGATTTCGCTATAGATGGAGTAGACGAATTGGTATTGTTTCCCTATAAGATATTCTAAATAAATAATCAGATACGGAGCAGAGATGTGTAGTCCAAAAGTTATTAAATTATATATGATTCAATTTATGCATATCAATATACAATTAAAGGATTGTTGGATATTTAAATGAATAGATAGAGAAATAAACAAATAAAAATATGTATGATATCCGGGTAAGTTGACACAGGTCCCGCCATCTATGAAGGGGAGTTGGAATCCTTGGCGTTGAAAATCGATAAAAGAGGTAGGATTTCACTGATTTCTAGAAGTAGGTATTTACTATGAGAGATGATTTACCTCACTAGGATGAGAGCTGTATTCCGGATATCGCGATGGGATATTTACGTACAGTTTACCTGCACATTTAATTCCCGGGTATAGCTAAATTTTGTCTAGCGCCATGTCTGTCAGTAATAATATGTATTACGTACTATAAAACATTACGCTAGTTAAGTTTAGTAAAATGACACCGATTGAAGCGATATGAGACTTATTAATAATTACTTGAGCATAGTAAAATCAGACCTAGTGGCGACACCTATATTAGGGCGCGAGGGTTTAATTATCACGTATATTCACGCGCGAAAGAAGCTGATTGGCAGAAGAAAGCGTGGTGACGCTTTAAGCGGGCTTTTGGTAGGGGCTTGTGACCAGAAGTTATATAATGTGTGACGCGGGGGAGACAGAGGCATTCGGGAATAGATTTCGTGAGAGCCGGTCGAAGGCAGAAATTTTGACTCCTGGCGGGAACCAGTAAATTCTTAAAGTTACGGCGCGCCCGCAGGACGCCGTACGCGACGCGACGAGAATATAATTTCGGTATTCTAATACTATTCGAATATAGCTTCTTTATATCAAGTGTTGGGTTTAAATTAATTTTGGGGTTTGAAGAAGAGGCATAATACTTCAATTGCATTAGATATCATATGCCCGGTCTATAAATTTAAATTCAGTGCTACGGTGGGCGTAAGTAGACGCAAAAGTGACAAATCTTCAGATCAGAGAAAGAGAGGTGAAACGGCGTGGTAAGTGACCGATTCTTTTAGTCGTGTATCGGAGTATAATTGGAACAATAGTCGAATATACCTTATTTTCATACAGCTTATTACTTAAAGCAATAACAGCATCAGTATTTGATTTTCATTACTTTCTTCTGCTTAAAATCATAATTTGAAGTAGATCATGATTGCAATTAATTATTTCATATAAAGGTAACTGATTGAGGAGTATTCATTAAATTTCAATTGTAATATTAACTAATTTCAATTTCTAGAATGTGTTCGTAATTCGGGGAGGTCTGGGAGCTCCTGGCCTAAGAGTTAACGTCAAAAAAAAAAATAACTTAGAAGTAGTGCTAGTCAATCGAAATATCACTAGATATATCCATATATCTACATATCGCAAGACCCTGAAGCCCAGGCTTGTGACTGACTTAGAACCAGGAGGAGAAGGTATCGTTAGCTACTTAGGGGCAGTTGCTTATCGACTAGAGCGCGGTGCGGGGCTTTAGTCCTTCCAGACCTTCCAAGGAGCACTAATTTAAACACTAATTAATACTAGGTCATATAATGCTTTAGTATCTACTCGCAAAATAATTGAGTGACCTCCGATACTCGACAGATTGCATGGCTTGAACGCTTGCTATTACTTTATTTATTTGTTCCTGAGTGCATTATATACTGTGGTTCTCCGCTGATGGCGTCGAAGAACCACCTTACCTGTAACTAATCTACGTGTGTGTCTTCTTTCTATGGTATAAATATAATTTGAATGTTGGATGCTCATTTCTGTGATCCGTGTTCATAGTTTGCGTTTATCTTAAGTGTGTGCTATTTTATGATGTATTGGTTGAAACAATGGAATTACTCGTGGCCTAAAGCTGTCACTGGAAGTTTTCCTATTATTTTATCGTAATTATAAATGATGTGTGTGTTTTCCAGGACGTAATTAATAAGGAAATAATTTTTCATTATTTTGTAGCCACACCATCGAACATAATAATGTACTCACGCGCGGCACGTAATTACATAAGACTTCATTTAGTAGCCTGCATATTTTTACAGTATTACGCAATGACTAGCTCTAAGCCAATATCTCTTAGGAAATTTATAGCAATGATCGCCTTGAAACCAGACAAGTAAATGTTATGATTGAACAAAGGGATTTATTTTAAATAAAGCGACTGCGATCAGAGGTTAAATATCAGATGCAAGAATGGTTACTTGCCGCAATTATATAAAATTTTAACTGAGTGATTATAACCATATTGTGTATTCTTTAATACTTGGAGATTACTCCTGCTAAGATTACAATACCGTACTATTGATAACATGTGAATTGAGTTGAGTGCCCAAAAGGGCCAACCGTCGTTTTGTCTCTGGCTAATGAATTAATCTAGGCATAATCCATTATAATACAACAATTACAACATCTTATTAATCCGTTGTGGTTCGTTATACGTAACGGTAATACCATAGCATAATCAATTAAGTATACGACAATTACGACATCTTATTAATCCGCCTTGTGGTTCGTTATACGTAACGGTAATTCCATAGCATAATCCATTAAGTATACGACAATTACAACATCTTATTAATCCGCTTGTGGTTCGTTATACGTAACGGTAATTCCATAGCATAATCAATTAAGTATACGACAATTACAACATCTTATTAATCCGCTTGTGGTTCGTTATCCGTAACGGTAATTCCATAGCATAATCAATTAAGTATACGACAATTACGACATCTTATTAATCCGCCTTGTGGTTCGTTATACGTAACGGTAATTCCATAGCATAATCCATTAAGTATACGACAATTACAACATCTTATTAATCCGCTTGTGGTTCGTTATACGTAACGGTAATTCCATAGCATAATCAATTAAGTATACGACAATTACAACATCTTATTAATCCGCCTTGTGGTTCGTTATACGTAACGGTAATTCCATAGCATAATCAATTAAGTATACGACAATTACAACATCTTATTGACCCTCCGTTGTGGTTCGTTATACGTAACGGTAATACCATAGCATAATCAATTAAGTATACGACAATTACAACATCTTATTAATCCTCCGTTGTGGTTCGTTATACGTAACGGTAATACCATAGCATAATCAATTAAGTATACGACAATTACAACATCTTATTAACCCTCCTTTGTGGTTCGTTATATGTAACGGTAATACCACAGCATAATCAATTAAGCATACAACGATAATACTTGTTGTAAATTAACCCTTGCAGATCATCTTCCTAAATTTAAGGTTATAAGCATCGTAACGGCTCGTAGTTGAAGTGATTTCAGGATTTCGCGGTGAGTGGCCATTAATCGCGTTGTCTTGTAATTCCTTTGACGACGGAGTTGTTGTCCAATTCAAGCTTACACCGATTTCTATATATTATCTATATGAAATCGGTCTAGCCAGGTGAATCCACAAAATATTTTTCAAAAGAAAACGACGATATATTTAAAAGAGCTATATAATCTGCAACAATCTAACGAAAGCTTTAAAACGGGCGAGACATTTACCTAAAGTTATGTTATTGTTAAATCTCCGAAGGAAGCCAAGTTTCACTACGCGAGGAATTCAAACAAAAAAAAATGTGCGCAGCATAAAGCGACACTTTCCCTTTCAAAAGGGTGTATTCGGTTGTTACCAAGTAAAGCTTATTGAAATTGCGAAGGAGAGTACAGTTTCGGTTTCACTAGCGAAGAACACACTGTCCCGTCGCCAGGCGATATCGATTGTTTAAAAATAAGTCTATCGGTACATATAGTTAACTTACCTTTAGGTATGTATATAATTAATATAAAAAAAAATTTATGGGTCCAAAATCATATTAGACGATCACGATACGGCCAGATATCGTTATATAACTAGATACTAATTCCGTGGAGTATAGACGAGTTCGAACCTCGTTCCTTTATTCCCACATTATATACTCTAAGTATATGGGAAGTATATGAAATGTTTCCACATGCAAGGAGCGGGTTCGAAGCCCGTCCTGAACAAGAAATTATGTAATGTAGTTAATGTATTATATCACTATAGTTATATATCAGTATGAATATATATATAGTTAATATAACATATATATATAGATAGTTGGGTAGTTAGCGTTGGGGCCTCCTCAAATGTTGCCGTGACGCAGGGATTTGGTAAAACGGCGAATTAATTAAATTATTTAATTCGCGGCCAATCAATATAAATACAAAACACAACGTAGAAAAATGACTATTGAACCGATAGATTATATATATAAAAAAGGGGATACAGAAACCATAAGGTATTACATAAATATATTCTTTCATAAAGAAAGAATTATTGCAATTTAATAATATATTATACAGAGGTATTACATAAATATATTCTTTTACATAAAAGAATCATTTCAGATTTAATAACATATTATACAGAGGCATTGTAATTTAAATAAATCCTTTTGAATAAAGGGAATTTTTCAGATTTTTAATATATATTTTAAAAATGTTCCTGATAATGAAGTTCTTTCAAACAGAAAAGAAATTATCAGACTTAAAAGATTATAATAATTTACACAACTAAGGTTTTGTATATTATTCTAAGTGCATGTGATATAATAAAAAAAAAAAGGAATACCTTTTGTTTCAGAGTCCGAATTACTTACAAATCTATGTTAAAACAAACGATCAAAAGATTTTGATTATTATAATATTTAAAAAGCTTACTGTCGAAGAATATTATTATTAATGAAGCGGGAGTAAGGTTTACGGAACAGGCATATTTTAATCCGGATATAAGTCGCGAACGGATTACCACAATAATTGTATTAGCTTAGATAAAATAGAGTTGGATTCAAAGATAAACGGTCTGGAAGGGGGATTTGAAGTTGGAAATATGGGTAAGGAAGACCGAGCCCATGTGAGACCAAAAAGGTGTCCGGGTTCGATTCCCCGATAGACAAAAAGGGAAATTGATGGGCTGTTACGAAAGAGAAGTATGTCGGAAGGATAGAATATTCTTTCGTTTGAGAAATAGTACGGACAAACGAGAGTGAGTTGCTAAATGAATAACGTGTGATGGTTATGTGCATATTATAATAGACAGTCAGTGACAGTCGGCATCTTAAATGATGATAGGTAACAGCTGGTTTTGGATTTATTACATTTATACGACTTGAAAGAGCAGAAATGAGATATAAGGCAATATATAAGAATAAATATGTTCATTGTATATATTGAACGTTATATACAATTATATCATGGTCTATATCGTCATATAAATAGAGTCGGAAGTTAATTCTATAGTTACCTAATGGTATAAGCTAATGAACAGATTAAAGTCATATAGTTTGTGTGACACATGTAGTTACACAAAAATAAATGCGTTGGTTCGACGTATAGAGCTTTATATCAAAAATATATTGAATCGAATAAAATATAAGTACATAAGTGTCCCGATTATGTATGTTTATAAGTATTAACAGAGCTGATGAGTCGATTAAAATCGTAGTTACGTATTACAATATCACAAATAGCTGTAGGTACGGGTCGTTGACCTTGCTACAGTGGGCCACTGGTACGAAAGGGAAAGGGAACAAAAGGAGCTTTTGAAACGACGGTTTATGGCCATACTTAAGTTTGGAGTCAATGATTTGACTCGGTCATAAATGTACAATAAGGCACGGCACGCGCCAAGTGCGACAATAGAACAAAAAATTGGTTTGTGTACATCAGGTGCTAGAGTAAGATGAATGAGTTGCGTAAAAGAGAAAAGTTGGGTATAAATTACGAAATAAGTTCGAATAGTAAAATCTGTGATGTATGTTGAGAAATAGAAGTAATTGAGACGAAGAAAGGTTGAATTAATGATAAATATATACGAATGTGTTATAAGTTAAATGTTACAAACTGATCCTCATAAATACTTATACTACAATCGCAGTGATCGGAGGAAAGATTAAGAATTTATCAGATATTTCGTGACAAAGGTATCAAATAAATTGGTACTGAGCTATAATGTCGGCTAGCTGTGATGGCAGTGTTGTCATGTAAAATAATTCCTATCGAGTCGAAGAAGGGGTTGATAAGCACAAATAAACAGTATGATATATATGTTGATAAATTTTGTTTGGAAAATAGCACACAAATATATATATATATATATATATATATATATATATATATAATATATATATAAAAGAAACTTGAGCTGCGAGCTAGAAACGATATATTTAAATCGTATCATGAGAATAATTTCATGAACTCACTATAGTTGGTAAATTAAATTAAATATCGAATCACCGAAATCCATTGATTCGGATAAGGGTATAAATGTACCGGATTTTTCACATTGAGAGTAACAAGTACATATTATTATGTTACCACTATGGTGGCAAATAGAAACCATCTAATATAAAGTCACACGGGTCAAAGTGTGAATATATTAAACATATATAAATGATGTGATTTAATGTTAGTATAATAGCTAACGGTTATAAAAAAAAAAACAATACTGTGATACAGTATATAATTTAGATCACAGGAAACATAAAAAATATACTAGATAAGTATTAATTTTAAGAATGAATGGGTGAACGAATGAGAAAGGTGACACAGAATAAGTGTATATAGATAAAGGTGTCAGTGTATCATATAAGATGTACGAGTTATGATACACATAAGGCCGAAGTATAAAGTATAGACGCGAGAGTGAGTGTTTACTTATTGACAAAAAATCGTTACATAATGTGAAGTGATTATGTAACGCGAGCAATCACTGATAAGTTTCATGCGCTCCTGATGAACATATAAAACGATATAATCCAATAGAGCAATCGACATATTCGATTTGGATTTGAAGTCAAGGGCCGATAGCTAGAACAACAAAATTACAAACTGGAAAAAAAAATTGAGTCAAATTCGGTTGGAGAAGCGTGTGATCGATATGACACGATTATTAGTGTCAGAGGTCGGTGGCTATTAGAGTGTTAAGAGTCAGTTGCCAGGAAAACCTAATAAAATAAAAATTGGTCTAAAGAGTGGTTATGTACAATGTGGAGGTGGTTGGAGGCCAAAGTCAGTGAAAAGAGACACCGGCTTGGAACATGAAATTAAAATCCATTTCTAATGGGATTTCCTAAATACAAGTACTATAAATATTCATATTGTATAAATCCCGTAGTTAAAGTCATAACTGACGGACAAAGTTACATAATTCTACGAATATATATAAGGTAGTCTGAAAACCAGACACCTACATAACGCATAAATACCTGCGTATACACACATACGATCATATAACCAAAGGCAGTCTAAATAGACCCTTTGAAGAAAACGCGATAATAATTCGCATATACAAATTCACGTATGGTAAATCCTACGAAATATATAAATATATATATCGCTAAGGCGAAACTATGCTGGTCAGCAATCAAATGTGAATAAACGGACACGAGCTTAAACACTCGGCTCCGATAGCAAATATGCTAAAGCCACAGGGGCAACCAATATCATGTTATCGCCAACAAAATCGTCGGCGGTGTTTCGATGTACCCTTAATTCAGATGTGCGAGATGGGACCTAAGTTTAGGTTGGATGCTACTTGAATAAATGAAGGAGGTCAGCGACCTAAATAGGGACAGACGAAAGAGCATTATAATAAATGCCTAGCAAATAATTATTAGAGCCAAGGACAAGTTCCCGCTCGATACATACCACACCAAACAAACCATCGAACTTTCGACGTGTCCAATCTGGCGCCGAAATTCACCTTATCTATAACAGTGTAATTCCGGTGGTCAGTCACTGTCTCTAGCTCTGTTTTAAGGTTAAACACCGGAATATCGACCGCTGAGAAACTTCATAAATGTAACGACTTACACACTATAACTCATTAAATGAGATCTCATACCGAAACATTTACTATGAATTATGTAGTTGAATATTCATCAGAAAGCTAAAGAACCCTCCTTGTGGGACACTGGTTCTGTTATACCAAGGGCTATGGCCCTCTCTTTACTCAGTTCAGTCAGTACCTAATGTTGGTCAAACCAAAAACATAATAATGATGATAATGCATTTATAATGCTGTCAATAAATTGATGTTATAATGAGATGTATACTTATAATAAGAATGACTTGTAGCGAAAAAAATGAGTAATACAAAAAGGCACGATGTATTTATAGTGAGAATACATATGACGGTAGAATACGTTACGCAGAAAAGTATAAGGTTCGTATAGTGAGAATACGATTGGCGGTGAAAGGAGCTGCGCGATGTAGTGTGTGATTCGCGTAGTTTAGAAAACCTTTACTGGTGGAAATGATAGTGCTCGAAAATTCTTTTGGCATGATAAAGGTGCCTAGAATATGAGCTAGATGAGAAATTATACAAAGTACATATACAAGTCTGTCCTCTTGGTTGACATCTAATTAGATGTAAAAATAAATGATAAGGTATATTCTGTTAGTAGATATAAAAAGGGAAATACTTATAAGTAAATATATGAAAGGTGTGTGATTGATATGTGAAATTGTTCTATGTCTTGTAGAGATAGAAAGGAATGAGTGCGGTTTTCACAGAGGGTGAAAATCAAAGAAAATGTCTTTCATAAATAAGTAGTTTAAACACTAAGAAAATGGTGGATTAGACTAAAGGGGTGTTGGAAACATTGCAATGGGAATGATAATATTCCTATCTGATGAATGAGAATAGAGCTAATTAGAGTTTACACAGTAGTAAAAGCGATCGTAAGCTATATTATAAATAAGTTATTTTCAGGAAACTCACGTCGACTAATCCAATTAGAAGGATGGAGAATGAAAGGTCTTGTAATGGGGAAGGGGTAATAAGGAGCAAGTCAGATAAGATCATACAGACCCAGTCTCTGACTAGGATGAGAGGTTCCAATAGGAAGCCAAGTTAAGCATCTTAGTAGAGAGGGAAAGGTGAGAAGTTTAAGTGGATGGATTCCAATTGGGAGCAATTGGAATACTAAAGGTAAAATTTAAAAATAAATGAGAGAGTCGTTCAGTTAGAATGGAATGTAGGCGGTAAGGACACCTCCGTGGCAAGCATTAGGAATCCAATTGGGAGCAATTAGAAATTGAGTAGTATGATGGAGTAAAAGTTGAGAATGTTATAGTGAATGAGAAATCCTAATTAGAATGAACAAAGAATCTAAGTGGTTGAACGGAAATTATCAGAATAAGGTCGGTTATAATCCTAAAAGGTTTACAAACATATAATAAGAATATGTATATGTTTCTAAAGGAAGGGGACTGAAGGGGCCTATAGGGGGTATGGATAATTTCGCGTCTTCGCACTGACTTATTAAGATAAAATAAGGATAAATAATAGATTCGGCAGGCAAATCCGGTGACTTTTATTAAAGCAAAGATACATATGGCATAACGAAAAGCAATAAATCCTTTCCTCACTGCCGTTGCGTTACAAGCGAAGGCCGGGGGGTTTCGTAATACAATACCTTCTTTAACAATTTATCGGAATAATTGTTTCTAAAAGTTAACTTGTCTCGGGTTTCCGGAGCTCGCAAGAAAGGGGCAATAAACTACATTTTTTGTACATTTTTTACCACGAAATATCTTGGAAAGCGTACAGTGCATCAATACATCGCAAAACAAAGGGAACAAGTTGCCATATGCGTTGTTCGTAGAATGTGAGAATTATAAAAAGGTAACATGGGTCCGTTCGGAACAAAGTTATAAGAAAACTATGGAGCCGTTTCGTTCCAATGAATTTTAGTTCATTAAGTATAACGAAATAATAGAATTATTATCGGATGGAGATTAATTTCTTAGAGTCGATTGCGTATGGAAGCGTCGTTAAAATTAAGATGAAATACCACGACTCTCATAGCATCTATGGGCAATTTGAGCGGAGCGATCTAGCCGATGGCGGGAGTATGGTTTTCGCGTATGTATGATATTCGGTCGTGTCGAATAGGTATGTAGAAGATGGATGCAAGTAGAGGCATCAAAACGACATGGTACCTACATGTTGAAAGGTACTAGGGCACATTTTACCAAGGCACATTAAAGGTTTATAATACGGTGATTTATAAGTATAGAGTATTGAGAAAATGGGTGATTTACTAAAATGAGTGACTATGGAATGTTCAGTTATAATCTTGAGCAGTTAACGACTCTACGGATTTTTGTTCAAAAGCACATAAATCACTCAGTGGTAGGTAGAGACTTACGTAAAATAATTTCAATGCGCTTGACGCGTTAGAGAGACAAAGCGGACACATAAAATTAAAAGATTTATTAGTTTCT
The DNA here is from genome assembly GCA_949709985.1 of Luffia ferchaultella. Lineage (NCBI taxonomy): Eukaryota > Metazoa > Arthropoda > Insecta > Lepidoptera > Psychidae > Luffia > Luffia ferchaultella. The sequence goes on from OX453252.1 coordinate 1,834,402, forward strand.
AAGGGCCGCATATGCATGCGGAAGTTAGACCCTTGGCTAGACAGTTTTGAGAACGTAAGAAAAAAAATAAACGTATGGTCATGGATGTAAGTGCCGATTGATAAGGCATTGAGTGGCGTATTTATTTCATATTTTTAATCGCAGTAACATTTAATTGCCTCTCAGTTCAGGATATCCGAGTTATCATAGTGATTATGTAGAGATGGATTGAAAGTAGTTTTAGAGTGTTAAATGATGAATGATGGGTATGTATATAAAGAAGCGAGGAGATAGAGCTTCGGGGTGAATATACTATGTTAATTTACTTGGCCGTATCTTATAGACATGATATATGGGTAACGTGGAAATAAATAAACCATGGGCAGGAAATAGATAGATTGCCCCATCCAGTAAATTATTGGCTCCTTGACCACTGGACATGTGGCAAGGGTTTCGCAGAATGCTGGCGACTTCTGGCGTAACACAAAATAGAAAAGTCGTTATGAAATAGTAAGATGAAAATAATCTTTAGGTATTGTACTTTAAAGTTAATTAAAAGCATACCTAGTTATTACATTAGTATTCGTCAAAATAAGGCTGAGTTGTCTATGATCGATTTCGTACCAATTTCATCAGACCTTAATTATATTTTAGAATGACAAAATGTATCGAATACTATATGTGGCTTAATATTGAAATCATGTGTTGTGCGATTCAATTACTTACATAATGGTTGATGGTTGGGAGCGAACTAAGGTTTGAATGTTGATGGAAAAGTATAAAGCATGTTTAGTTGCCGCGATGATAAAACCCCCCAGATGTATTTATGATATTTATATACAGTCAGTAAACGGAGTTTGGATGATGCATTAAAATAGATTTCGCTATAGATGGAGTAGACGAATTGGTATTGTTTCCCTATAAGATATTCTAAATAAATAATCAGATACGGAGCAGAGATGTGTAGTCCAAAAGTTATTAAATTATATATGATTCAATTTATGCATATCAATATACAATTAAAGGATTGTTGGATATTTAAATGAATAGATAGAGAAATAAACAAATAAAAATATGTATGATATCCGGGTAAGTTGACACAGGTCCCGCCATCTATGAAGGGGAGTTGGAATCCTTGGCGTTGAAAATCGATAAAAGAGGTAGGATTTCACTGATTTCTAGAAGTAGGTATTTACTATGAGAGATGATTTACCTCACTAGGATGAGAGCTGTATTCCGGATATCGCGATGGGATATTTACGTACAGTTTACCTGCACATTTAATTCCCGGGTATAGCTAAATTTTGTCTAGCGCCATGTCTGTCAGTAATAATATGTATTACGTACTATAAAACATTACGCTAGTTAAGTTTAGTAAAATGACACCGATTGAAGCGATATGAGACTTATTAATAATTACTTGAGCATAGTAAAATCAGACCTAGTGGCGACACCTATATTAGGGCGCGAGGGTTTAATTATCACGTATATTCACGCGCGAAAGAAGCTGATTGGCAGAAGAAAGCGTGGTGACGCTTTAAGCGGGCTTTTGGTAGGGGCTTGTGACCAGAAGTTATATAATGTGTGACGCGGGGGAGACAGAGGCATTCGGGAATAGATTTCGTGAGAGCCGGTCGAAGGCAGAAATTTTGACTCCTGGCGGGAACCAGTAAATTCTTAAAGTTACGGCGCGCCCGCAGGACGCCGTACGCGACGCGACGAGAATATAATTTCGGTATTCTAATACTATTCGAATATAGCTTCTTTATATCAAGTGTTGGGTTTAAATTAATTTTGGGGTTTGAAGAAGAGGCATAATACTTCAATTGCATTAGATATCATATGCCCGGTCTATAAATTTAAATTCAGTGCTACGGTGGGCGTAAGTAGACGCAAAAGTGACAAATCTTCAGATCAGAGAAAGAGAGGTGAAACGGCGTGGTAAGTGACCGATTCTTTTAGTCGTGTATCGGAGTATAATTGGAACAATAGTCGAATATACCTTATTTTCATACAGCTTATTACTTAAAGCAATAACAGCATCAGTATTTGATTTTCATTACTTTCTTCTGCTTAAAATCATAATTTGAAGTAGATCATGATTGCAATTAATTATTTCATATAAAGGTAACTGATTGAGGAGTATTCATTAAATTTCAATTGTAATATTAACTAATTTCAATTTCTAGAATGTGTTCGTAATTCGGGGAGGTCTGGGAGCTCCTGGCCTAAGAGTTAACGTCAAAAAAAAAAATAACTTAGAAGTAGTGCTAGTCAATCGAAATATCACTAGATATATCCATATATCTACATATCGCAAGACCCTGAAGCCCAGGCTTGTGACTGACTTAGAACCAGGAGGAGAAGGTATCGTTAGCTACTTAGGGGCAGTTGCTTATCGACTAGAGCGCGGTGCGGGGCTTTAGTCCTTCCAGACCTTCCAAGGAGCACTAATTTAAACACTAATTAATACTAGGTCATATAATGCTTTAGTATCTACTCGCAAAATAATTGAGTGACCTCCGATACTCGACAGATTGCATGGCTTGAACGCTTGCTATTACTTTATTTATTTGTTCCTGAGTGCATTATATACTGTGGTTCTCCGCTGATGGCGTCGAAGAACCACCTTACCTGTAACTAATCTACGTGTGTGTCTTCTTTCTATGGTATAAATATAATTTGAATGTTGGATGCTCATTTCTGTGATCCGTGTTCATAGTTTGCGTTTATCTTAAGTGTGTGCTATTTTATGATGTATTGGTTGAAACAATGGAATTACTCGTGGCCTAAAGCTGTCACTGGAAGTTTTCCTATTATTTTATCGTAATTATAAATGATGTGTGTGTTTTCCAGGACGTAATTAATAAGGAAATAATTTTTCATTATTTTGTAGCCACACCATCGAACATAATAATGTACTCACGCGCGGCACGTAATTACATAAGACTTCATTTAGTAGCCTGCATATTTTTACAGTATTACGCAATGACTAGCTCTAAGCCAATATCTCTTAGGAAATTTATAGCAATGATCGCCTTGAAACCAGACAAGTAAATGTTATGATTGAACAAAGGGATTTATTTTAAATAAAGCGACTGCGATCAGAGGTTAAATATCAGATGCAAGAATGGTTACTTGCCGCAATTATATAAAATTTTAACTGAGTGATTATAACCATATTGTGTATTCTTTAATACTTGGAGATTACTCCTGCTAAGATTACAATACCGTACTATTGATAACATGTGAATTGAGTTGAGTGCCCAAAAGGGCCAACCGTCGTTTTGTCTCTGGCTAATGAATTAATCTAGGCATAATCCATTATAATACAACAATTACAACATCTTATTAATCCGTTGTGGTTCGTTATACGTAACGGTAATACCATAGCATAATCAATTAAGTATACGACAATTACGACATCTTATTAATCCGCCTTGTGGATCGTTATACGTAACGGTAATTCCATAGCATAATCCATTAAGTATACGACAATTACAACATCTTATTAATCCGCTTGTGGTTCGTTATACGTAACGGTAATTCCATAGCATAATCAATTAAGTATACGACAATTACAACATCTTATTAATCCGCTTGTGGTTCGTTATCCGTAACGGTAATTCCATAGCATAATCAATTAAGTATACGACAATTACGACATCTTATTAATCCGCCTTGTGGTTCGTTATACGTAACGGTAATTCCATAGCATAATCCATTAAGTATACGACAATTACAACATCTTATTAATCCGCTTGTGGTTCGTTATACGTAACGGTAATTCCATAGCATAATCAATTAAGTATACGACAATTACAACATCTTATTAATCCGCCTTGTGGTTCGTTATACGTAACGGTAATTCCATAGCATAATCAATTAAGTATACGACAATTACAACATCTTATTGACCCTCCGTTGTGGTTCGTTATACGTAACGGTAATACCATAGCATAATCAATTAAGTATACGACAATTACAACATCTTATTAATCCTCCGTTGTGGTTCGTTATACGTAACGGTAATACCATAGCATAATCAATTAAGTATACGACAATTACAACATCTTATTAACCCTCCTTTGTGGTTCGTTATATGTAACGGTAATACCACAGCATAATCAATTAAGCATACAACGATAATACTTGTTGTAAATTAACCCTTGCAGATCATCTTCCTAAATTTAAGGTTATAAGCATCGTAACGGCTCGTAGTTGAAGTGATTTCAGGATTTCGCGGTGAGTGGCCATTAATCGCGTTGTCTTGTAATTCCTTTGACGACGGAGTTGTTGTCCAATTCAAGCTTACACCGATTTCTATATATTATCTATATGAAATCGGTCTAGCCAGGTGAATCCACAAAATATTTTTCAAAAGAAAACGACGATATATTTAAAAGAGCTATATAATCTGCAACAATCTAACGAAAGCTTTAAAACGGGCGAGACATTTACCTAAAGTTATGTTATTGTTAAATCTCCGAAGGAAGCCAAGTTTCACTACGCGAGGAATTCAAACAAAAAAAAATGTGCGCAGCATAAAGCGACACTTTCCCTTTCAAAAGGGTGTATTCGGTTGTTACCAAGTAAAGCTTATTGAAATTGCGAAGGAGAGTACAGTTTCGGTTTCACTAGCGAAGAACACACTGTCCCGTCGCCAGGCGATATCGATTGTTTAAAAATAAGTCTATCGGTACATATAGTTAACTTACCTTTAGGTATGTATATAATTAATATAAAAAAAAATTTATGGGTCCAAAATCATATTAGACGATCACGATACGGCCAGATATCGTTATATAACTAGATACTAATTCCGTGGAGTATAGACGAGTTCGAACCTCGTTCCTTTATTCCCACATTATATACTCTAAGTATATGGGAAGTATATGAAATGTTTCCACATGCAAGGAGCGGGTTCGAAGCCCGTCCTGAACAAGAAATTATGTAATGTAGTTAATGTATTATATCACTATAGTTATATATCAGTATGAATATATATATAGTTAATATAACATATATATATAGATAGTTGGGTAGTTAGCGTTGGGGCCTCCTCACACTTATTGTTAAAACATTTGTATATAATTTTTTTTTATTTGAATAGCGTCTCTCAGTTTCTTACGTATTCTCGTGAGAGGAACCAGCACTTTTTTGAAGGTGCCTTTGTGGTGATGTTTTTCCACAAAGTAATACCTTCACTCTTGTGATGCAATAGTGATGTTTGATTGATTGATTGAAGTTAGAAAACACTTCCAACGTTCTTTACTACATAACGGAGTTAAGGTTCCTGCACAGTAAGGTCTTTTTTGCACTTCATCGACTTTTATCAATCGCATAATGCTGGGTTGCCGGTTTCAGGTGCTAAGAATTAGCTTTTCCTTAAAATACCAATAATTTGGTCCCTTATCGTCCCATTCCACCAATGAATGGGAGCACGCAGAATGTTATGTTGTGATAGCTGAATGGTAGCGAACCCACTTCTTATTAGAAGGCTGTGGTTCGAATCCCAGGACTTGTATCATTGAGTATATTTTAACTTATGTACATAACTATTACTGACTCTGTGCCCCTGAGAGCACGTTAATAGATGGCAGTCGTTAAAAACTACCCTCCCGCACTGGAGCAGCGTGGTGGATAAAGCTCCAAGCTTCGTCATCCCGAAGGGAGGTCTGAGCCCCTGCAGTGGGGCATTAATGGGCTGATGGTACGGTATGGAATGTTATGACGAAATGCATGAAAACCGTTTAGCCGTTTTGGTGTAAGGTCATCCGGTCCCCGCTTTCGCACATCGCGGTTGAGGTTTATAAAAGGTATTAATATGTAAAATAGTTTTCCACCCAGCTTCGTTTTTCATACCATATCGTATCTGTTAAAGTCTGAAAAAGCCTCGAGCCAACCAAAGCCAGCCAAAATTAGTAGCAAAATCTACCCATTACCCTTCTATTTAGAATTTGCTTATAGTTTCCAAGTCGCAAACTTATGTGATTTAGGTGAAGCCCTTTGACAAACTCTACAGCACTAAATGGAAAACTTCTCCATTGTTATTTACACAGTGAACGGAACAAAGTGGATATAGAAATATATTAAGTTAGGTCAAATATTTGTATGCCTGTGAATCGGATAACATTATGTTCGAAGACATACGATAGTTCTGTGTATTTGTGAGCGTGGTATATTTAACCAATTACCGATTCTGGACCGGAATCGATAATCAGGTTTGATTCAGCATCAGTCTCCGTGTTGTTGTTTGATTGCGAGAACTAAATATGTAATTTAATTGAAACTAATGTTCGCATGCGGATTCGTTGTTTTGGAAACAATTATTTTATAATTCAAACAACTTTCGCAATCCCGGACAGTGCGACGGATTTTTATCGACGGCTCATATAATATACACATTCAAGATTCTGCTTCCGCCGTCGCTACGAAGCTTTTCAGCTCACTCGGGGTCGTTGACTTATTTATTAGATGTTCCCTTCCGAATTACTGCATTCTCAAAATTATGCATGTCAGTGACAGTACATACACTTGATAAAAACGTACAATATTCGACTGTTAGTACCTAAAGTACCTATTCGTACAGCAATGTTCATGCAAATGACGTAATGTTTCGTCGGCGTTATAGGTAATCTAGATTTATATCTATGGTTCAATGCTATGGTTTCATTAACACACAAACACACATATCGTCCGTTTAGAATATAATTTGAAGTCTCTCAAAATAACAATATTATTTGTTATCAACCTCCCAGGTGACCCTGAAATTTTGAATACAATCAAGTTTGTAGAGCTCATGTAAAATATTAAAACAAAAAATATATAAATTAATGGTGTTAAAAGGATACTTAGTCTTTATCTTCGAGGCTTCGAATTGGCATTTCTATTTCCGTTTCAATCCCTCTTCCCCAACTTATTCCTGAATGACAGAGATGACAAGAGCAAAGTCCAAAAATACCTATAAAACACCCGTCGAAACAGCTTGCGCGCCGTCACTATTTTCACCCCTGAAGTGTATATGAATTGGAACCAAAATTTGCAAGGTCATTAAGAAAGGCTAGTGGGATGTCCCAGATATTATTATAATATGATGTAGGGCGTTTTGTTTGTTTTTGAAATTCGCTTTAATATCGAATTTACAGCTCAATATTTTAAAAAAACAAACTACCGTCGGAAATCATGTTCTTCAGGAATTCATTCCAAAACAACTGAACAACATATCAAAAAAACAAAAACATGCCGTCCTGTGACAATATTTCTCCTATTACATATATTTTTTCTCTTAATATTTATACAGAAATACAGCGAGAATTAGACACGGGCCGAACCCTCTTTTTTGTGTGAAAAGCCTACCACCTTCAATTCAATTAAATTTTATTGCGTTCCACAGTTTTTAGCATACATTTTCCTTACATAGAAAATAGACATGCTATATCATTATTGTGGACCCTGTCATGGAGGGCACAGCAAACAAGAAAAAAAATGGATAACAGAGAGGATGCCTTAAATCTACTATAAATATAAGGAATGTTAAAAATTTAAAATACATTTCATAACAATTTACGAAAAAACGTTAGTCATATTACTCGATACTTAATAATATTTTCTTCAGTTTTTATTTAAAAAAAAGTATTTCTAAATGTGGCAATAGCTTTAATTATAAGAAAAAAATTGAAATCACAATATCAAAAAAACAAAAAATTGGATATAACTTTATTTTATCGAACACAAGGTGTTATGTCTACGAACGATGGATAACCATAAAAACAAAATAAGACTTTGTATATTCAAGAATACGGTATACAAAAAGAACAAGGTCCACTCGTATCTCGTAGTTCGATGTGGACACTTTTCATTTATTCAGGACAGGTTGGCTCGGCGCCAGTCGAACGTACCCGTAGTCTATGTCACCATTCTAACTGTCCGACTAAATCGACGTTGAAAGCCCGTAATTTCAACTTTCAGAGACAGATCCAGGTATTCGTCACAATAGAAGTACCTATAAGTTTGGATGTTTGTTTATTTTATCAAAGTTTACTGATTTCGTCATGAACAAAGTTCTTATTGACTCACGCTATTGATTATTTGTTTAAAAATAAAAGATGTGGCGGGATAGTGCCACATTTTGAACATTGTCTTTTCAAGAATGAAAGAGTATTGCCATACCATACCATTCGTCCATTAATGCCCCACTGCAGGGGCTTAGGTCTCCCCTCGGAATGACGGGGCTTGGAGTTTAATCCACCACGCAGCTCCAGTGTGGATTTAAATGACTGCCATGTATTAATGGCAACCGAGACCGACGCGACGCCTTGACGTGCTCTACGAGGCACAGATCAAATCAAATCAAATCAAATCAAATCAAATCAAAATATCTTTATTTCGTAGTTATGTAACATAATCTTGAAATACGTCTTAAGAGTGAATTTTATTACTTTGTGGAAAAACGTCACCACAAAGGCGCATTCAAAAATGCTGGTACCTCTCAGAAGAATACGCAAGAAACTGAGGGACGCTCTTTTTAACAAAATTATAAAAAAAAAACTTTAACAATAAGTGCTTAAAGAATAATATTATTGAAACAAACTGATAGGCGAGCGGCTTACACCCATGGATTTTTATCATCTAAGTAGTCTGATACTTTATAATAAGCTTTTGCATAAAGCTTTCGTTTTATTGTAGTTTTAAACTTATTAAGGGGTAGATCTTGAATGTCAGCTGGGATCTTATTGTAAAAGCGTATACATTGCCCTTTAAAAGATTTTGTGATTTTATTGAGGCGGCTGACATGATTAGCAAGTTTATCTTTGTTTCTTGTATTAACATTATGCCTATCACTATTTTTTTTAAATAATGTGATATTTTTTTTTACGTACATAATGTTTTCAAATATGTATTGAGATGGCAATGTCATTATATTAATTTCCTTAAACTTTTCTCTAAGTGATACTTTAGATCCCAGTTTATAAATTGCTCGAACAGCTCGCTTCTGCAACACGAAGATTGTATTAACATTAGCAGCGTGTCCCCACAGCAGAATGCCATAAGTCATTAAACTATGGAACGCAGAGTTAGTGATAGTTATGTACATTAGATAGAAAAAACTCATTTTTACATGCCCTGGGATTCGAAGCCTTCTAAATAGTAAGCAGGCTCTTTACCACTAGGCTGTCACGACATCTATATTAAAAAAGTATTACTAAAATATAAGTACGCTACACTTAATATAAGCAGCTAGAAAATAACTAATTTAACACTTTCTACATAGCATCACACAAAAGAGGTGTAATACATATAGTAAAGAAGCGTTTTTTTTATTACAAAAGCGTGAATGAATGCAATCGCATCGTCCATCGTAAACTTTGATTCTATCAGCGTCAACAACTGCTTTAATTTGGAAAAGTTGAACGTAACAGATAGTTTAGTTAAAATATATTTTGTTCTTATTTTTTCGGTTGGGATACTTGAGTTGAAAGAAAGTGATAAAACTACATTAGGTATAAACGTTTCTGATTTTGAGAGTAGAGTCCACGTGACTTGAACACAAGAAAACAGACTAATAAACAAACAAACCATCAATAAGTTGTTTAGTTTTTATACAAATACGTGTATAAAATCAGTCACTTTTATTTCGGTATACATATTTGTGGTTTTTCTTAATAAAACTGGTAGTCATAGTCTACAAATAGAGAAATGAAAATATCGTCATCCCACTAGCAAATAAGTAGGCCACGACAAAATTTTAACTTTGTAAACGTACCTAGCTACGCGTACAAAGTTAGGTTATTGAAGGTTACAACTATAAAAAGTGAAAAGTTCGCAAGAAAAGGTATCGTTGAAGCTCGTAACCCCAAATAATGCGAGCTTTAAAGCAGAACATAAACGCTAATGGATGTTGTCGTGTTTTCAAGTCATTCGAAAGTTCTGAAGGTCCCAAGACCATTGTATGGAAGGCTTTGCAGCATACACAGCTTTTTGTATACACCAGAATGGATTGGCCATAAATTAGCATGTAGGAAATCAAGGTTCTTAGAGATAAATTATTTAGCTTGAGTTATGTGATCAACGTAAGTCGTGATAGCCGAGTGGTGGCAAGCTCGCTTCTTGTTTAGAAGGTTGTGCATCGAATCCCAGATACCGGCATGTACGTACAATGAGTTTTATCTGAATTAAGTACATAAGTATCACAGATTTCGTGCCTCGAAGAGCTCATTAAATAGTTGATCCCGGTTGCCATCATCAAATAGCTGTCGTTAAAATCCACCAACCCATACTGGAGCAGCGTAGTGGATTAAGCTCTAAGCACTTGGAGGGAAGCCTTTCTACGGGGGGGCATAATGAACTGTTATGGAATGTGTTTAACCTAGAAAAAGTTCAGTAAGAAGTGACATAAACAGCGTTATTATTCAAATTGGCCAAACACGAAAGAGATAATAAATAAAGCGCTGTTTTCTTTATCATGGTGATTGGCCGACGAGTGAAATGACGTGTTTTATCACATTGTTCTTCATTTAGAAGGAAGCGCCCATATACGCTCATACGTATATTTATGAGTGTATTTCATAAGTATCCGTAAATATACATATTCAGAATGTTCTGTAAGAAAATAAACTTTTTTTAAACAAACCTATTTTTATCTCTACACATTAAACCCAATATGTCCACAAGTACAATCATTTGAAATTCTGCAAGAGCCAAGTCCTATGTTTCGTCTATATTTAAGTATCCAGTCTACCTCATACTATATGTGACGTCATGATCCAAACCCATCATCCCCAGCTGAACTGTACGCCTACTGTCCGACAGTATAACGACAAATGCGATTGACTGCCGAGACCCAGCGAGGTGAACGTCTGCGGGCCGCTCGCGCGGCCATCTCGAGCTACAGACTCAACTTTTTTTATGAAAAAGTATTGAGTGTTATATATTGCTGGAAACTGAATTAAATTTGCTAAAAAGTTATTTGTGTTTCATATCATTTGGCCCAGAAAACGACACAACGCTGTTTGTTAAAAAAAAGAAAGTGGAAATCGCAAAAAAATTAAAGGAAATTATAAATAATTTCACTGTCGAAATTGCGATTCATTTGTAGTTTTAGTTGCGTATTTACATTTAAAAGCATAAAATAGAAAGATTCTATACATATTTAATACATGAAAAAAAAAATTGCAAAAATACGCACTGAAAATGTCGACCTTTTGAAATAACTATTGAATTTTTATAATATTTTTTTTAATAACAAATATTTTATCCCACCTTCTATTAAAAATACCTTTTATTCACCCTACAAATATGCCAGCGTCAATAGTACTAAGAAAACCGCGCGAGAGCGACCGTCCCAAAATGGGAAGATTCCCAGTCCGTCACGATATTCGCAACAGTCTCAAAAGGTGCCGGTTTTTAGTTTGGGGGGAGAACTTATAACAACAGGATATATCATTACGATCACTATTACTTCTAACAATAGTTTATGTCTAAAAAGAATTTTGTTTATTGGACCTCGGAATGGCCGAGTTTCATATATAAATCTATTATAATGAGACAATAATGGTTGTCAGTATCTAGTAAATGTATCATTATTGCTTGTTTGCGTGTGGCTTTACAATAAAATGTTATTGACGAATATTAATCGGAAAAATAATAAGTAATAAAAAAATTGTGATTGACGCAGAACTACAATTGATGTATACACATGGGTACATGTGAGCAGTTTTAATATCAGGTTCATACACAGTAAGAGCAACCAAAGTAAAATTATTCTAAAATAGGTAGTACGAAAAGGATTTTTAAGAACCAATTGAATTTAATATTATCATTGTTAATTAACAACAATATATAAATTAAGAATATAAAATTATAATATGGCCAGTATTGTTGTTCAAATTCATCATCATCATCATCAGCCCATTTTACCCCATTGCAAGGGCTTAGGCCTCCCCCAGGGCCAGGAGGGGGTTTGGAGCTTAAATCCACCACGCTACTCCACTGCGTGTTGGGGATTTGTAACGACCGCCATCTATTGACAGCGTCCGGGACCGACTGCTTAACGTGCTCTCCGAGGCACGGAGTCAGTGATAGTTAATGAACTTAAGTCAGAAAAACTCATTGGTACACGCCCGGATTCGAACCATGGCCCTATGGCTTTATAATATTTTGTATTTTATATTTTTTGTCTTATAATTGTTAAAATAAACATATTCAAATTTTGCCGCCGATACCAACCTGCATAATTTGATACAATAGAATCGAATTAGTTCACAATAATATTAATAAAAAAAAATTTTTCGTTGAAATTGTATTATATTGTAAGTTTGTGATTTTTCATTCGTCCCAATAACGCCACCTTTTTCCTATAGTTTTTCCGAAAAACTTTTTCCTTAAATCATATTAATTATTATACGTATGAATCATTTTCATTTCAGTAAAACATTTAAAAAAAATTAGTCTCAAATTTGCCGCCCAAAAATCTGCCGCCCTAGGCTCCAGTCTACTCAGCCTGCTGTTAAATCCACCACTGATAAAATTAATATAATAACGTCGAATTTATTACTTTTGGTCAAATAAATTATGTACGGAAATCAGATGTATCATTTAAGCTTTAATCGTAATATTAAATACAGAATTATTTATTATTTATTATTATAAAATAATAGATTATTTACACATTAATATACTATTATCTTTGCAAAAACAACTCTTTTTCGGGTTATAACATTATTTCTGTTCCATTTATATCTTTCGTTCAAAAATTAAACAATAGTTCACTTGCTGCGCCACGAGAATTGTAACTTTCTAGTAATTTCTAGAACAGTGATTCCTTTCTAAACTATAAAACAAGGTTAACGACAGTTTTAGCCGTTCCCCAAAGCCACGTTTACAACATTTCACGGCGTAGAATATAGGTGTGCGCCATTTCTTACGCTCACTACTAAATAATGTAGAAATTACGTTGGCTGCATTGCACACGACAGAGTTTACATAATACATGAACCATTGAAGTTGTTGTATATCGACTTTCTGTTTAAATCGATATTATCTAGATGTCTATAGTTATTGGTACTTTAATCAAATGGTTAACGATTTTTCGTGATAGCCGCGTGGTGGGGAGCCCGCTTCTTGTTTAGTAGGTCGTGGTTCGAATCCCAGGGCATATACCAATGAGCTTTTCTTACTTATGTGCTTAATTATCACCGATTCTGTACTTCAGAGAGCACGTTAAGCCATCGGTCACAGTTGCCATCAATAGATGACAGTCATTAGAATCCACCAACCCGCACCGGAGCAGCGTGGTGGAATAAGATCCAAGCACAGTCATCCCGACTGGAGGCCTAAGCCCATACAATGAAACATAATGAGTTGTTAAGTTAAACGATTTTTATTCAATAGCAACTGAAACAAAATTATTGAAGAGGTTTTTGTAATGTACAGTAAAAATACTTTGTGAAAATATAAAATGCAACATGGAATTAGATGAAAAAAACAGGCGCAGTTCGAGTCGTACTTGTGCTCCGAGGGTTCAATACTGTTAACGGTATACATCGCCAAATGGAACCAAATTAAAAATATTATTGTTTTATGTGATATGACTACAAATTTACCATTTTCGGATTTTTTCCTTTACTTGTGCTTTGAGCTTGCTTGTTGCCAAATTTAGTTATTCTAGGTCAACAGGAAGTTCTTTTTAGGGATTGATTTATTTGCGAGTATAAAAATATGCGGCATTTATAGCCGTATTTTTTCATCACAGAAGCTTGATTTTCTACGGCTCCAAGGGCCCGGTGACCGGCAGGCTTATTAACTAAATACAGAAATCGATTTCGATTTCGAACCGATTTGCAAATCGAATTTGAGTGAAATTAAAAATTCGTATTACCTAAACAAATCATTCCTGATTTCATCGTAATTTTATCGATGTTTCGATCGCATAGAAACAAGCGCCACTGAAATCGGTGGCAAGAATCGTAAACAATAGTGATTACTGTTGTGTGATTATTTGAATTTTACGTTTTATACCATTATAAACAGTTATAAAATAAAGAAGGAAATCTATCCCACATCTACATTATTTTAAAGTAAGTATTAATAAAAAATATTAAAACATCTAATTTGTGATAATTTAATTTTTTGTATCTGATTTGTGATAATTTTTTTCTATTCAATAATTTTCTCTTTCTCTTTCTCCACATTCGCTACAGCCATCAAATGCAAATATTTTGTTACAGTTCGATGCTGATGCGATGGAGAGCATAATTTCAGGTATAGTGTTTGATATCAGATTAATGTATTGGGATATCAATTATTGATATGTAAATTTCAATTGTTCTAAGGTACAAATACTTTAAAATATGTATTTCTGTCATAATATTTTGATTGTACCATTAAATACAGAAAACAATTTAATTCAAATGTTTCAAAACAACCAACGTTGCATTTGCTCAAAGAAAATATAAATATTTATATTATATTTTTACTGTTTATAGAAGTCCAATCAACCAAAAATGACGCTGTCCCAGTCCGAGAGGAACCATGCATAGAAAGTAAGTTTTATCAACCATCCTGAGCAAAAAGCTTACTAAAAAAAGTAGTTAAGTGCTATGGTGGTGTATGTATGGTGCTATGATGAGGGTGTTTTTTTTTTTGAGTAGTTTTTAATGGTGAATCAAACCTATGACAGAATGTGAACCAATTGAATCTTCAAATTTTGGACATTATTGTCATACAAAGTTTAAGCGCATACATGTATTAGTATATCAAATCAGAAACAACAGCTAAAAGGTGATCAAATATGAGGTGACAAGTATAATTGATTTAAAAGGCTTAATCACTATATTTGTATATATTAATATATCCTTGAAAATTGCCTTTATTAAGATTACTGATATAAAAAAAATATTGTTCATTTCAATAGAAGATTTTTAGTGTAAACATTGCTTGCTTGGAATTAACATTTCATTTGTTGTATGTAAATATGGTTTTAAATATACTTTTTTACAGATGACCCGCAACCAGTTCCTCTGCCAGAATTTCAAGATCCCAAGCCCCCGGGCCAAAAAAAGAGAAGAGTTGAATCGTGGGTTCTGGAACTTGAAGAACGCAGGGTTAGATCTGAAGAAAAAAATTGGCAGACGCTATGAAAATAATGGCTGCTAAATTAATAAGCGTTATTAAAGCCTTAATAAGTGCTAAAGCCGCGAGAACTGTGGCCCAGGCCCAAGAAACTTTAATTAGAATTTTAAATAAAACTATTGATAAAATGTAATAAATATTTTTATTCATTCCTGTATTATAAAATGACTCTCATTATGTGGCAGTGGCATAATTAGCCATTAGTGTCTCCAGTTGCACAAACGTTGTACAATGTATTCTCTGGTTTGTTGACCACCATCTAAATCGATATTTCAGTTCCTTGGTGAAACATTTGGAGCAACTTGTCTGTGTGAGTCTCTGGCAATCTCATTACTAGGGATGTCGACTGGAAGCCTTGCCCTATTGGCTATATTGTGTAACACAACACAACACAAGCATTAACCATCATTGCCACAGATTTGTTATAATGTAGAACTCTGTGCCCATAAACAATGCCAACGACCTTTCAAAACCCCTATGCATCGTTCTACCGTGTTTCGAGACCTACAATGTAAGCTAGTGTAGTGTGCTTCTGCACTGCCTGGTACAGCATCGACAATAGGTGTCAACAGCCAAGGCCGGAGTGGATACCCACTGTCACCTGCAAATAATATTGAATTGATGGATATGTGTGAGAAACTTTTATATTTTATCATAAATAATTATTCATAACCAATAAAATAAACAGTAATTATACTTTTATTCCCTCCAATTCCACAAACGTTGAACCATGTACTCTCGCGTTCGTTGACCACCTTCCAAATCCATATTTAGGTTCACTGGAACAGCATTTGGGGCAACTTGTCGAGCTGAATCTCTAACAATTTCATCGCTTCTGATGTCCACTGGAAGCCTTGCTTGGTTCGCCATATTGTGTAATACAACACATGCATTAATGATTGCTGCAACTATTTTGTCATCGTAGTGGAGCACTCTATGTGCCAATAAGCACCGCCAACGAGCCTTTAGAACTCCAATACACCTCTCCACCGTATTCCGAGTCCTACAGTGCAAGTCTGTATAATGTGCTTCTGCACTGCCAGCTGTGGCACCTACAATAGGCGTCAATAACCATGGTCTGAGTCCATAGCCACTATCACCTGAAAATAACATTTAATTAATGAATGCATAGATATTTTTTTCTTCTTATTTTATATTCTAAAACAATAAACTACATATACAAAATATATCTGTTTTGTGGGATTATATTGATACAGAAGATAAAATTTTGACTAAGAAGTTTACCACATTTTTATACAGTTATGCATACTATTCATATCAGTGTTCATCAAGATACAAAGCGCATAATATAAAAATGTGTTTAAAAATTAAGTTCTAAAATGTTGTTTCAGATATAAGATTTGACTTTGATTATTTTAGTATTCTAAGCTAAGTTGACAAATTGAACTAATACCCAAAAAATAAATATTTTCTCCATCTCGATGCAGTTGTTGAAGGTGCTCATTCAGAACGTGGTTTCGCCATATGTAAGAATCATGAGTAGCACCCCCAAATGTTGCATCAACATTTAAAATATTTAAATCACTGTCACATATCTGTAAAAAACATGTTATTTTATGTATAGTTACACACTAGTATAGTTCGCCTAAAACTTTATGGCGGATTGGAATACAACGCTATAAGCATGCCTGTGCAGGTATAGTCATATACCCCTCGCTCCACTGCATCCCGGTACACCTAAAATTAGTTACTGCGACGCGACTTGTACCTATGTTCACATCCGCCATAAAGTTTGATTGGAACTGTAACATATGTAAGCAGAATTACATCATTAACTGATCAAAAAATATAATGAACAGATATCACATAGAGTTATCACAATTTCAGTTTGACAATAAAAAAATATGGAACCTTATGAATGGTAGACTGACAAGTAAAACTAGATCACAAATACAAAATACCTACATTAGATATTTTTTTCACTATTATATTTAAATATATGAAAAAACCAATTTGCATAGACAGCATAGTAGGGACGAAGCAGACTATAGTAGTTAGTACAACTTTCCCTGACTCAACATTTCAATATGGTATCTATGATAATTCAATACAAGTGAGACATGTAACTGGTACTTTTTCTTTGTATCAAATTATATTAATTTATAGCTATCGCTTACTATTTGTACATTCCTTGAATGATAGTGCTTCCTATTGAAAAACCTTTCTTCATTTAGTATAGGGCGTACTAGTGCTACATGCGTACAATCAACACAACCCAAGACGCCTGGGAAGCCAAACTCATTGTAAAATCTACAACATACAATAATTAATAAATATACTATTTACAGAAAAAAAACCAAGCAAAATCATGATAGCATCAACGAACCCATTCACAATTGCATTTCTTTCCTGATGTGTCTGAGGGAACTTGATGTATTTGCTTAGCATACTTGGGTGGTTAAGTGCCAGTGTGACTTCTCTAATAATATTAGAGACACTGGCTTGGCTAAGGTTATGCAAATAATTCATGCCTACTGGTTTTTGATAGGAGCCGCTTGCATAAAATGCCAAAGTGGTAAGCACCTAAAAAACAAAAAAGTATTTTTTTTTGTTATAAGGTATGGGTTTCCAAAACTTAGCAGTTTAAACTACCCTAAAAGTGTTAATAACAATTTGGGGAAGGGGCGAGCAAGGGCATGAAATCATGACTTGCTCATATTACTACCAGGGTTGAGTTGGTCCACAAAGATTTTTTTCGCCCGTGGTCCTGCTATGTACAGATGGTTGTACAATGGTACATTTTTTACTTGCTTGTGGTACTCATCAACCTAACCGAACTTAATAGACGATGATAACTTAAATTATGATAATGATGGTTACAATTTTCAACTAACTCAAGACCTATTGCTTGGTAGTACCACGGACTAGTAAAAAATCTCCCGTTGTACAACCACTTTATTATATACCATTATTTGGGGTTGCAGACACCAACCTTACATTCGACGGAGATTTTCGTTCGTCTTTCGTTCGTTCGTATTGGTCTCAATTCTGAGCACAGAAGTAAAAACAGATGTTTACTCAGTCGGTAATGGGCTTGAAACTCTGGCTCAGAAAGTTCCGTCGGGGTGGCATTAGCTCGTAATTGCCGCCGCAGTCTAGATGTTTCGAGGCATCTACTTCGGTCGGCCTCAGCATCAAGCAGTCCCATTATCATTAAAGCTCGTGCCATTTTCTAGATGAAACAACAATAACTTATGCGTTCGGCAAAGCTTTTTACAATAGTAGGTCCTAATAAATGTATTTTTTTAAAATATCTGGTACTATTTCCAAAAACATTATCACAAAAATCGTTTGCAAATCACCTAAAAATCACTCTTGAGTAGTCCTCTTCAGAAATTTGAATTTTAGAATGATTATGAAATCGATTTCGATTTTATGCCTTAGATAATTAGATAATATGTCAAATTCATACTTACAATGAAATTACGATGAAATTGTAATGTCATTTTAGTTCACCGATTCGCAATGGCAGCAGCACCATCGATACCAAATTATTTTGCGTTACGTAATACGAAATCGAGTTTGACAGATATTATTTCAAAATTATTTCCAATTCGCAATCGATTCCTGCTTAGATAATAACCCTGCCGGTTAGTATTTGATAACAATTTCAACTTGATTCCGTTGTGCGTTTCTAAGAACAAGGGTCTTGTGAAACAGACAACGATGTGATTATAGTGATCCTTTTTTTCTTTTTGAAGTACGAAGCCCTAAAATCGAAAAAGATCTTTCTTTATTTAGGTCGGGCGCTCTTCGTGTAATATGTAAAGCTAGTGTAAGGCTATTACTTAAATACACTGCGTTTTTGATTTTTGCTTGTACTGATAATGTATAACACTTCTTAAAAAATATACACTTTAAAATGCTTATATACACAGAATAATTTTAATGTAATTTTGGAATTATTTAGTACCTTAAAAGGAAAAACTACCTTTAGGGTAATTTCGTTGTCCATCTGTCTGTTAGACAGACAGACCATTTGTTTTTCTTAGAAACGCATGGAGGTATAAACTTGAAATTAATATCAAATACTAAAGTCTAACGGTTCTTCAGAGCAGTAAAAAAATTAAGCTTCTAAGTCATTGCTATCAAAAAATACGAATATTGCAAGAAACAAGCTCTCGCAACATTATGTGCTTTAATACAATTCATTAAAGTCACAATTTTGTAAAGTTTGTAAAAATGTCAGTTGCGAAACAGACATATTTATAATAACGTATACATCACAACAACGTCTAGGCCCCAAACTAAGCGTTAGCTTGTGTTTTGGGTACCAAGCGAAAACACCACATACATGTAACAACCAAGACTCGGTAGCAGTATCGATATTCATCATAAAAATACTGACCCGACCTGAGATTTTAATCCGGGACCTCCAGCTTCGCAGACAAAGTCACTACTATTATTAACTATTTTATCAATTTTCGATTATAATTATAAGTCTGCTAACAAAAACAATAGTTTCATCATTAAAAGACATTATTTAAAGTAGGTACACCTGCGTAATATTAATATTTTTTTAATATTCTATTGTACGTAAGTTAAATATATTTAATTAATAGCTTTAAAAAAAAACCTTTTTTCCTTTTAGTATTCGGTCTAGAACTACGTACGATGGGAAAATCCTCTTATATAGTAATCCCTACTAAATACAACTTGAACATAATTTTAAATAGTAATTTTTTATTTTTCACGTACTTTTAGAAAAATACTGAAGTAGTTAAAAATGCTGCTTTACTAAGAGTATCAACATTTATGGTTCTTATCTCAAGTACTTTTCCTAGCTCAGGATGGGCATCATCTTTTGCGCATTTTATTGATATACGACCGTGTCACACAAAGTGTGACCATAACACGTTTTGTTATGTTTTTGTCATAACGTTTTTTTCTCGGCAAAAATCCGGAATATTTTCTCTGAATTTTTCAATGTCTAAGTACCTATAGAAACAATAATTATGAAATGAATGTTATGTAAGCATATACATTAGTAAAATATACAATTTCGCTAACTGTACCTATTTGTTCAGCGAATTATGTACCACGTGTTAAGCGAAGGTTGGCAGTAGTGGCCAGGATTGCCAACTCAACTAAATATTCTCTTTTAATTTGTTTTTCCCATTAGGGGGTGAGTTATTTGGTAGTTTGTTACGTTAATTAATTTAGGTCCCAAAGGACGGAATGGTGGACGAGTTGGAATTATTCGACGCATGGTGAGTTACAAGAGGACGACGACCTGTGCCTTTAACTGGAGGTTAACAGTATCTGTATGTCGTGGATATGAAATCTGCCAGATAACTGCTAGATTGATTAACTGACGCTTTAAATGGAGCTGGTGGAAGACCCCCTTAATAACGGATATAGATAAAACAATTTAGAGGAAATTGAGTTGAAAAATTTGTTGGTATTTAAGTAACTATTTCACTATTGAAAATGACGTAATTACTGGAATTTTTCACGTTTTACAAAAACATATTACTGAAAGGACTTCCCGCGTTTCTTTGACATCTAATGCCTTTATTTTAACATTGAAAATGTTTAAATCGTTTTGGTGGGGAAGTGTAATTCGGCTGCATTTCCGAAATTTATGATGATAGACGAAAGGCTGTGGTGGATTGATTGTGGTCGTGTGTGGATTTACACATCTATTTCGCTTCATCGATATTTTAATCCTTTGATACTTGCTCGTTGATTTCGAATTCTTAAAATGTTGCTTTTCTTTATAATGATATACCTAATATAAAACTAAATTCAATGAGGCAGGCAATTGCCAAAGAACTCTAACCGCAATCGTCACAGCAAAGTTAATTAAACTTATATATCTACTTTTTAGTTTTATGTCAAAGTTTGAAGATTTAAGTAAGTAATTTAAATATTTGAAAATTTATACACTTTCAAAAGTACAAAAGATTGAGGAAGTAATTTATTATCATTAAAACTTTTTTAAAGAAAGTAAATTGGAACTACGCGAAAGGTCCTTCGTAAAACCTACTTCAACTCAATTTCTTCGTAATTAAAAGAAATTTCTCGGCATCTTGTGTTATTGGCGGCTTTGGGGGTAAGCGAAGTGAGCCTGAGCCTTATTTGAACGAACATGACACACAACAACAATCTCATTACTAAAATGTTTTTTAGTAAATTTATTTGAGAGTTTATATTTTACGTAATCAACTATTATTAATCTATATATAATAAACTCTATTAAACACGTAGCTTCAAACATGTTAGCAATTATCTTAATAAATTATTTTAGTTGAACTTGCCTTTTGTTAAATCACAGTAATTCAAAAGAGTTTTTGTCGCGATTTTGTAATATGCACATATAAAAACTCAGAGTATGTACCTTCCATGCATATTTGACGACCGCTTGCCCAAGTGGGTAGCGACCTTGTGTGCGAAGGTGGAAGTTCCGGGTTCGAACCCCAGGTCGGGTCAGTATTTATATTCTGTAAGTTGACCGTCGCTGACAAGGCCTTCGAGCACGATTGGACGCAGCGAGCGAGGTTAATAAGGTAATTTTTGAAATTTTGTTACAAACAAATTTGCAAACAAAAATGAAATATGAACATTATGTTTAGGAGATAATACCTCAAATTTTAATTTTTATACGTTTTCATGTTATTTTCATTCAATTGTAACTAGTTGACGACGATTTTGCGCACGACTTTTTTACGTTTATTCAGCATGGAACACATTTTTTTACAGCACTAAATAAATGAATTTTAAGACAATTCGTCGTACACTTACTAATATACTAGGTATATGGCCCGTACGTATGATTTTTCTGGGTTTTGTGCTTACCCAAAAACGTATGTGCGAATTTATTTTTTTCTTATTTACATTATGTTGTTATTTAAATAAAATTTCGTAGGCTTACGAGATAAATAGGTGATGTATGATTGTGCATTAAAAAATATCGAAGATCTTAATTGTAATTGACAAATTTGACCTAAAAAATAGTGTTTTTCGGTTCTCAAATCGCGAAATCAGTAGGGGTTAATAGCCTTAAGGAGCCTTAATATTGCTTAACTACAAAATACTTCTTAAAGCCACCGCCGTAATAAGCAACGTAATCTTTCTAGGCAGTTCTGTTTGAGAATAATGTACAGTCGTAAAAAAATATAGTACAACAATATTAACAATGGGGTGTGTCACGCAAAACTTTTGTAGATGGCGTTTTCGGCGAAAATACCTTCTTTACATGATGTGACGTTTATATTTTGTGAAGATATTTATATGTAGATAAATAAAATTTCCAATTTTGTATGAAACTAACAGTCGATTAAGTACCGTCGCTCATGCGCCACCTGACGGGAGGAAAGGGCAGTAATATACCCCATTTGTTATAACTTTACCAGCCAGTCATATTATATATTGTATTAATTTAAAAAATTATAAGTAATCTAGAAGTAGGTCTGACAATGGTCTGACATAAATACTTGCAACGATTTTTTTTTCCAAAAGGGCTGTTCCAATATTTTGTTTCAATTAGCGGCCAGTACGTAGCCTTTTTAATTGTATCGGCTGCGTAAGGTTTCCCATTAGTCCTCGGTCAACAAAGGCGGGAAGGGATTTCCGCCAATACCGTGTCTCGTGCGTTACTACACTAATTTTCCTTCTTTGTTGAAAATTCTGCTCGAAATGATAAAAATTTCGTTCTAAGCTGGCGTGACACACGCGACTCTTTGGAAATATTACAGTTTTATTTATGGTTTTCTACAAAGTTTTACTAGTGTGTTGTTTACACAGCCGTACATATTTTTACGTGTCAAGGTCTAGTTTTGGATTGATCTGTTGTTTATCATCGAGCCTTGAATTAGTTCAGTAGTGGAGTACCTAATGCTAGCCGTTTAGTTCGAGAAACAAAGGTATTACATTTAAACGATTGGGTGAGGAAGGGAGAACGGGTGGAACGCGAGCGAGTATGGCCTACGGATCGGTTACCTAAATAATCTTCGCCCTCGCGTCACAATACTCTAGTTGACTATTACTATTACTTTATGTGAAAGACTTTCTTAACCTATTCACTACTCATTGACCATATTTGGTCAGATTGAAACTCACGAGCCATTTAATTAAAAGAGACAATTGATTGATAATTATTGATGACAAGTCAAAAGGTTAAATATATTGTAGCAGTCAAAATTAAAAAAAAAAAAACAAATCATTATTAACAAAGTTATGAATGTTTAAAATGGTTCTGTTAGACAGAGAGGGCAATTCCGGCAAAACCTATGAATGACGTCAGGCCATTTAAAATTATGTTAAATATCGTTCTGCAAGAAAGAGACAGAGATACAATATTAAAAGCTTATAATTTCCATATTCTTCAACCGAATATATTATGTTACTTATTTATACATATTATAAAATAAAGGTTCCTGCCGCGTTTGTCTGTCTGAACGCAGTAAGCTCAAAAACTACCTAACGAATTGGCTTATTATTGACACTAATGATAGAGTGATTCAAAAGGAAGGTTTACATGTATAATTAACGACTTAAGAAAAGTCCGCAATTACCAATGTCTATCTTTTATGGATAGCTTACTATACCTATTTTAATGTTTAAAAAAAATGGTGTCATATGATGAGGTAATTGGAAAGCAATTTATACGGATGCGGTATTAATCCTTATCAAATTAAATACATTATTTACCTTCAGCATTTCATGCACATTATGATTGCCCTTTACACTACACAATTTAAATTGATATCTTAGGAGCTATCGCGAAATATAATATCGCACGTAAACAGCTGGGCACCGCGTCGGCGGCCGGCCTACCGGACGACGCGACACGCGTGGTTAGGCTGAAGTTATCAATGCCGTATACAAAGAATTATTGTATTGTATTTATTCTTTACTTTCTCAAATATTTATAGAATTGAAAATAAAATAGGTACATTAAAAATACTCCAAGTAGGATGAATTTACGTTACATTTGAGTCTAATTAAAGCCAATCCACATGTTCGACGCAACAAGCTGATAGGATACTACGCAGAAAAAACACTACGGCTTGTATGCTCTGCTACCCGTGCGAAGGCGAGACTGATCGCTAGTATAATATATTTAATAGTATTTAACTACCATATTAATTGGATAGTATTGAATGAAAGGCAGATATCGATAAAAAAGTTTAAAGTAAATACAATTTACAAAATTTGTCGCCCTTATGTCGTTGAGATTAGCAATGGTGCTCCTTCTAGTCTCCTATATTCAAAGTTCGGTGTTGTTTATAGTCTCGCCACTTGATATGACATATAACGATAATGTATTTGCTACATCCGTATTTTGCTGCTAAGGAGAATCGTTTAATTCTTCACAGAATTCTGGAAGCAATGTTCGTTTGTTGTGTCAATCATTAACAAATTTGCGTATTTTTAAATTATTTTCGCTGGTTATCGGCAATGAAAATTGAGTTGGATGAAAGCGGTCAGCAAACTGAAGCAAGTAAGGTGAAATGTTAGCCGGTTATATCTGCCGTAGAACCGACAACCGGTGATGTAGACGACTCCTCAAGCTGATGAGAAGTCACTATCTATAGTTATGTATATGTACCTTGATTATGGATGTAATTATTATATTATATTTGACGACCGCTTAGCCTAGTGAGTAGCGACCCTGCCTACGAAGCTGAAAGTCCCAGGTTCGTTATAGTACGTTATTATTATTATTATTATTATTATTATTATTATTATATTATATGGATGTAATTATTGTTTTTTACAGCTGAAACC
The DNA here is from genome assembly GCA_949709985.1 of Luffia ferchaultella. Lineage (NCBI taxonomy): Eukaryota > Metazoa > Arthropoda > Insecta > Lepidoptera > Psychidae > Luffia > Luffia ferchaultella. The sequence goes on from OX453252.1 coordinate 1,859,266, forward strand.
ATAATTTTGCGTTTTAAAGTATTTTGAAACATATTGTCTGATGCTAAACTCCTCGAAACCAGAAGAACACAGCACAAGTCTTACCTCGATCTAATGAAGTCAGTACGATGAGTTAATATGTAAAACATGATGTCTAAAGGCATTCCGGGTGTTCGGCTGAATGTAGTCCAAACGTAAGTACCATGTGGAGCTTATCGAACTAAACAAAAAGTTTCAAGTGAGCAGATGGCGCAAACTAACGGTTACCGACAAAACATGGTTCGGTGAAAGTTCAGTAAGCTCTACATGCTCTATAAGTTTGGACTACGTTCAGCCGAAAACCGGATACATATATTTAGGTCTACTACACAATTGTTAATTTACATTTAACGTACTGCTCAATGTCTACGAGTTCAGTGCCAATGGACTCGATATCTATATATATATTTTTAAATCGTAACGAATATTCCGTATATTAAAAAAACATATGCATCGTGCATTGTTTGTTGTGATTCAGAGTTTTTCTAATTTAGGCGGTAAAAAAATTCTCCCGGAGTACAATATTATTATGCATAATTTTCTACTTCGAGTGAAAAATGATGATATCGTATTAAGTTACGCCACCTCAGTTTCCACCCCAGTCATTACTATCGTCTTATGTTTCTCTCAAACATTAAGAAGTGAACCACGTGCGGTAGACAAGGTTCCATCTGAATATATTATATTACATGAGACATGCAAATACTTTTTATTTTCCTGTCATTTTGAAAAGTAAAGAAAACGAACATATGAGTTGGAAAGACCACCTTTTTTAAAACTGTTAGTAGAATATGATACTTTCAAGTGAGTGGCGTTTTTGAGATATAATATAATAAAACTTAAACATGTGGCGCCATCTTTATATGCTACACAGTTGCATTCGATTGTTTTTTTTTTGAACAATACGTATTACGTGTCTGCAAGCCTACAAATTTTGTTAAAATTAAAATAAATTCTAGCGCTATCTGTTGTAAAGGATGATAACCAGTTAAATAGCGCCATCTATGATAAAGTATAACAACTATTTCGATTTCAGTTTATTTTGCTGCGTGCATTGGATAGTTTATCTACTCCATCGCAATAATACAATTTTTTTTTTTCAAAGTATACCAAACCCTACTGCATAGAAAATCGAAATTAGAAGAAGGGGTAGTCTTTTTATTTTTAAACAAATAATCATTAGTGTAGTCAATACTGATCTTTGTTCTTTGAAATTCATTTTCTGCACCAATATTATTTAAGAGGTAAAAGCTAGGAGGTAATCTCCGAAATTACTCATCCGATTTAAAAAAAAATTACTAATATCTACAAGGGACCTTCATGGATGGACATAAGTTATATGTATTAATGGCACTTTCACTTGCAGATAGCGAACTTTAAGGAGAGTAATTTAGGTAACTTTTTATTTTATCTATATATAAATAAAATAGAAGTGTCTGTCTGTGATTTCAAAATAAAGGATTTTTGTAAATATGCGTTGATTTATAGCGAAATTCTCACTTCAGTTCGGCTTCAGTTTTGAAATGACAAGCGAAGAGCGGAGAGGAAGGTGATAAATATAATAGAAACGAAAGAAAATGGATAGCTTTATCATTTTCTTTTTAGAAAGAAAATAGAAAATTAGATAATGGCTTTATCATTTTATTTCGCGTTGTCGTAATTTGTTTTTTGTCTGAATCATGTTTACGAAATTGTACGAAGATAGCAAATTGGACGTGTCATGACTTACGACACTGTCTCGGAATACAAAGATTTATTGACCTCGGTATCTTTGTGATATTAAAAGATATTTAAAAAACTTATTTTTTACGAACTCTGAACAAATTTAGAAACACATTATTAGATCGAAAAAAATTTCAATGTGATTTTCTTATAATTGATTAAAATAAAATCAATTATGAGAAAATCTTATTGAAATTATAGTTTTTTACAATAGAAATTCAAGAAGTTTTTAATTTGACACAGAATCAAATTACATCAGTTAACGAGCGTGCCTTAAAATTAGTTTCGAGTGAAAATTAAAATTGTCTTCATCAGGTTTGATCAAGTTATTAAAATGATTAAATTAAAAAACTTTATTTCCCACTTTTTCCATTATAATTAGTCGAGACCTATAATGATAAAGTGCCACAATCAGTACCTGTGTACAAAAATAATTATTTTCATGGACATTAATAATATACATACACCCGAACTCTTCAATAGTTTTATTATTTTCTATTAAGTTTCTAATAGTTTAACTAATATATATCTTATTCTTAAATAAAGGTTAAGAAGTTACCGTACAAATGGCGCGGGGTGGATGTCTGGAGACCTATAAGCACAGGTTCAACCTAGTTCAGGTTCCAGTCTCCCACAATCACCTTAATTATTATTTACTGTATTTTAGTTCTAAAACTATTTTCATTTTAGTGAGAAAATAAAAAAAAGATTGTTATAATCTCAATATTAAAAAAAATATAGTTGGAAAATTACGAAATTCTCAATTTATCAGATTTTAAAAGTTCAAATTATTACTTAAAGTGTTTCAAATAAAGTTCGACTCTTTCACTTTACTTTCTTCACTTTCTACTACTACTGCTTTACTTTCACAATACTTATTCCCTATGAAATTGTGAAACATGGTTTTAAATAGAATAAGATTGCGTGTACATCAACATCAACATGTGAATTCTACTATATTCTTGGGAATCATTGGACATTAGACGCGAAATTGCAATGGGAACCTCATATAACTAACTTGGCGAGAAGGCTCGGTTCTGCAGCTTACGCTGTAGAAAGGATTCGTTTCCTTTCGGACATACAAACCGCGAGGTTGGTGTATTTCAGTGGGTCCCATAGTTTAATGACTTATGGCATTCTGCTGTGGGGACACGCTGCTAATGGTAATACAATCTTCGTGTTGCAGAAGCGAGCTATTCGAGCAATTTATAAACTGGGACCTAAAGTATCAGTTAGAGAAAAGTTTAAGGAAATTAATATAATAACATTGCCGTCTCAATATATATTCGAAAACACAATGTACGTAAAAAAATATGGCATTATTTAAAAAAAAATTGTGAGCGGCATAATGTTAATACTAGAAATAAAGATAAACTTGTTAACCACGTGAGCCACCTCAATAAAATCACAAAATCTTTTAAAGGGCTTTTACAATAAGATCTCGGTTGACATTCAGGATCTACTCCTTAACAAATTTAAAACTACAATAAAACGAAAGCTTTATACAAAAGCTTATTATAAACTATAAGACTGCTTAGATGATAAAAATCAATGGGTGTAAGCCGCTCGTCTATCGGTTTGTTTCAATATTTCAATTAATGTTTAAGATAGTAATTAATAAGTATCACCTTTGTTTGCACTTGGATTAAGAGTCATGCATGCTGTGGCTACATTAAATAGAGTGTGCATTTCTCATTCTGTTATAGGCAAGTGTTGTCTTATTTGTATGTATTATTGTATCACTGGTTGTCCTTAAATAAATAAATTAATTAATTAATTAATTAATCTTTAAGTACTTATTATTAAAAAAATCTTTTTTGAACGCGCCTTTGTGATGACGTACTTTCACAAAGTAATAAATTGTAATAAATTCACTCTTGTGACGTAGTTCGTTAAGATTAGGTTACATAACTACGAAATAAAGATATTTGATTTGATTTCAACAAAAAAAAAAGTTCTAACAAAAGTTCATTGTCCTCTCGCTATGCAACGGCCTTTTTCAACGTCAACGTCAGAGAACTAAAACGTACATATTGAACTTTGAACGTAGCAGACTAGAAGGCGCACGCTTGCTAAACTCAACGACACAAAGGCGACTTTTATCATTACTATTATTATTATTAATATGCTAACAGCTTCCGCTGATACGCTTATATAATTCCCTTCTCACTTGCTGCTCAAGTACTTCCAGACGGGTTTTTGGTTCATGTTGTTAGTATTCGACCGCTAGTAGACGACCGCTTAGCCTAGTGGGCAGCGACCCTGCCTGCGAAGCTGGAGGTCCCGGGTTCGAATCCCAGGTCGGTTCAGTATTTATATGATGAATATTAATACTGGCACCGGGTCTTGGTTGTTATATGTATGTGGTGTCTTCGCTTGGTACCCAACATACAAGCTAATGCTTAGTTTGGGACCTAGACGTTGTTGTGATTGTGTGTGTTTATTATTATTATTATTCACGACTTCTGTAGGCAAACCGTTCCAGTCTCCAACCACTCTATTAGTTAAATAGTGTTGAAAGGGGTTAGAAGTAGCGAGTTCTCATCGAAGCCTTGTATCATGCCCGCGCAAGTTTGTGTATTTTTCTTTGGTAAATTTTTACTCCAGCAGCAGCTTATTGCAATGATTTCCCAGTATTTTATAAGTCTCAATGAGATCAACTCGTTTAGGTGTCATGCGCAATATGGTTAGTCCAAGGATTTCTAGACGTTTCACGTGAACAGTACAGTTTTTACTTTTAATTTTTTTATCGATGTCTGCCTTTCATCCAATAGGACGTGACTAGTTGTGACGGGTACAACACAAAGACGGAGGTGAAGATCATTTACGTAACCAATCATTTAGGTTTTGTGTATTATATACGAAGTTTTTGTATTTCACGTTGTCACAGAAACGTGCGTTTTTACTGAGGCATTTTAATATTTTTTTTGGATAAAAACAGGTTTTTAAGTTATGAGTTTTGTTTTGGCTTCAGTACATAACTATCACTAACTCTGCTTCAGAGAGCACGTTGAGCCATCGGTCCCGGCTGTTTTCATCAAATGGCAATCGTTAAAATCCACCAACCCACACTGGAGCAGCGTGATGCATTAAGCTCCAAGCACCTTCATCCCAAGGGAAGGTCTAAGCTCTAGCAGTGGGATATAATGGGCTGATATGGTAACTCTACACGGAAAAAGAAATATGGTAGGTAACTAGGAGTAGAATTTCTAATTTTATTTGTGACCATGAAACAGATAGTAATGCGTACTATAATATTACTGTAGCGAAATTATTGTATCAATTACGAGTTTACAAGTATTCTTAACTTAATTTTATAGTAAATCAGTACTGAAGAACGGCAACTTCATAGGTTAAGACCTAATATTATTGTTGTTAGTTTTGTGTATGTGTAATAAAGAGTTATTTCTTTTTTTAAAGTGTTTACAGGAACCCTCTACAAGGTACTATGTCCATCGCGCAGACAGATTAGACATATCCTATATTGTACGCTTAGATGCTTATAGTTAGCATTTATTCATGCACTTGGTGTCCCTGTTTGTTGCAAAACAACCACAAATAGTCACGGACATTTACAAACTGTTGAAACATTTTTCCAGGCTATTGTAGTACGTTATTGTATTATATCCTTAATAAATAAATAAATAAACGAAGCAACAAATGAATTTGAATTTTTTAGTTCTTTATTTCGTTTATGATTTTTCATAACCGAATGAATTATTCTAATGATGTTTGCATGAATGTGAATTAATTCCTCTATAGACCTTGCCCTGAGTGGCTGCTGTAGTTTCGTCCGCCTCACCACGAATGAAAGTATAAAATTCTTCTAAATTTGGTGTCTCCTGCAAGCTATTTCTGTATTCCCATTTTCGACTAGTAGCGGTATCTAACTTGGAAGCCACTATGAAAATGATTAATGAGTCCCAGTCACCCATCTTTTGTCCCAGTGAATTTAGACATGCAAGTTTTTTGACACATGGTCTATTGAACTTCTTAATGACTTATAGCACTCTTTATTTATTATTTCGGTACTGAGTAATGCTTGTAGGTGTTTGTTAGTCAAAACTTTTTTATTATCAAAACGACTACACAAAAGTTCCCAAGCAATTGCTAAATTTTTGGGATGTAAATTCCAACAATTCAATCACTTGAAGTGCACCTTTTTCAAGGGACGATCGTAAATAATGGAATTTATTTATGTCGGGAATAGAATTATTTGCATCTATTAATGATAGAAAAGTTTCCCTAAATTCTAACCATGTTACGTAAGATTCATCCAAAGACGATAACTTAATTGTTGCCAACTTTACTGACTGAAATTGGTTATAATGTTTACATGAATGAGAACAAGAAATTGAATTAGCACTCGCACCTGAAAAGTGATCTTGATCTTTGTCTTTATGTTTGTTTAAAATATCTTGCATTGTTGACAAAGCTATTATAAACTCGGTTTCATAATTTTAACGAGTAGAAAACTGAAACTCGGATTCAGTAGGATCAGTACATAAATTTTCAATTGGGACGGAATTATACCAAAACAGTAAATAATTGTTGACACTTTTCTAAGCAAATACTTGTTTCACTTTAATACTGGTTAAATCTCCTGCATTTGTATCAGACAAAAGGTTTATGTAATCTTTTATTTTGGTTAAACGACCCATTACAATTCCTCGTTCTCTAATTAATTAATTCAATTCATCACTGTCCCGTTTATCCGTCATTTTAATTTGTTAGTAAATTGTACACAACGCAATCACTTAATTTACACTGTAAACCAACAATGAGTTAAATATTGTGCATCAAACCCACCATAAAACTTGCTAGTGCTCCTCTCTTCGTCTCAAATGGCACCATGCAGCGAACAGCTGGTCGCTGCAGTACAGGGTTATGGGTGCTGATCTCGTTATAATTTGCGAAAATAATAACATCACAGCTTCGTTGTTGTTAACCTGAAATTGTTTGGGTGGTATTTTTGAAACGATAAGCTAAAAAGCAAAATATTTGAGATTAAAGTGATTTGTACATTATGTAATATAAGCAAAATAATATAAATTTTCTATATGTACATGGTTATAACTTCCGCATAATGCCTTTAGTTTGAAATAGGAAAAAAATACAGGGAAAATTATTTAACATCACATAGTACCCGCGAGTCGCAAGCGACCCGATTTGGGACTATGCGTTTTAGCCCGGAATAGCAAGCGCCCAATTTGGGACGATTTCTAATACATTTTAAGGGTGCTTGCGCTTCAAGCATTTTGAAATGCCAATGTCATTGTAAATATTACAGAGTGGTTTCAATAGACCGTATGATAAAATACTTGCCATATTAAAGAAAAAAAAATCGAAAAATTAAATAGTTATTTTAGGAGGACAGTCGACATTTTTTGAGCGTATTTTTGCGATATGAACTGAGGACAGGAATTAGGAAAACATTGTTGTTTTCTTCTTTTATTAAGCCGGTGACGATGTATCGGTCTCAGACCAGCATTTCCATGTCAGATTTCGCCAAAAGATTGCAGTTGCAGATTCTTTATTTTGACAGTCACCAGATGTTCATGATGTGGAGAAATTAAACAGTAATTTTGCTTCTTGATTCTTATATTTCAGGATTCGTATATGATTTTTACAAAGTTTTGTTTTTTACAACTACTCAGACTCATATAGATTGAGTACGATTTTAAAAATTAATAAAAAACGCTCTCGCGCTGACGGATTTGACCTTTCCCATGAGTTTTGTATTGGGTTCAAGCCCGTCTCGACGCAGTCTTGTGGACCGCGGCATTAGAGCGTGGACAGTTTTCATTCGCTATTTTATCCAAAAATTAGAATTTATACATATTATTTGGAAAATTTAGTCTCATTTCAGAGGTAATAATAGTAATAATTACCTACTTCAAATGTTGTACGTGAAAATAAGATCCAAAAATTTTCTACGATTTTCTATATCAAAGTTCTGCCCGATAATATTTTTTTCAACGGTAGGTATTCATGATTTATTGCTGTTCGTGTAGGGTTTTTTCCATATCAGCCTATTATGCCTCACTGCAGGAATTTAGGCCTTTCATTGGGATGAGGATGCTTGGAGCTTAATTCACAACTCTCCAGTGCGGATTGGTGGATTTTAATGACTGTCATCTGATGATAACAACCGGCGACGACGGCTTAACGTACTCTCCGAGGTATGGAGTCAGGGATAGTCGTGTACTAAACTCAGAAAAAGCTCATTGGTACATGCCTTGAGATTCGAACTACTACCTTCTGAACAAGAAGCAGGCTCACCACCACACGGCTATCACAATATATCTCGTGTACGGTTTTCACAGCACTTAAAAGTTAACGTTGAAAATTCGGATGTTTTACTGAAAGTAAAACTGTTGGCGAAATAAAATATACAGAGTTTTGGCGCTGCAGTCTGACGTTTAATAGTGATTTACGATAAAAGGTTTCTATACAAAGTACCATAGAAATAAATGTTAAGTCACCTTAGTTTTTAAATATGCAGCAACAATAATAGTATTTTTACCCGAATGCGCAGGATAATGTTTTTCAAACTAAAAGACCGTATTGTGAAGTTTTTGCGTAGAAGCACTTTGATGTCAGTAAGTACTAGAAAGATCACGAGGTTTCACAAACATATCGGCCTAAAGCAGAAAAATTCGAGATATAAATGAATTAGAGATGAAATTCTATTTTTGAGAGGGCGCGTGTCAAACACATTGCGCACGGCCACTCCGACGAAATTTTGGTTTTAAGACTGCATTATTTATTAACGGCGTGAGTTATTTACTACTTTCGGAGACCCCTTTTTGGTGATTTCAGTCATTTTGTTCAGAATATGATCTGTAGTCATATCGAGACGACTGTCGTAGATATCATTCCACTTAATAAGATATGCATTTTGTGGATTGCGAGAAGGTGAAGACCTTTTTGAATATTTGTACCCTTGATGTTTCAAAAAAATTTCAAAAATTGATGTTATTTTATATTATCAGACCCATCAGGTTGGTTGTACCAGAGATCGATTTAAACGTACAGCAAATATGGAATGCAATTTTTTAACTCCTCTGATTTTTAAGTGCCTTAATGAAATATAGTAGATTACTGTCGCGGCCCGCAAGTGCAGCATAACCGGACGATCGTGAGTATGCAGGCCGAGGCACTGCCGAGGCACGCACCACAGAGTCCGGTTATGCACAGTCGTGGTCAAGGCTTGTATAGTACTTTTCTCAATGAAGCGTGTAAAATAATAAAATGCTCATGCGTTTTCATTTATATGTCATCTGTCCTTCGATTTCGGTGGTAAACAATTTTCAATAATAGCTTTTGCAGCTTCTTGTATTTCAGGTGGTGTTAAAATGTCCTTATCACTCGTAGAACTCATTTTGAATAATTATAATAGGTCAAGTTAACATAAACTCATTATATTGACAACTTTAATATAATAATATAAATAGTTTAGGTAATTTTGCCGCCAATTCAACGCGTTCCAATGTCGGTATCTTTTTTTTTTTACTTTTTAAAATTCATTAATGGCGTATTATTTTTGTTGTGCCAATTCGAAATTTAATTAAAACTTACAGTACCCGGCGGTAAATATTGCATATCGACCTTTGAAAAAAGACAATCGCCTAATTTCGGCTTCTTAGAGCGTTATCTCTATTGCACACTACACAACAATAAAGTATTTAGTTCAGAATTCAAATTCTGATAAACGATAAATCTAATAATTGATGGACATGGATATTGGCATTCGTTTGTATTCAGAAATCCAATAATTGCCGATGTGTAATATTCATTGCCGGGTATTGTAGATGTGTTATCTCGTTAGCTCTTTAGTTTTTTTTTTTTCATAACTTTACACACCACGGACGTTCGTCCGTGCCCTTGTTTGATTTTATATATTTTGTTATATCTAATTTATAACTTAATTTTTAAAACATCCACACTCCGCCTCGCCGTTTATGTAGTGAGCTTGCCGCTTATTGCTAAATGCCTATTCGAATTATATTTAGCTCTTTAGTTATCAATGTTCGGGTTTAAAAGAATTTGATCCATTTTAAAATTACATATTCGATCGCTCGAGCGCGCCCGCTAAAAATTGCGGGACATTTTCTAGACCGGTACTGCAAGTATGATTTATTTGCAAGTATATCGTAAAATCTTTTACTATCTCCTAAATAGGTTTTGGTATCGATAGCTTATGGCGAAAGTTTCACGCTGTGATATTCGATACTATTATATAAGTAATAAGCATTTATCTCAATTTTGCACAAAAAAAAAAGAAATGACCAAAAGGTAGACACAAGCTTTTAACTGTCGACTTTTTTCCCCCTTAATTACGGAAAAATTTACTTTAGCAAAGTGTCTACTTTCGCAACTGTAATTATCACGTCTTTAATTAATTGCAATGTAAATTTGGAAAAGCTTTTTTCTCGCACAACTCTGGAATAAAATTATTTTTTATTAACAGACAATGGAATTAGTTTTACTCGCTATGAATGGGAATTGAGAGGTTAAAACGTGAAATTCTGTTAAACATTTTAGTTTCGAATGGAACTTTGAATATAGTTTAATGATCTATGAATATATTATACATTGTGATTAGTGTAAAGTAAAAAGGCTTAGTAGTGTAAAATACAACAGTACGGTACAAGTTTCGATGTCATAAAGGTCGTATTAATAGCAAATGTATTGAAATACAAACAAAGTGTGCGTTAACTTGAAACTATGCACAAATAATTTTACCGATTTTCGAAATTGTATTTTTGAAAATCAATTTCAAAAATACTTCTTGTAAAACACATATTTCGTAACATTACAAATGTTTATGATGACGTTCGCTAAGTGAAAACATTAATAAAATGCTCGAAATATGAAACATCACTAAGAATGTATAGTTTAACACCAACGTTTAAAAAGTATTCAGTTTTACTATCCATTTTAAATTCCATTTTAGTGGAAATCACAACGCGTGAGCAATATCACAGCCGGTTAATTATATACTGATAATATTACCCCTAAAAAGAACGAAAAAAATAAATATGTAACCATTTCTCGTAACGGTACTGAATAAACGTAGTATATCGAAGTCGTTACACGAGCGAAGTTTGCCTCCATCGATTACTTTGCCCGCCGCAAAACCACTATCAAACTGTTCGGAGATAAAGCCGCCTTCGCTTCATACATACCTGTTACATTATTCTATGTACTTAACTTTAAAGACGTTCGCACAATACATTAAAAGTAAGAAGACGCTCCTGATGTCAAATGTTCATAGAATCACGATAGTTATTGCTTGTACAATACTAGTTATAAAGAACAACAAAAAGACATGTCATCAATTCTTATTGTTGTCTGTCAATATTACCGACTGGCTGATTGGTTAGAGACCCTAACTGCAGAACCAAAGATCGCGGGTTCGATTTTCACCCGGGATATGGAATTAGTTTCATGTTGAATATATGAAAAATTAAACAATAACAATAAAACAAACCTATCAAAACATTTAAAAAATAAAAACGCACGAACCTAGTTGTTGTTGATCTGAATACTATATATTTTTTGCGCCAATCGGTTAAGGTTTAATGGGGTGCGTTAACGCTGTTTGTATGGAATTTTGCCACTACACACTCCTCTCAACGAAGTCGAGCTAACGCAGAGTTTAAATTATGCAATACTCGCATGCAGACATTGAATAAATGGAAATTGTAAGTTTAGTAGTCATATATATATATATATGATAAATTGAACGTGCCATACAAAATATACCAAACCAGATACATATCGACGGAAATCGAAGCAACCTCAATGAGTAACTTAGAACCGAACTTCGTAGTTTCAGTCATGTGGTTTCAGTTCAAAATCTATGGATGAGCTATGAGTCTTCGATCAGTAATCATCTAAATACATGAACCAAAATTATATGAATCTCAATATTTTAAAGTAAATTAAGCATTGAGTTGTCAAATGGGAGATAGAGATCGCTCATCCTCGACTTTTGCTGTAAATGCTTAGATAAATAAAAGTGATTTAATAGAATTACTCTTTTGAATTAAAATTCAAACGAACATAGCTGCCAAAGATGCCAGTTATAACATGTTTCAAATGATCGTCAGTGGACTGCTCCTCAATTGGTAAGTTGTTCACATATAATTTCTTCTTCTTCTTCTTTGCCTTTGCACAGTCTAGTAATCCCCAAACAGTCAATCATCGGACGTGTCTACACAGAGCAATCGTGCGGTGCGGTAGGGGGACGGGACGTATGCATACTGTGATGGTATATTTTTGGAATTGAATTGAAGGTTCACCAATTTTCAATATTTTATTAAGAACGATAAGATGTTTAATATTTTTGTATTTTTCATTTTATTTCTAATTCGAATATTTTCGTGATGGACGACGCAACAAAATGGCGGCCGCGCCTTGTTTTTAATTGTTACATATTGGTGTCACGTCTAAGGTTTTTAAGTGTGCTTAGTACGATTTTAATGTTATTTTTGGAATTCAAAATGGCGGCCGCGCTCTGTTTGTAATTTTTAGATATTAGTGTCAGGTAAGTTAATGAATGTAGCTCAGAAAATATTTTAGAACCGGTCAACTGCAAAATGAACTCACTCAGGGATTGCTGTCAAAATCGATATCTAAGGTTCCGTGTGCACTCCAGTGAAGAATCTGTGGTCGAAATTGAAAAAGTGACCCCTATTTTGAATTTTTCAATTACTGCACTCATTGCTTTCAAAATTAATATCTAAGGGTCCCTGTGGACTCCAATGACGAATCCATAGTCAAAATTACATAAAATGGCCGTTATTTTGAACTTTGGGTTCATTTAGAACATTGGGTTGTTTCATAAGTCTTTGCCACTTTTATTTTTTCTCGAATTTTCTGGTATTAGAACCCTTTGATATCGAATCTGTCCAAAAACTAAAAAGTTAAATATAAATATAAATCAATCGGCCCAGTAAACAAAAAATTCGAAAATTGAAAAAAGTGATTTTCAAAATTCAAAATCACTTCTTCAGTTTTGACCCCAGATTCTTCACTGGAGTCCACACAAACCCTCAGATATCGATTTTGAAAGCAATCGGTCTAGTAAATAAAAAGTTCAAAAAGGTGGTCACTTTTTTCAATTTTGGCCTCATTGATTTCGAATCGATTTCGAAAACAGTCCGTCTAGTAAATAGAAAGTTCGAAATGTGGATCACTTTTTTTCAATTTTGACCACAAATTCATCATTGGAGTCCACGCGGCCGTTATATATCGATTTTGAAAGCAATCGGTCCAGTAAATAAGAAATTCGAAATGGGGGTCACTTTTATCAAATTTTGATCACATTTGAATTAATTTTTGTTATTTAGATAGTGCGGAATCTAGTATAAGCGCGCAAACGGAGATCAAACAATGATATAAGACAACAAAGTGTATTTTTTTACTCCTGGTCAAATAATTTGTATCATATACAGGTATATATTCTCTCATTTTACAAAAAAAATATATGAAATAGCGACTACCTTTAACGCGTTACAACACTTACACAATCAAGATGAGGGCGGTTTTTTCGCCAACATCAAAGGCGATGACTGACTGTATGGATTATTAGACTGTGGCCCTAGCCTCATCCATTAAAATAAAAATAAAGTTAAAAATACAATTAAAGGGGTCCCCATTGTCCCCATATAAGAAACGTGTTTTTTTATGTTGTACGGTGGTACGAAACCCTTCGTGTGCGATTTTGACTAACGCTTGGCTGGTTTTTTTTTCAGGCCATTACGACATTATCGTTCTCTCTTTTGGCTCGTGGCTCAGTCTGAAACTTCATTTTTTATTTAATTTGACCTATATTACAGGAACTACTATTATGGTTACGTAGGTGAAATTGCTTTCGGGTCGCGTGCTCTGTTAGTCTTCAATTAACAGTTAGGCTCTATGCCTTTTGATTGTACAAGATTATGTTACAAACTAAACAGTTCAGTCGAAATTGTTCACTTGTGATGTTTCAACTTTAAGCGAATAAGGCAAAAGTGATACAATTTATAGTGAATTATAACAGCTTGATTTATTCTTATTAACTAATATTTTTAATAAATAAAATTACGTATGCATAATTGTGGAAAATAGGCATGCTACTTTATTTTATTTTTATAGTGATTTCGATAATACAACGTTATTATTCGAATGCCTTCTTTAGACACTAATTTAAAAAAATAGTTGAAGTTTTTATGACAATGGCTTAATACATGAAGATGCCGCATCGTGACACCAAAACATGAGCAAAAAATTTACACACAGACCAAACATACGCCACTTAATGTGTGGACATATTCACTGTGAAATAGAATTTAACGTGACTCACACGTGAAAAGAAAATATAGATTCTGAAATAAAATTTAGTGTGTAATTTAACAAAATATTTGTATACAATCATAATAAGAGCGTATGGTTTGTCTAAGCTGAGTCTGTCGTTTTACTCATTTTTTCGTTCGTTTCGAAATACAGACGCGCCATCTTTATGAATACTATCTAAGTTTACGACCTAAAGTAACTAAGAATGCGTTTTTAGAGTTTTGTACATAATGGGCAAAATGGAACCCCATTGCTGCCCCTCTATGATCATTGCGCTTTAAGCAATTGATCTCAGTTATTATTACGTGACTATAAGATGCCTAAAATTGAAACATATGTTATTAAAATGAACGCATTTTTTGAAAATTGTAAGGAAAATATGATATTATTAAGAAAACTGGGTTTTCGAGATATAATATTAAACCGTTATGTATATGGCGCCATCTTAATATGTTACACAGTTGTATTCGAATGTTCTTATTTCAAGCAATAGGTATTTTTTAGAAATAAGTTAGGTAACGCGTTTGAAAGCTGATATTTAGTGTTATGATAAAATATTAATAATTAAGGCATATTATTGAAGAAACATGTAACAAGTGGACATCTGTAGTTTCTACTATACAATTAACGTATTCGCATAATTAACGGCGCAACGCAAGTCATTGATTGCTTTCGACTGACCGATTGGCCGAGTGGTTAGATACCTTAAGTGCGAAGCAAGGAGTTGCGAGTTCGATTCCCGCCCGAGACAAATATTTGTGTGCATGAACAAGCAATACTTGCTTACTTTGTGACTAGATGGCGTTGTGTGGTATGTCCCAGGTGTAATTTTAATAGATTTTATTTTAAAAACTAATTAATATTCTTGGTAACTTACTAATAATTTTAACTAATATTAATACATAATGTCTAGGACACACAGCGTCAAAAAGTAAGCATGTATTATGCTTGTATTGTAGGACAACTGATATATTCAATATTCTTTTTTTATAATATATACATTTATAAATACTTTCTAACCTACTTACTAAATAATGAATCGTTAAATAAAACATAACACAAATATACAAAGCTGCGAGTAGGTTAGATAAGGAAATTAGTTATGAAATCATTTATTATATACACTAAAAGCAAAAGGATAAAAAAACCTAATCTTTTTCTTTTTACGAAAAGAAATATATGTAATGAAATGTCAGAAAATATCTTTAGCTCAGATGAAATAGACGATATCAAAACAAGAAATATTGTTGGTAACATGAAAGTGGATTAATTTTATAAACATACAATTGGCCGCGACTTCTGAACGAAAAATTGGTTTGTTATTGTTGTTTTTAGCTGTTTTTTGCTTCCAAATTATAAATAGTACAAAGGAAATTACTCTGTTTTTAATTAAAATACGGCAATGACGTTAATAAAATATCGGAAGGTTCGTAAAATGTTTACATATAATAATAAATAATAATAATATTTGGGACATTCCACACAATGCCATTTAATCCCAAAGTAAGCAATTATTATGCTTGTATTATGGGGTACTAGACAACTGATATATTTACAATTTTTTTTTAATTAAAAAAAACACGGAATAAATACACATGTTCATGCACACAAATTTTTACCCCTGGCGAGAATCGACCCTGTGACCCTGGCTCCGCAGTTAGGGTCGAAGTGTGGAATAATGTTAAAATTTAAAATCTTGGATCTATGGTGTCAATAAAATTGCGGAGTTTTTGTTTACTTAAAGCACATATTAAATTTTCGTTTCAATTTCATTTTACGAAATATGTCATAATTGTTGTAACAACATATGTAGGTACTCATATTTCAAAAACACATCAATTGCAAATACTGCAACGGCAACGATAGCTCATTATCGCACAACTTGTCTAAAAACCTGCTCTTCAAGAATTCTTTTTTTATGTGTACACGAAAAAAAAAAAGAATTCTTAAATCAATGCAAATTGCATTGGTCCAAGAATATGCGGTATTTGTATATATTTTGTTGTGTACACAGAAAAAAAGAAGAATTCTTATATACAAGGTGAAATTTTAATAACCATCCAAATTTTAATGTAATGATGTTTGGTAAAAAACCGATGGCCGTCTTGTTTCCTTTAGTGTCGATCAATAGAAAATTATTGACATATGATTACGCAAACCTTTCCCGAAAAACCAATAACTCGAGTCACCATTCACGGCCGCTGTACGCTCCGCCGTGGCTCGCCCCGTGTCGGGCTAGAGGTCTCGGGCGCGTCGTCACAAAAAAGGCAACCAAACGTTATAAAGTAAAACTGTAGATAAAATAATTTATTATGAAAATGTAATCTATATTCTTTATTTACGTAATGACGTCTATTGGTGATACCTAACATCTAGATTTTTTTGAATGGTTGCATTGGTCCAAGAATATGCGGTATTTGTATATATAGTAAACTATATTTTCTTGATAACAGATTTTTTTTCTGTGTATGTAAAGCAAAAAAACTATAGAAAAATTGGCCCAGGTGTTTTAGAGAAACATATGTAATGCAGCACCCCTTGGTAGCCTACAATGGTGAATAGCCCATTCCACTTCTAGAATCATGAGGAACAAAAAATGTTTCATTAAAATATGCCTGAATAGTCGTCAAAAACGCACACACACACACATATATAGAGAATTATATGTAATGTTCTGCGGGAAAAAGTTAACAAGTTATAAAGACGTTACATTATGTCCACTAAATGGGCTAACCGCGGAAAAAACTACTGAAAGTAGGAAATCTTTATTGTTACGACAATTCGGCCCGATTGCGGGTGGGTGTTATATAATATGTAAAAAATTTCTATTGAATTGGAACGCGCCTCAAGAAGAGTGTGTACTGGCAAACCGTACAAACGGTTAAACCTTAACCGATTGGCGCAAAAAAATTATATGGTGTACAGACAGCAAAAACTAATTACAACCGTTTATATTTTTTTAATGATTTTGATGCATCCAAAAACAAACACTTAATTGAGCGGGTTTTTTTTGGATTTTTTAAATTTTTAGTGGCATATTGTGAAAAAGCAATTAGTTTCAAATTGAACATGTGAAAATTAAAAAAAATGTTCAAAAATAACCCCGCGCATTTGTTTTTTTTTCTTACGATATACCAAGATAATTTAAAAAATTAAAAACGTTTGAACCTAGTTATCGCTGAACTGAACAGCATATAATTTTATTGCACCAATCGGTTAAGGTTTAATGGGATACAACCGTTAACGCCGTTTGTATGGAAATTTGCCAGTACACATTCTTCTTAAGTCTATGCCAAATTACAACTTATACGACTCAATTTTAAGTAAAAGGCTTTTAATGACTGAGCTAAGAAATATATCTAAATGGAGCATGCATTTAGCAAGTAAACAGCGCATCATGCCAAGTCAAGTTACATCATACTGTCTATAATTCTGCATATAATTTACATTAATACTTTATATGTATATTCGACGAGAGCTTGGAGAGCTGAGAGATTTTTATGATGAATGTTGATACTGGTACCGGGTCTTGGTTATTATACGTATGTGGTGTCTTCGCTTGGTACCCAAAACACAAGCTAATGCTGAGTTTATGGCCTAGGCGTTGTTGTTGTGATGTATATGCATCGAGATAAAGGAAAGGATAATTGGTTTCAAGTTATGATTTATCCATAAATATTTGCTTAGTGTCAATATAACATATTCCTAAAAAGTGTTTTGTGTATATGTATCTTTTTATCGTGTTTGCTTACTGTTTTAACGTTGTCTGAATTATGTATTAGTAATTTCTGCTGTAATGTAATGAATCTGTTTGGAATAATAGTTTAAATGAAAATATTATCATACTTCAGATAAATTACTTAGCCGCACACAACCACGACATCATTGTTGAATCGGACTACATCACTAGTTTTGGTTATGGACATAAGGACTGCTAAATAATTAGTCTACAACTACAATGCTCCTAAACAAATAGAGCGAGTCAAACAAACGAATCCTATTACGTTATCAAATTTTACTTTGGGTAAACTTTATTTAATTTTGAACATAAATAACTGCGTATTAGTCAAAAAAATTTTTTTTTGAGTATATATATATATAAGTTTTCCAGTAACTAATGACATAAACATAATACTTGCTTACTTTGGGACTAGACGGCGCTTTGTGGGATGTCCCTTGTATTTTTATTTTACGTGGATTTTCGAAAAGTCACTTGTGTGAGTCAGGAATCAACACGACACAAATTTAAAAAAAAACCTGGATTGTATGCCAAGGTAAATTAGAAGTAAAATTTAGAAGAAAAACGATAAAATCAATAAATCAACATTTATTCATTTAATGTCAGGTATTATGGCTTTCCTTTGATTTTTAACACCATATTTATTGAAGTTTGATCTCTATGACCTTATCGATTGGTACGACAAAAATACAGGAAGCTTATGTTTAAAAAAAAAGTATTTAATAGGTGCTGTGGGATGTGGGAAAAATGAGGGATGCCCCAGATATTATCACTAATCTGAAACACAAGTACTAAACATTAGGATCTTATCTCGTGAAATGAGGTACAGGCGAGACCTTAGACCCGCTTAGTAACATAAGGCGTATTGAAGACAGCAATGTCTAATGATAATGTCGTCTAAGCCTGCTAACGAGTCGAAGGCAGAGATGAATGTGAATCTGAATCTGTCTGTAGACTGGAACGCTTAACTGATATTAATGCATAGATGCATATGTTCTAAATAACTGCGTACTATATGTCAGCCCAGTATGCCCACTACAGGGGTTTAGGCTTACCCTCGGCATGAGGGTTATTGGAGCTTAATCCACGACGCTGCTCCAAAAAACTGTGTATTTTCAAACAACAAACAACGGAAGGAACAACTGTGTCTTTTCTATAAAATTTCAATTGGTAAGATAAAAAGAATCAAATCAAACTTAAATCTTATTTTATGTTACGTGTGTCTACTGTCGTGACTTGGATTATCGGCACTTTCCCATAACAAGTTTCGTTTTAGAAATCAGTGTTAAAAACTAGTACCTAACGGACCCTTTTTGTCATTTCTAGAGAGCGCTGGAACGTTTAAACTTTCAGATATATAAAAAAAGCGCTTGGCAGACGAATTACCAGTTGTGAGTGAGTGTTTGTGAGTGAGTGATGTGAGACTGAGTTTCAATCAGTCGAACGATGACAACGAAGTCAAAGGATAGTTTAAAACAAGAGAAATAATAGTGTTGGAGTACGCTGTGGATTTTACTCAAAAGATGTTAGCGAAATTAACGAAGAACGAATTTGTAGTGCTTTTTATTGAATATCATACAACGATGTCGCCTATGATGTCACAAAACTTTAATTTTACGGTTCGTAGAAAAAGGCTTACTAAAAATTGGCACGAACAACGCTACAACGTCCTCGTCTACACGCGTTTCACCCGTATCCCTTCCTCATCCTATGGCTCAAGTGTGACAACTTTGGTTATCGAACTAAATGGCCAACATCACTCCTCTATTGAACCAATTCAAAGTTCGGTGATAGCTAGTATTGTGTGGTTTGAAAAAAATGTTTATGCACATCGAACGGATCTGGCGTGTAAAAACTGCTACATATTAAATGAATTTTATTTATTAATTTTCAGGATTATAATAACGTCAAGAAATATGTACCTACAATATAGTAAAAAGCAAAGACGCAGTTTCAAATCAAATCGACAACAGAGCGATGTTAAGACACCACAATATTACTATTCGGATAATCCTTTATTGAAAGGCGGTTTGGGAATTGCGTAGAGAGGTCCTTTGTCATTGTAATGGCAGGAACATGGAGTCGATTTGGGATTTAGATATCGCCAAATTTCTATGTACAATTCGCGGCAATAATACTCATTATTTACTATGTCGCTTCCATGTTCAAACTCTAAGCCCTTATATACATGCAAATTACTATTCCGTGTTAAGGCTGAGGCTATAATATTCTACTTGCGAGATTTCGCTTTTCAGTTCCATTACTATAACCAAGTCTTACGTCATCTTTTTAAATGCTACGCTCTTATTGAATTTGTCTATAATCGATTTTTCTACGGAAATTCGATTAAATTCACCAGAAGTAAAAAACTATACTTTGCTGTAATAATTTTACCATCTTAATATAGTAAATATGTTGTAAAATAGTCGTTAAATTGATAAAATATGTTGTCTAACATGAAACGTTTCTAATTTTGGTCTAAAAAAAAAAACTCCCTCGCACATAGATACATAACTCCAACGAAAATTATAAACTTTAAAAACTATAATTAAAACCGTTTCGTGTAAGAAAGAACATATTCTTATAAATTTAACAACAATTTTACAATACACTTTAGTTATTAAGTTATATTATATATATATAAACGTATAGTTTCTTACGTTTGGTGAAATAAATTTTGTATGTAAATCAGCGGTGACCTCGTGTACCTCATAAACAAAAAGGTCAATTTCGTTGAATCCCTAAACCGTATAGGACTATCCAACAAATATATTATAATTTTTTTTAAATTTAATTTTAAATATGTCCACTTGACTACTAAAATCGAATCGAGCGTAACCAATAGGCATTGAAATTTTTTTCACATTATATTCGAATATTTGTTTTATGAAAATGCAGACAATCTGGATTATTTTAGTTTTTTTTTTGTAATTTAATGAGTTTGATTTTCAAGGAATAATGATAGTTAAAAATTGAAAGCTGATGACTTCACTACTACTAATTAAAGTTTACATTAATTATATTAATGTAATATTATACAGTGTCGTGATAGCCCAGAGCGCAACGAGCCTGTCTCAAATTTGGCCTCATCGGGCCATGGTTCGAATCCGGGCGTGTACCAATGAGTTTTTCTGACTTAAGTACACAATATCACTGACACCGTGCTTCGGAGGGCACGTTAAGCAGTCGGTCCCGGACGCTGTCAATAGATGGCGGTCGTTACAGTTCCCAACCCGCAGTGGAGCAGCGTGGTGGACTTAAGCTCCAAGCCCCCCTCCTCACCCTGGGGGAGGCCTAAGCCCCTGCAGTGGGGTAAAAATGGGCTGATGATGATGATGAATATTATACATATTGCACTTGTTTGTATATCGTTAGAAGCTACACGTAGTAGTGACGTCACATGAATGTCACATATTTTCTTTTTATATCTCTGTTATTACGCCTCCCAAACATATATTTTTTTCTGTTGAGTAAAGACCCCTATTTCAGTAACACTAAAAAAAATTGGACCCTTTCATGACCGTAGTTTATAACATTTACTTTCTAATATTAAAGCGTTACATTTAAAGGACGTATTTAAATGAATCAGAGATAAATTAAAATCCCAGATATTTCTAAGGGCTCATTATGTTTCAGTAAAGAAAGAAAGGAAAAGGGTGAAAGGAAAATTAGGCTCATTTGTCACAACACGCATTGTGCTTCGGCGAGAGTGGCATATTATTATTATATCACAGTCACTACCTTCCATAGTTACAAGCCGTTGGGTATAGTCCGAGTCTTGGTTTCAGTCAGGATATTAGTTGGCATTTTCTTCCATATAAACGTTAGGTAAACAGAGATATTCATTGAAAATAATAAGTCAAAGTTAAGAAGTACTAGTTGCTTCGTGTTTATTCGTAATGAGCAAGGCACGCAAGTTGATATTTTCACCATAATCGTATTTCGTTTCACGTCACAATCTTGACACGTGTGAGTGGAAATTGCTGTAAATTTTTATCATTTTTCGAGTAGGTTCGAGGATATGGATCCCGAGGAACTATACTTATACCTGTCATGTCATGGTCACTTTAACCGCATGCTAGCCATCAGCAGGTCCGGCGAGATTGATTACGTAGAACCCAGGGAGAGGAAGAAACTGCAAGGGAACAGTACATCCCCGTAAAACATTACAGAATAAAACTAACTTCTAAGATATAGGTAGCCTGTGATGAATACACAAAACCATAATAACACTAACCGAAATGAGATATAATAAAGATTCATTCTATTCTATTCAATTCATAAAATCCACTTATAACACGCAAACGAAGTCGCGGGCAGGTATGCTAGTATCATATAATATGTACTCTTATTTTTATATTCTACTAAATATTATCTGTAATTTCATACTTAATAATTTACATTCGATATTTTCAATTATGTAATCATGACATCCTGTCATTATGCTTTGAGGCGTGCTTGTTGTAATAGCATTGAAATAAATGTCACACAAAACTGCATTTTTATCATCTTGTTTCCCTTTGTGTTGTTTTTATATTCAAATGTGGTCACATTATTACCTGTCAAAATTTAATTAAGTTAGTATTGTTACGTGTTAGGGTTCGAATAATTTGGAGAGAAAGACCTGCTGACTCTTTTGAAAACTTTATTCACTAACACTAGGTCCAACACAAAGCACTAAGTCCAAACACTAAGCACTAAGTCCAAACACTAAGCACTAAGTCCAAACACTAAGCACTAAGTTCAAACACTAAGCACTCACGATGTATTAGGTCGTAGCCAAGTCGTAGGTTTCACTTGTATCACTAGTTTCGCTTCGAAGTCGCGTAAATGTAGCCCAAAATTGAACTGACTTGCTCGCCTTCCTGCGGGTATTTATATGGGTCGGAACGAGTCTCGAGAACTTTCTAGAAATTACTCCACTCGCACGAACGCAATCGACTGGACAGGATAATACCAGAACATTCTTTTTTCTAACGCCATCTAGTATTGAGTAGGGGTTTCGTGTTGTCCTTGTTGTAAAACCCTTCTACAAAGTGGTTTGACTGGTTGACGCTAGAAGGCGGTCATTACTCAGTCCGTTCGTAACAGTATTTATGGTTAATTAAATAAAAATCGGTCTACATAAAGTCGGGCCCGCGCAAGGCAGGTACCGTACCAACGTCCCAGCAACAAACAGTCGAATATATATAATGATTCCTAAAATACACAGCACCATACCATACCAGCCCATTATGCCTCACAACAGGAACTTAGACCTCCGTTCGGTTTGAGGGTGCTTGGAGCTTAGTCCACCACGTTGCTCCAGTGCCGGTTGGTGGATTTTAACGACTGCCATCCGACCCTGTCTGTAATCACGACCTTCTAAATAAGAAGCGGGCTCGCCACTACACGGTCAGAAAAAAACTCATTGGTAACAAAAATATATTGTGTGTTAGTATACGAAACTGTCGTTGCGCAAGTCCGACTCGCACTTGGCCGGCTTTTTTTTATTTTCGTTATACACGCAACTTTTGGTCATATTTCCTGAATCCACTCTACGCTTTATAAGTACGAATATAAATCATCCTCACAATAAGACACAAAGGAGAGCCTATGATGAGAAAATATTGTAGGTAAGCTTAAGAATATATATTTTCTCCGTAACTACACACGATTTTCTTGGAATTTAGTAGTTTTTGAGTTACATACCACAATAGGAAAGCGAAATCCGTAGTAAATACCCTTTCATGACCCTGTATTTTCTGCCACAACGAGTTTTATCTCAAAAATCATACAACGCAGAGACTGTTGACTGATTTTCAATAATGAAAAATCTGCTGCTGAGATTTCAATAATCAAAATTTGTAAATTATTTTCATTGAAATTTTAGTTAGGGTTTGGCTTTAAATATACGAAAGAATTACAAAATAGCATTTTAATAAAAATCATAAAAATATGTGAATAATTTTATAAATTTTGTAATAGACGGAATTGAATTGTGTTTAGGTATTTTTTTTTTCTAGGAAATTTAAAGAAATAGTTACAGTTTTTCTACTATTATTTAATATCTACTTAACCTGGAAATTCCATAATTTCAGTTTCAGGAACATAAAAGAGTAGATGGTATTTTTTTCGTAAATTTTGTTTACATAATTAAAGCCTCTATATGGTGGTAAATATTGTTGTAAGCTTTAAGAGTAGCTATTTGACGATAGGTACTCAAACACCATAAAATAAAACATTTTCGAGGAAAGTTTAACTCAGCCCCCATTAAAAACTAAATATTTCATTAAAGCACTTATTGTTGAAATATATACCCGTCCACAAGTCCGAACAATATATATTTCAATTCTCTACGTCGTGTGCTTTTTAGACACCTAAAATGATGAGTGACAGAAGACAGATGGACTCAAGAGTATCTTATAGGAGATTTGTTTTTCCTTTTAAGGTACTGCATTCTAAGTGTTATCAAGCAATATACAGTTATTAAACAATAACAGCCGCTTTCTTGACATTTAAGTGAATATTTCGTACTTGTTTTTTAAATATTTTTTCCACATTTTATCACAAATATAAGAAATAAGCGTAAGTATTTGCATTTATTCCAGGGCCCAAGGATCTCTGTGGGAAATTCCATATAAATCAGTCTAACAAGCCAACAAAGAAAACCAGCTCAGTGCGAGTAGGACTCACACACAAAGGGTTCCCTACCACCGTACAATATATAAAAATAACACTTTTCTTATATGGGGACCCACTTTAATTATTTATTTTATTTTATTATTATTTGTTGTTATAGCCACCACAGTAATACGTACTCCGTGAAATTTTTAAGTGTCTACATATTGTGGTTCGGATGATATAGCCCTGTAACAGACCGACAGCGTAGGCTTAGTGTTCCCGTTGGTACATTGGGACGGAACCCTAAAAAAGCATACATTAATTTCATATATATACTTAGTTTCAGATCTCTGAACTTGACATATTAAAACCAACTTTCCATTTAGCTTTCGGACCGCAGAAAAGTTACACGAAAAGCGTAAATGAATCATAGCCCATCGGATGACCATAAATTTTATCGAAACTTGTTACTCAAATAAACTTTAGCAATCATCGTTAATAGAAAGCTCTATATTTAAGAGCTTGAGGTTTAATTTAGTAGCATTCGTTTACGCCATAACTTCAAGCTGTTTAAAGAAGTTTAGCGGGTCTGATTCCGCTGTGGTCATATATTTAATTCAAATAAAATCAAAAAATTTTATTTCGTAGTCATGTAATATAATATTGAAATACGTCACAAGAGCGAATTTATTACTTCGTGGAAAAACGTCACCACAAATGTGCGTTCAAAAAGTGCTGGTTCCTCTCAGGAGAATATACCCAAGAAATTGAGGAACGATCTTTTTAATTGATAGGCTAGCGGTTTACACCCATGGATTTTAATCACCTAGGTAGGGCGATACTTTATAAGCTTTTGCATAAAGCTTTAGTTTTATTGTAGTTTTAAACTAGTAAAGGGCTAGATCTTCAATATCAACTGAGATCTTATTGTAATACCGTATACGTTGCCTTTTAAAAGATTTTGTGATTTCATTGAGGCGGCTGACATGGTTAGCAAGTTTATCTTTGTTTCTTGTAAAAACATTATACCGATCACTATTTTTTTTTAATTATAATTTTTTTTTTAAGTAGGAACATTTTATTTTCAAAATTATATTAAGACGGCAATGTCATGATCTTAATTTCCTTAAACTTGTCTCTAACTGATACTTTAGGTCCTAGTTCATAAATTGCTTGAATAGCTCGTTTCTGAAACATGAAAATTATTCACATTGGCAGCGTGTCAATTAATTCATATTATACGAGTATAAATTAAATTCATATATAAACCACATCTGGCAATGATATTATAATAAACGAATAAGTGAGTTGAGAACTCTTGAAAATTAACATTTTGTTTTACTTGTTCAAGAGAAGAATGTTATAGTAAAACAAAAGTTAAGAGTCCCTTTAAGTTGTCCGTCGTCGACAAGCCCTCGAGCACCATTGAACGCAGCAAGCGTATGTAACGGGTTTGTAATGTAATTTTCGAAATTTTACTACAAACAAACTTGCAAACAAAAAAAAAAATAAGTTATAAATACAAGGATTCCTTCTTTACTTTAGTAATTGTTTTAAGATTAAATATAACAATTGTATTTAGGAGATAACACCCGAAATTTTGTTTGTGTTTTGTTGTTATTTTTATTAAATTATAAAAATCATAATGGGCTTGGAATAAAATGTTATAGTTGCGCTAATAAACATTAAAATTGAAGTAAATAAAAAATAAAACCTATTTTCCATAAAAACAAAACCTATTTTCTCTTTTTGCGAATTTGCCAGATATTTAAGAAAATTCATCTGTCACTGAAATTGTCCCTGTGACGTCATCTGGACAGTTAAGCTTTTTCTTCTTCTTTCCATAGTAAAAACAAAAACCAAAAAGCAAGGATAAAATCTTTAGGTTAGTCACTATATCAAATGAAACTGTAATCCTCACGAATCAATCAAAAATATTATGACCTTATTTAGTCTTAGATAAAGCAAACAATAGACATTTAGTTAACGTCACAGGGATATTTTATTAAAGAAGTTTAAAAAAAATTACTGCAAAATTGCTGACTTGTTTTTTTTTTATTTCGAGTTTAAGGCATATATTGGTCTATATTTTCGGAAAAAAAACATAAAAATACGTTAAAATATTTGGTAAGTACTTTATAGATTTCTTTTTATATCAAATTGTCTCTTATACCTTCGGTATTCATGTCAAAATCTTCAAGAAAATAAATTGCTCTACCATCGTCGCAATAATAAAGTATTATTTATGAGTTCGTAAATGGTACTCAATATTTACAATACTTGATGGGCAGGCAAACGTCAGATCATGTCAGGTACGTATGAAAATCAGAACTCCGTTAATTAGCTCATATTTGAAGGCACAGTTTTCGACTCTAATCTAAAATTAATCTAAAATTTTACAAAATTTTAGATGGCTGTAGAAAATTATTCCTTTCCGTATTTTAAATGTGATATTAAGTCGAAATACAGTAAGAATAAGGTCCTAACTTTAATTTCAAATAATTTAGACGTCCAGAGTAAAGTCATCGAACGCATTGAAAAGGACCTGAAACTGGAAAGATTGTTGGAGAAGTATTTTAATTATTTAAGATACTTAATACAAGAGAAATTCATACAACTAAGAATCAGTAGAAATATCTTTTTTTCTTAATTTTCAATGGCTATATAAGATGGAGAGGATTTTTTTTTTCTATTTTAGTTATTAATACAAGATCCCGATCTATCTTATGAACCCTTTATTCTTTTCCCAGGCGACATATTTTTCATATACTATAAAATATTTCAAGAAACATTACTAAATAAAGTTTAGTAAGGTAAAATAAGATGTTAGGGCGTATTATAAGCAACGAAAGCTCACTGGAACGATTGGTGGTACAAGGAAATGTAGAGGGTCAACATTCCCGTGGTCGATCACCTACTAGATGGACAGACCTCATTAAATCATCTGCGAAGTGTCCCGTACTGAGTGTACACGCAATGCCACGAATAGAGAAAGATGGAGAAGTCTCACAAAAGTCGCAACCAATCTATCAGACAATCCATGAGCACGACCACTCCGCCAGGAGTGTACCACAGAGAAGAAGAACGAGAAGACTAAATAAGGAGAGTTGGCACCTCGAAATCAGTCCAGGCTATTTTTAATTAAGTACAACTAATTATAATTATATTACTTAATTACAAAACTAATTGTAGTGTAACTAAACAGATCGCACGCTACTCCCGTTGCTCCATTCTAACCATGTAGGTGCACAGTTAGGTCATATTTTAATTACATTTCCTGGCGCCGAATGTTTATCTAGAGATCTATATAAAGTGACTAGATGACGCACAAATTTAATAATGTGTTAATGGAGATATATTTACGAATCAATTTTATTATATTTAATAATAGTGTAGAGCGAAACCCACGTAGAAATAACTTGCCGTACGTTACACAAAACCTGGTGCTGTTACTAAATATTTTACTATGAATGTAGACTAGATATCAAACAGACCATATTGCGGTCCAGAGTAAACTAAACTACACAAAGATAGCTAAGACGCGTTAAATTTTAGACCGAATTAAGTTTTAAAGACAATTTATGCCCGAAGTTGCATTAACAAGGCTCATTAGTTCGCTGGACGGCCGCCAGGGAGTCGACGGGTTCGTTTCTTTGCCAAGTGCACTTACAAATGATCATATATGGTTGCAACGTACTATTTAGATATAGGAATTTAACTTGGGAACGTTTCCATTTCTATAGGCGCCAGTTTAATTTGATATCGAATGAACGGAGTTGCAATTGATTTGGCAAGTAACATTTCCTAGTTTGTTACTTTTAAGTTAAATAATAACTTGATTTTGTTTCATATTCATTTATTTCACAAAGTGAGTGCTACATAAATTGGTAAATGTTCCAGAACTTACATGTCTTACAGTGTAGGCGTCAACAAAAGGAAAAACAATAATTATAACCATATTATAACTATATACAAAAATTATAAAATAAATTAACAAACCTTTTTAATTTTTAATAGTTTTACATAGTTATTATTTATTATTATTTCACAGAGTGTGCTCTGTGAAAATTTCAAGTGTGTGCCTATTAATGTTCAGACGATATAGCCTTGTGATAGACGAACGGACGGACTGTCAGTGGAGCTTTAGTACCTAATAGGGTTCCTAGAAGTACCCTTTGAGTATACAACCCTGAAAAAGAATTATAAAATCACCCCGTTGTCCGTCTGTCTGTCAAAATTCTTTTTCTCAAGAACGCGTGGAGGTATCAAGCTAATTCATTAAAACAGTTAAGTCTACGGCAGCTTGGAGCTGTGAAAAAGCTCAAGTTTCTAAATCAACGCACCCTATAGAGTACATTATCCACTTCAGAAGCATGAAAATAGGCAAAGAGCGAGGTCTCTATAAGATCGCTAAAGGAACAAATGCGAAAATCGCTCATTCGTAGTTATTGAACAAAATATTTTTCCGTGCCAACAGCCTACTGGTAATAATATCGAGAAAATCATAAACTTATAACAATTTCCGTGCCACGACCTAGTGGCGGTAACAGGAAATAATTTTTTTATGAAAACACGATTGCCAATATCCGCGGGCTGAAGTGTAACTATTTTGGAAACGCGTTCTTTCTAAACAGTGATCGAAACTGAACCGTGACGCCTTAACGTCACGCTCGGATTGGTGATGTTGAATCGGGTGTACTCGGCTCCTGTCGGTCGGTGACGCTGAATAACTTATACCCGTATATCGGAATATATATGCTATATTGACGTCTATAATATTTAGAAAACGATATTATAAAAATGAGAAAAACTTCCTTTCGGATTGTTATACACTTTTTGTTACATCCTACATAGGTATATATACGTTAAAAGTATGATTTTTCAATTTTGTCCTGGAGTAATAAGCACAACCTTTTTCAATTTATGTTGTGGAACTTTCGTTTGTTCATCCAGATTCAGATTCTGTATAATTATTTGTAAACTGTGTGAAATATCCTAGGTATTATTATTATTAAATGGTAGTACATATTTATTTAGTTTTATACATCTATTTACTTTTTGGACTTACATAGTCTAAAATATGCTAAATATATAATGAATGCAATTCTTTATTAAAATTTTTTTATAATAGTTGAAATTCGTTGTTTTTCGAAGTTGAACCTTTCCAAAGAAATAGACTGATTTTGGGAAACTTTAAATATTGTATTATTTTACTTGTGAATGAAATGTCTATTTGTTCCCTGTCTGGTTGTAAAAGTGTTTATATATGTATATATTATAAAAAAAGAATGAGTCGTCTAATACCCCATAATACATACATAATACTTGCTTACTTTGGGGTGTGTGGGATATCCCAGATATTATTATTATTTTTTATTTAAAGTTATTTTTAAACAAAATGTTACATTTTTGGTTCTATTCTCGCCTCATGTAAATGAGGCATGCACTGTGTCCATTGAAATTTCCAATAATAAAGTATAAAACGACGTGCGCGTCTTGACATGTATAAATTTCCTGGTTTATTTCTCGAGCGTCTTTACTATGGCACTAGCCACATCTTTGAACATCGATGTTTGAAAGTATGCTTCAATTCAAACATTAGAAAACGATATTTCAGTATTCATAATATTAGGTTAAAATGGAGTGATAACATGAAATAGGAAATCGATTAGTTCTTAATAAACACTGCTATATATTAACACTTATAATAATAAATTTATTAACCAGTACGACCATCTAAAACAAAAAAAGAAATACGAATGTCATTCATTATTATCACTTTGACGGAATTGGTGTTTTATTAGTAATTTTCTTTACGTTTATGATGCAGTTTTCTGAATCATATTAGCTGCTTAGCATATATATACTAAAATCATAAAAATATATCTATATAAAAAATTATAGCGGTCCCGGTACAACTGTGTTCGCCACGCAAGCGGAGCCGCAGCTGGGAAGCTACTTTGATAATAAAATATAGCCCGTATTACTCGCTAATAAGGTAACTTTTAACAAATGACAGATTTTTAAAACCAGTTAAGAATTTTTTGAGTTTGTCCGTAATAAACAAAAAAAAAACAAATCTTTCCTCTATATAAACTGAAGAGAAACATAGGCTACTTTTAATACTGGAAAAAGGGGTCCCAATACAACTGTATAATCTACACGTGCGGAAATGCTGGCGGAAAAGTTGGTCTATTATAAAATTATGTAAATTTTTATTTCAGTTAAGTTCATATGACTAAAATAAAAATAGGTCATTCCAATTTGCGGGCTGAGTGTGCATGTCGCTCGACGCAGGCTTTGATCAAAATCCCATTTGTGTAGTCAATGTTAAATTTGTTATTCTATACGCTTGATACGGTGAAAACAAAAAACATTTTTACTTGGAACGAAATCTGAATAAAAAACGTACCTACATCGCCATGCAGCGACAAAAATTGGTAAAATGGAACGCAGTGTAGGTCTCCATGATCAGTACCGCTATATATGCATTTTCTTTTTGGTTTTATTGGTTTGTTCTAGTTTATTCTGATACTAATGCATTGGAGTTATTGAAATTTGATTGAACATTCTAATCATTACCTACAAGAATTTATAGATTTCGAAACAGGTAAGTACTGTCGTTCAGAAATGCTTGGGGGAAACGCCGAAAAAGTTACTTTGGAACTGAATATTTCAGAAAAGTAAGATAAAAAATGGCACACAGAGCGTCTATTTCACTCTTTCTAATGATATCGGACATAATGGGATAAGGACATAAAAAATCATCCCCACTTCGTTATAGGGAAAGTTACGTTTAAATAATTAAAATTAATTTATTTACGACTAAGAAAATGTCAAATCCGCTCAATAGCATACAAAATTTCATTCACCTATCTCTGAGGGTGTGACAAAAAGAGGAGACTGACGGACGGACAGGCAGACGGACGTGAAATTATTATAAGGTTTCATTTTTTCGTTATTAGCTCCGAAAACCTATAAATATGGCGTTTCTATTTTTTGAATAGTAAAATTTTACAATAATGTTCGTGTTGCGATGCCTGTTTTATCTTCTTACTTTTGTATATGTCCGCTATAACAATAAAACAAAGTTAAAAATTAAACAAACATACAAACAACATGTTTTTTATATAGTACGGTGGTACGGGATCCTTCGTGTGTGAGTCCGATTCGCACTTGGCATGTTTTTCTTATCATTCCGCTTCTAAAAATAGTAACGCGATAGTATTTAGATATATATCGAATCATATCATCTATTCAAATGTGTGAATTAACAACAAAACTGACCTAATATTAAAAATGTATTATAAATATATATATATTTCTTACAATCCAAACAATTTCATAATTGAACTTCGTATTAAAATTCCAAATCCATTTTTGCCATTTCCCGGAAAAACGGCGCAAAAAACGGCATCGAGCAAATGATGAAAGTTTTTATGGCTCATACAAAATAATTTATTCAAGATCAATTTGTCATTTTTGCGCGAATCGATATCTCAACGCGTTAAAGCTTTTAAACTTTGAGCTTATTGTCAGACGATAATATTATTAGAGGGTAGTTTCATGACATTATTAAAAAAATAATCATACATTATACACATATTCTTGTGTTATAAATAAATTAGTCAACCATTACATCTGAGGCAAAAATATATATTTATATTCACCAATAAAAGTACATGTTTATACATTTATTTAAAATTTATTTTATTGTATAGGTAGCCTCCAAGAACACGGAAAAACTTTTGATTGTGAACAAATTTTGTTTTTACTAGGATAGGCTCACAAACAATATCCTTTCTTCGTATATTTGACAGAGAGAAAGGGTTATGCTGGTATGCATTTTCAACGACGTTCTTAGTATAAACAATTTTCGAACAGTAAAAACTTGTAGTGCTTGTAATGCTCCTTTGTGGGATACAGTCTTGGAAGAAGCGAATGGGTTGGCTCAAGGCAATTACTGAAGTTATTGATTTTTTGTTATTTAGATATAGTTTAAATATAGTACTTAATATATTTCTAATTAATCTACTTAGTATTGAAAGGATATTAAAAAAAATTCTTTTGTCGCCGGGATACAATTTATCTCAGCTCAACTATATTCAAAAATAATTTATACGAACAGATTTTAAAACGTCGAAGCTACAATAATAATAATTATTATTATTTGGTACATTTCACACAGCCCCATCTAGTCTTAAAGTAGGCAATTATTATGCTTGCATTATGGGGCACTATACAAATGATATATATAAGTTAAATATTCTTTATAATATTTTACACCCAAATACGAAACAAATAGACATGTTCATGCACACGAATATTTGTCCCGGGCGGAAACCAAACCCGTGATCATTTGTTCCGCAGTTCGGCCAATAGGTAGGTCAGTATTATTGATTCAGCAAGAACATTTTATATACCTAATAAGATAATCTTGTATCGCAACCTGCCCATGAAACTGCATTTTCTAATTTTCACAACAATTTCATTAAGTATCGGTTGCTAGGCAGACTTAGTCCGTAAAATGTCGTTAATCTACAAATCAACCAATCCTAGAATTGTTCGTGTGTGTGACGCCAGAGCATGCGAGGTATAATGAAACGTGAACGCTCTCCGCTGCTTTGATATTTAATTTAGCTCACGTGGCACGATCAATGAAAACGTCCTTGTTTTATAGGTACTTTTATGCAGGTGTTTGTTGTACTACTAGGGATTAACCAAGGCCTGTCACAAATCGATATTGAAAACGAAACTGTGTGGCTTTTGTGAACCATGACTTTTTGGCACTAATAATAATAATAATATCTGGGACATCCCACACAGAGCCATCTAGTCCCAAAGTAAGCAAGTATTATGCTTGTATTATGGGGTAGTAGACGACAGATATAAATACTTAAATATTCTTTTTTTATTTTTTTTATATAATATATAGATACTTTTACACACAGACACGGAACAAATGAACGTGTGTATCAAACACACAAATATTTGTCCCGAGCGGGAATCGAACCCGCGACCCTCGGCTCTACAGTTAGAGTCCATAGTTGCGAGTAAAATAACTCTGACATACGGTCATGTTGCAACTTTTGTCGTATTAGATAGCCCTAAAAACGAAGGAGACGCGCGGGCTACTACTCACAACTCGTTCATTCGCAGAACCTAGGGATAGTAACTTAAAATGAGTCGATTGACTCGTATAGCGTGGCCCATTTTATGACGTACTTGTATAGAGACGTATCTACTTCCAATAGAATAATATCACTGTTCGGATTGAGATATATTTCTCTGCAGGTCTTTCTGGAATTGACTGTATTGATAGCGGGACGAATTTTATTTAAATAGGAGCGCGGCCTTGCCTGAAACGAATACATTTTCCATTATTTCTTTAATTTTAATTATATTTGTGTCACACAATGAAAATTACTTGAAAAGTTTTGTTAAAATCATTCAATTAAAACTTCCAAATACTGACATTTTCACTTAGTAAACTTAACAGATTTGGTAGTATGTGCTGTTCTATGTTATTTCGTAAAAAAATTGGCATTATTTCACATGCTGTGCTCTTACGCTAAAGCTATTTAAATATAAAGTTATATTATAAACACTGAACATTCCTAAAAGCTACACAACCAAAGTCTTTTCGAAAACATTCAACTTAAAATTGTAGGAGCGATATTAGAGATAAACCTTCATGTTCTGTTTATAAACGTAAAAAAAAATGCTTTGACACGTTGACATTTTGTTGGAATTAATTTTTTTTCATTTTGAAACGTATAACCTTTTCCGTTGACGTCTCGCGCGACTAATTTAGAAGCGCCTAACATAGTCTATTCAGTAAATTATAAAACTGTACGCCTACAGGAAAATATGTAATATTTGCCTGTGTTTTATATTTAGACATTTATTGTTCAGAAAATTTACAGGTTCGTAGATACCATAGCCTATTATCGTTGCATGCTGTTTTTATTTAAGAAACCGTAGTTTTTTTTTCATCATTGTTAGCACTTTCGTTTAATCCCGGATTTGTAGATCTATACTAATATTATAAAGCTGAAGAGTTTGTTTGTTTGTTCGTTCGTTCGTTTGTTTGTTTAAACGCGCAAATCTCAGGAACTACTGGTTCAAATTGAAAAATTATTTTTGTGTTGGATAGTCCATTTATCGAGAAAGGCTATAGGCTATATTACATCACGCTACGACCAATAGGAGTGGAGCATCAATGAAAAATGTTGCAAAAACGGGAAAAATTATTCCTTTTGAGAGCTTCCGTCGCGCGCACTGATTGATTTGATGATTGATTGATTGATTGAATAATTAATTGATTGATTGATTGTTTGTTTGTTGGTTGGTTCGTTCGTTTATTCGTTTGTTTGTTTGAATTTGTTAATCTCTGAAACTACCAGTCGGATTTGAAAAATTCTTTTTGCCTTTGATAGCCTGATTCTAGCGGAGAGTTATAGGCTATATACCTACATGAAAACGAACTGTCTGTCTATTCGAGCAAATCGGCTTCGGCCAAAACGGCTTAACCGATTTTGATGAAACTTTACGCATATAACAGGATGTAATCTTTTGACTACACCCTTTCCATATATGTGACATACAGAACTTTTTGTATGTCTATCTGTACGTCCATATGTCTAAACCTATTTAAATGAAACATCAATGAATATGAAAAGAAGGTCGTTAAAACTAACAAATGTTGCTTTTTGTCCGTCTGTCTGTCTGTACGTGTGTCTGTCTATTTGAGCTAATCTCCAAAACGGCTAAACAGATTTTAAGGAAACTTTGCAGACGGGAAAGAAGGTTGTCAAGATATTTGACATTAGCTACTTTTTGTCCGTCTGTTTGTCTGTACGTCTACTCAATTCAATTTTATCTATTCGAGCTAATTTCCAATACGGCTGAACAGATTTTAATGAAACTTTGCAGATGTAAAAGAAGGTTGTCAAGAGTGTCATAAGCTACTTTTTGTGTTTGTCTGTCTGTCTATCTGTCTGAGGTATAGCCGAAAGTACTAAGTCTAGGAAGCTTAAATTTGGAACATAAGTTTATTTTATAACTTGAGCATTATAAAGTTAAGAAAGGCTTTTTTAGAAATTTCAAACTTAAGGATGGGAATGGATGGACTTAAATAATGACGTGTTTTAGGATTTTTAGATTTTCACATTTTAAGAGTGGGAAACGGGAGATGAAAAATTGTATCGGTTTTTTAAAGGGTGTAAGGGGAATGAAGATTGAAAGTTTGAATGGGTGTGACCAAAATTGGTTCCAGCAAAAAGTACGTATAAACCATCTCGAACGTTAATAGTACCTATAACAGGAATTTGTAGTCTACGCAAGCGAAGCTGCGGGCGGTCGCTAGTTAGAAGATAAGAAGATAAAAATTTTCAAAGTTAACGTACTAGGAGTGATCAAAAATTAGTGAGAACGACATATAGACTCCTAAAAAATAATGTATATTGGCAGGCATATAGCTCAGATATATGTAATATTAATAAAAAAAATCTTCGATTCACTTTTTTTTTCTAAATTTAGTCATTTGTTTGCTTCGTGTCGGAATGTGTTCTCGAAAACGGAGAAAAACGAAGTGCGAGCTGTTATTAAATACATCTGTTTAAAGAAGTTAATGACGCAAGGGATTCACTGCGATTTAGAGGCAACATTAGGAGAGTCTGCTCCGCCGTATTCCACTGTCGCAATGTCGGCTTCTCAATTTCGAGTAGGGAGAACAAGCACGGAAGACGAAAATCGTTGCGGCCGCCCATCGACGTCAGTCACTTAAGAAAATGTTGTTAAAGTCGAGATAATTGTATTGAGCGATCGAAGAATTACCATCCGTTACTTAGTTCAAGAAACGAGAATTTCATATGGAAGTATTCAATCCAAATTGAAACGATTTTTGAAAATGAGAAAAGTATGAAAACTGTTTGTCTCGTTTCATAACAATGGACAAAACATGAGTCCATCATTTTAATCCCGAGACAAAACAGTAATTTTAACAATGGAAACGGCCATCATCACTAACCCCGAAAAAGGTTCATGCCGTGGCATCGGCTAGCAAGATTATGGCCTCAATATTTTGGAACTCGGAAGGGATATTGTTGATTGATTACCTGGAGCATGGAACCACTATTACAGGCCAATATTATGCAGCATTAATTCCCAAGTTGAGGAATACCATCAAAGAGAAAAGGAGAGGGACTCTTCGAAGGGGCGTGCTGTTTCATCACGATTACGCACCCGTGCACAGCTCGGCAGTTGCGATGCAAAGCTGGCTTCAAATTGGTTGACGACCCCTTATTCACTAGATCTAGCGCCTAGCGATTTTCATCTGTTCCTTAAATTTAAACAATACTTTAGGGGAAACAGGTACGAAGACGCTAGTGAGGTGATGGATGCTGTGGGGAGCTTTTTGCAGAACCAAAACAAAACTTTTTTTTTAAAGGGATTGAAGCCTTTGAAAAGCGCTGGACTCGGTATGTAGATAGACTCGGAGACTATGTAGAAAAATAAAGTATTAAGTTATCAATAGTCATTATACTCTATCTCATTCTCACTACTTTTTGATTTCAATAATGAAAAAAAAACCAATCTATTTATTGCGGTTAAATTTATTTCCCGTAGTCACCTTCAGATTCACCTACGATCACACTAAATTGGAACGCATTACTCTCTGTGGAAAGCTAGATATGATTATTTTTTTCTAATTTTTGGTTTTATTTTTTTATTTCACGATAACACCGTATTAGTTCACGATTGTCATACCGTACGATTCTATATACTTTTTTAATTGTACGTTGTTAAAACCACGACGTGATTTCCTTTTATACAGAACTTATTGTTAACTTTTATCCGAAGTTTTCGGACCAGAGCTAGAAAGCAACTGTACGCCGATATGTGCTTTGTTTGTCAAATTCAATTGATTTATTTGATAAAGACATGTTACATGAAACATTGGCGTGTTTACTACTTAAAAAAAGCGAAAGATTATGTAAGTAAGATTAGACGCTCTCCGGCCAGGTGAACTGATGACCTGAAGCACCATACCGGGGGTAATTGGATGCGAAAAGAGGAGAACCGTGTGTGGTGGCAAGCCTAGGCCTATTTCCTGTATTGGAGAGAAACGGACTGATGATGATGATGAATATGCAAGGAGAAATCGTAAAATTTTGATTAAATCGACATGTTGGTCTACGTGCACTGACGCACACATGCACTGAGCTGCCTATTCCTTAACCAGTTCTCACCCAGTAAACTATCTATAGATTACTATACTATATGTGGTTGACTGTGCAATTATTATAAACTGTTTACTTATAGTTAGATATATAAGTCTTATTGTACACGTTGTTTGTTGTCCTAAATAAATAAAAATAAAAAAAATAAAATAAAATAAATATTTATGATAGTTTTATTTCACTACGGATCCTTTAGCACAACAAATCGCATTTAGTAATTTTTTTTTTGTTACAGATAACATTCACGAAAACTTCCTGTTTCAGCGGCCTAATGTTAAGCCACGGCAAGAACCGCATGCTTTATATAACGCCCGCAATCGATACCGCCTACCTCGACCGCTACCACGAAATTCAAACGATAACAACCTTTAATTATACATTGCTGGATTTGCATGCACAATTATTTGCATAAAAATAAAAGGGCCGTCCCATAAGAAAATCAATTTCAAAATAAAGTTACGCGAAAATACTTTTAATTTCGATTTTGCGATTGGTCGAGTGGTTAGAGACCCTAACTGCGGAGCCAAGAGTCGCGGGCTCGATTCCCGTCCGGGACAAATATTTGTGTGCATGAACATGTCTATTTGTCTCGTGTCTACGTCTAAAGTACCTGTATATGTATATATTATAAAGAATATTTAAGTATGTATATCAGTTGTCTGTTACCTATCATGCAAGCTTTGCTTAGTTTGGGACTAGATGGCGCTGTGTGGGATGTCCTAGGTATTATTATTATCAAAGGCTAAAAAAATTAGTGAAATTGCAATGGAGAAGATCATACATAGAATATTATAATCTGACAGGCACAAAATATTGAAAAAGATATTTTATTGTATGGTGCTTAGTAATTTCGTTCTACTCGTATAATCCAAAAACAAATAAAACGAAAAATATGTTATTGGGGTTTTTTTTCGTACAAGTCATAGTTTTTGCAGTACAACAAACTGATGTATCTATAAATTTTTGTATATTTTTTACATTAAATATTACCTGAAATCGAAACGGGGTTCGTGTCTATGGATCGTAGCACAATAGACACAAAAATAATTCATCTGATTCATAATAATGAAAACGAAGAACAAAGGGAATTTACGCGTGACCTCACGAAACAATCTTCTTGGCTCGTGAAAGTAAACCATGCAACGATGTTTAAAGAGAAATCCTAAATTTATAAACTAAAAACCGGCAAAGGGTTCCGTACCACCGTACAATATAAAACAAACGGTTTAAGATTTCTTGTATGGGGACCTCCTTTTCTTTTGAACCTTTTGTTATTTGTTGTTATAGCTGCCTTAGTATAGTACACACTATGTGAAAATTTCAAGTGTCTATCTGTTACGATTCAGACGATACAGCTCTGTGACAGACGGACGGACGGACGGCCAGCGGAGCCTTAATAATAGGGCTCCCGTTGGTACCCATTGGGTGCGAGACCCTAAAAATTGAAAAAATTACCCCCGAGCGAAGCCATTGCTGGTCGGTCGCTAATATAATATACGATATTTTATGATAAACAAGCAATGTATTTAAAAGTAATTTTACTATCACTTCATCGACCAATTCAAGTCTAAGCCTAAGTATTGTCGTGTCGTACTTCATTCTTAGGTCGTCGGCCTTTGCTATAAACAGCACGTATATATAATATGGGTATTCAAAACCGCTAATGTGTTTCGGAGCTTTTAAGCTTAACTTAAGGTAATTTATTGTCCCAATCTAAAGCCTTCCTCTCATGCTTAAACTGTGTACCAATAATTAACAATAGCCTAG
This sequence comes from Luffia ferchaultella, assembly GCA_949709985.1. Lineage (NCBI taxonomy): Eukaryota > Metazoa > Arthropoda > Insecta > Lepidoptera > Psychidae > Luffia > Luffia ferchaultella. The sequence goes on from OX453252.1 coordinate 1,898,704, forward strand.
CTTTTTCCCGCAGCTCCTCAAGCGGGGGCATACATAACTTACCTATTGCTATGTTTTCTCATTATGAAGATGAGTTTGATTCCAAAATCGCGAAAGTTCATAATCTTAAAAATTTTATAGCAAAATGATGAACATTATTGCAATTAAATTAAATAGACTTTAAATCAAGGAAATAGTAGAAACCACAGTAAAAATAAAATGTCGTAGGCTTTATATTAAATTTAAATAAGGAATACGTATAAAATTTAAAAAAAATTTAAATTTAAAAAAATTAAAAATATTAAAACAGAAGAATTCGAACAGTTTTTTTTTTATCAATGATTATTTTATATTCAAAAAATATTTTCCAATTGTTTCATGTTATGAACCTACCTACCTACATACATAAAGTATTCATTATTTTACCTTATGTCAAAATTAAATTAAATTATTTTACTTTTTGGTGCGTAATTTAAAATTATGTGTGGTGATATTTTAACAGTTTCCTTCAATGTGTAACGCTTTCTATCTTCCAAGGTTTACCACGAGGAGAACTATTGTCTCCCCATACTTGTCTATCGTCTTCTACATCCGATCCTAACTTCAAACCTTGCCGGAATTTCTTATTCACTATGTAAAATACCAATTTGTCACCATCTTCTTTTGGTACAAATTCGAACAAAATGGAATCTTCTGTGGTGGGGATTGGTACACCCCATACTTGCCGGTCCCCTTGAGAATCGGCATACATGTCTAATTTCAAAAACATATCATTCGCCTTATTTTTAATTTTCATGTAGACATTATTGTCTTTCCAGATAGGTATAATGGTCCACTCCATTTGTTGCAAAGTGTGTGAGTTATCCCCTAAAGCGATCCTGTCACCAAGTCCGTCAACATGGAAGTCTAACGTTAAAGCAACGTTGTGAACAGTATTTATAATTTTAACATTTTCTTCTTTGAAGATTGTGTTGAAAACTGGTGGGAAGTTATTGCTTACGATTTCTTTCTCGTTCGCTAACCAAAGCTGGTAAGCATATCCCATAATCTGTTGTACACCATCTTTAAGGCAGGTATTTACAACTTCATGAATAATCGTTGCTTGGTCGCCGTTGTTCAAAGACTTTGTTAGTTGGACCGCGTTTTCATAAAGCTCTAAATCAATATTGCGGGAAAGTTCCTCTTTCAAAGCACTACTGTTGACATAGGCGCGATGAGTTTTAAATAAATTAACAGTATTTGACTGCTCGGGTAGATTGTAACCAGGGCAATAAGATAACGATTTTTTTCGTAAAGCGCGTTCCAAATTTAAAACGTCAGCCGTTGTAGGACTAAAATCGAATATAAATACAAGACCTTGCTCGGCGTTTATCATTCTTGCTATGTCTGTAGCACAAGAATCATTAATCGGAGCCCCCATAAGAGTTACGTTAAGGACACTGTTATCAGCGATGTAAGCTGCTGTGTTGCAGTTGGTATAACTTATGACGGGCACCCGATTGGGAATTTTTTTATCCCGGTCGGGACCATTACTGACGCATTGGTACTCATGGTTCACGTTATAGCAGTCTGAGTATCCGCTGGTGCCTAACTCAGAATTGATTCTACCTTCGCCCCAGTAATCGACTAACTCCAACAGTCCTTTGTCGGGTATTTTGACGAGTTTGTAGTTACCAATGTATGGTACTTCTGAGTATGGGTATTTTTTATCGGTGTTGGTGACGTAGTTTGGCGACGGGGCCATCACCCATGCAATTCTAGAGTGCATCATTTGTACTGAAAATAAAATTAAAATAATGTAAGTCTCTAGGACTTCTCACACTTATGTCATTTTATGTAAATATTATATCCTTTTGGTATTTTTTTTGTAGATATATCTTTAAAATAACTAAAACAATAATTAAGTTGAAATTTTCATAATTATTAATCACTAGCTTTCTGCTCGTGGTTTCGCTCACGTTTGTGTCTACATCGCCAATGAGACCTTCCGTTTTAGCCGTGAAAGGGTAACAAACATACAGACACGTTTCCCGCTGTGAAAATAGCCTAATGTCCTTCCTCATGGTTCTAAATGATTCCATACCAAATATCATCAAAATTAGTATTTCGAGTCAGCTGCGAAAACGTAACAAAGGATGTGTATTGCATGCATGTATGTAGAATCAAGCTACTTTAATACAAAGTTTTATCAAGATCCTTTTACCGGTTCAACTATGAAAGGGTAACAAATATATAGACACATTTCCGTAGTAAAAAGTAGCCCTTGTCCTTTCCCAAAGTTCAAGTTGTTTCTGGGCCAATTTTATCGAAATCGAAAATATGACAGACGGGCAAAGATACTTTCGCATTTATGATTAGTATAAATAATATAAAATTCTAGCTTCTAATATTTCAAAGACAAAAACGAGGGAAAAAAAGTCGAAAACTTACTTCTTCAGTTGATCTCTGACGAGCACAATTTCAAATAAATAAGTCCCCATGATGTTGTCATTTTTATACAATTTGTTTGAGAATATTCGTATGTGGTCGCTTACCACATGTGCTAAATATACATACAATCATATCAGTCGCTATTGATAATAGATGGGGCCGTATATTACAACACAAAATATTGTTGTAACGATACTTTTCCATTACTAGTGTGGTTCCAAAAAAACACAGTCGAATAACAAATTTGGAATAACTTTTGAACCCTCGAATATATTATGCATTTTTGACAGTTGAGTACAGTGTCAGAATGTTAACTAATTAAACGTCAAGAAAAATAAACGAATTGCCAAAGTTATTCCATTTTTTTATGTTGTTATATAGATTATAGAATTTGCGGAACTAAACAAAACGTTTCAACTGAGCAGATGTCGCAAACTAGCAGTTACCGAGAAAAACAAGTTTAAAGTTGAACTACTACGTTCAGCCGAACAGTCCGTATATAATATACCGCGTGTTCGGCTGAACTTAATTCAATATTGTAAAACGTGTAGAACTTACCAAACTAAACAAAAAGTCTCTAGTGAGTAGATGGCGCAAACTAACGATCACCGAGAATACATGTTTATAATTTCATTGATTATTTATTTCTTTATTATTGTTAGTTGGATAAGCTCTGTAGATACTCTATAAGTTTGGACTACGTTCACGCCGAACACCCGGTATAATACACGCTCTGACAAACACAAATTACTTCCACATAAGCAACATGCGGATCCGGACGTGTCGTTCGGTAAGCCTCCGAAACGGCACACGACATATTTATAAACGTATATCCGTCGTCGTTCACGTCACGTCGTCGGTGTATGTATGCGAAATGTATGTAAGAAAATTGAGAACGAATGACATTTAACAATTTTGTCATAATTGTCACGTTAACTGACCGATTGGCCGAGTGGTTAGGGACTAACTGCAGAACTGAACATCGCGGGTTGTAACCCGCCCGGGACAATATTTGTGTACATGAACACGTCTATTTGTTCCGTTTCTGGGTGTAAAATATTTATAGATGTATATATTATAAAAATATTAAAGTATGTATGTCAAGCATCCATATTACAAGCATTGCTTAGTTTGGGGCTAGATGCCACAGTGTGGGATAGGTAGTATTTTTTATTGATTATTAACCCAGTGTTAATCGTATCGGCGTAGGAATATCATTAACTGTCGTATAATGTTTATTGAAATTGAAATTTTTTCCTCGCCTAAGCAATTTGTACAAATTTTTTTAGATTTTTTAAATTTTTTCTCGTCTAGCGTAGCCTTGCTCTATGGATTCTCATAGCAATTCACACGTCTTCGATATCGATCACTCACACTCACCCCATCACTAGTTTTATGCTAGAAAGTACTTACGAAGAAGTACAAATTAACAATGATTAATTTGATTAGAGTTGTCCCTCAACGGGAAAACGGTAGATCGACCAAATTCTCGACATTAATTTAAGGTGACGTACTTGACAGCTGTAATAAGTTTAATTTAATTCCAGGTGGCTGACGAATAGATATTACACTTGTAATATCTGTAATGTTAAATAAATATTTTGTGTAAACAAAGCGATTTCTATTTAAACTTTTGAATATTAGATTAAATTCGTATAAAGTAGGAATCGGAAAATGATAACTATTCAGTTTTTAAATTAATCGGATTGACCGATTGGACGAGTGGTTAGAGACCCTAACTGCGGAGCCAAGGGTCGTGCGTTCGATTCCCACCCGGGACAAATATCTGTAAGCATGTGCATGCCTATTTGTTTACCGTCTGTTTGTAAAAATATCCATGTAATATGTAAATATTATAATGAATATTTAAGTATGTATGTCAGTTATCTAGTATCCCGTAATACAAGCTTAATACCTGCTTACTTTGGGTCTAGATGGCGCTGTATGGGATATCCCAGGTATTATTATTATGATAAGCGAATCCTTTAGTGGAGAATATCGTAACTATAAATAATGATTTAGGCATAAAACATTCAACCGAGTACAGCAATTAAAAGGTAAAGGTTAATTAGAAATCCTTCAGCATACATAAATCCATATTTTATATGTTTCAGTTGCAAAGTTATTATTCTACGTCGTTAAGTACTCGAATTAATGACGATTTTTTTGAGAAATGTATTGTGATCGACTAAATACCAAAAAACCGGTCAAGTGCGAGTTGGATTACACACAGTGGAGAGTTCCGTATAGTCAAAATAAACGTTCATGTTATAATTCAAATAATAAGTTTACAACCTATACTAAATAAATAAATAAATAAATAAATAAATAAATAAATGCTATACAAACCAATTTCCGTTGAAAGTGTTTTTTGAGTTGTTATAATTTAAATTTATTTAGAATTTTCCACTCCATAGTTGAGAAGATATAGAGGGACATACACTTTTGAGAACTTTAGGAGCGGGTACCTCAAAAACTATTGATTTAAATAAAAAAAACATTTTAAAACATTCATAAAAATCTTAAAAACCTATGTATAGATTTTCTAATTTTTTTTTCATACCTTATGTTAATGTATAAAGAGTAATCACTAAATAAATTAATTTAAATATTTTCTTTACAGAATTTTATGGCGGTTCATACGAAACATGTGCCTGTAAAATTTAATTAAATTTGACTGAAAGATGGTAGATATATTAGTCTGTTTTATGGACATACAGACAGAAAGTACGATATTATTGAAAGTCTACTTTTGAAACCTAAAAACTGTTGAGACGTCTAATCCTAGATAGACAAATTGGCACAGACTAATAGACGACCAAGGACAGACAGATCATTAAGATACTGCGTGTTTGGATCCAGCTTATTTTCAAGTTAGAAAAAGCAAGATAAGAGCTGACGCAAGAGTCGTTTGGGACAAAAAAGACTGAATATAAAATTATCTCATAGACTAAAGCTGAACAAACCGACATGCAAATGACGTCACACAAATGGCGTAAAAACGCGCAAAAGAAAAGTTTAAATTCATATATGATGGATAGAAAACAAGAATGTGATTTGCTTTGTATTGTTGTTGATATTGTTGATCAATAAATTTTTTTATATATTTCAATGTTCTCAGATGACTATGAGAAATGGCGGAGTGGAAATAGTATATTATAATGCAAGTACGGTAAGCTGCATATTATAGTCGAGGTGTTTATAATAAACCGATGACTATAATATCCAGCTTACTGAATACGAGCATCATACGACGTTTTTCAATACATTTGCGATTAAAATTAGGTAGATACTTCAAATGTAATAATGGCGGGAACTAGGGGCGCAAGCGGGTTGCTTTACGCGTTTTACGCATGCGTCACAAACAGAATGTTCGTTTGTGATTGGTGTAAAGTAAAAACGCCTAGTACTGTAAAATGCAACATTACGGCACAAGTTTCGATGTCATAAAGACCGTTTTAATAGCAAACAAATAAAAAAAAATGGTTTTTGATACTGTTGGCAAAGTCTTGGATTTTAGGTGTGCACAAAAAACCGTTTTAAGTTAAATATGGTACAGACGAAAAGACTATGAATTTAACTATAAGACTTGAGACGGTTTCCTCTATAGGCACTCATGTTATAAAGAAGAAAGATTTGATTTTTCGTATGTTACGGATAAACTCAAAAACTACTTAACTAATATTAAAAATTCTTTCACTTATAGAAAGCTACATTATTAACGAGTAACATGGGCTATATTTTATTTTCAAACTAGTTTTCCGCCCGCGGCTCCAATCGCGTAGACTACACGGTTGTATCGGGACCGCTATAATTTTTTGTATAGATATAGTTTATAAGCAAAATAGTAACTGATGTAGGCTACTTTCCATCCCGGAAAAACGGATCCCGGTACAACTATGTAGTCCACGCGAGCGGGGCCGCGGGCGGAAAGCTAGTTATTTAGAAATGGGTACACAGACTGAAAATAAATGATTATAAAAATCTAGACTAATGCATCTCAAATACACACTATGGTTTTTAACAAAGCAATAACTAAAATCCGAAAACATTTTGTTCCATAACATATTGATCCATCAATACACATTTTAACATATTTCAATGTAAGAGTTACTTTTGAGAGAAAGTCCGTAATGCGTGTACATTCAAAGTAATTGACTTCCTATGTTAAAGGCGTCAGATTTTGACGGTAATGGTTTTCGGTCTGACGTGCCGGGCTAACATGATTTATGGAAAAAAAAATTACTTCTTGCGTATACGCATATTTTGAAACATAACGTGATGATGCCTCTTCACAATAATGAAATAAAAAATGTTAGCATTTTCCGTTGAGATTCATTCGTATAGTTTTCTTAATTTTCAACGAAAACTTTCTCAAATACACCACGTGTTTTGTACAATTTCGCTTCACAAACGTTATCCCATGGGAAATAGTTCAACATACTAATTGTAATTGGTTCTATATAAATTCAACTGTGTCAAAAATATGGAGTCTTTAGTGAAATCCCAAATATAGTAAACAGGCTAATTTTGCATTATAATTTTCTAGCCATCAAGTAACATTTAGAAATTAAATTTATGAAAACATTATCCATCCATCCATCAGCCCTTTTTATACCCCACGGCAGGGGCTTAGGCCTCCCCTTAACAAAAGGAAGCTTGGAGCTTAAATCCACCACGCTACTCCAATGCGGGTTGGCGGATTACACACTAATACATTATAACATTATAGATAGGTTAAATTTTACATTAATATATTTATTTCGGAAAAAAATATTGATACAGCGTGGTTCCTAAGTGAAACATAAATGTTGCGCATGGGAAAAGACGACTGCGTGTGCAGCGGAAAGGGATATCCCACCGGTATATTTATTACATTAAGTTAAGTATGTTTACCAGTTGTCTAGTACCCATAATACAAGTTTCGCTTGGTTTGGGACTAGATGGTGCTGTGTGGTATGTCCTAGGTATTATTATTAATATTTTAATACCAAGTGATATTGAAAAAAAAAACTTATTTTATTATTTATAGAAAGATATTTCCTAGCTTACAATAAAACCAAAGCTCGAATTTTTATGAAGAAAAGAATTCGAATCCGTAATGTTTTCGCAGACAATCATTACAGTACATCGCACAATAATTTCCTTTTCTACTTCAAAGCGTTCAGTAGCTTTCGAGTACGTTCATTTACATGAAATTGCTTTTCAGACTGTATGTAATGTTGTCCTTCTAGCTCTGTTCACTGATTCATTCATCATTTTAGGAGCCCATAGACGAACAGCAAAAACATAACCCTTATATTTCCGTTCTGTCTGTCTGTCTATCCGTCTGTCACAACCATTTTACTTGGATACTACCGGCAAAATATCGCAAAAAAATCTATTTTTTGGAGTACTTCGCCATTTTTGTAACTGAGAGACGTAAATTTTTCAAACTTTTAGCGCTCGTTGACGTGTACCTGTTGAGGGGTACCTGTAGATAAGTATTAAAATATATATATATATATAAAAATGTTTCAAATTGACATTTTTATTTTAATCGATAGTCTAGTCAAGCTTATAAAATCAGCTAAGTACAAGTTCAATCCACTTAGAATCCCGTAGTATTTTTCGATTAATGAATCCTTGATTCTAAATTGAAATTCATTTCGAGGACTGCAAAACTGAGTTAGTAGCAACAAACATGCTTAATATATGTTGTTCAAAAATAACTTTTATTGGAAATATTTATTAGGCACTACTGTCTATATTTTTTCAGTATTTTTAGAATTTATAGAATCATATCTCGCAAATTTTTCACTTAAACAAATGGTCTGCCTTCATGGTATTTTCAAAGATCTGTCCAATAAAAACCCACACGGTGTGGTGAACATAAAAAAATGCAATCCCATGTTTCAATGTACGAAGAGGCAGCTGCGCCTAATTTTCTCTAAGTTCAGAACTGTACGACGCGACGGTTCATGACTTCCGCCTGTGAAATTTCATCAGAATCAATGGAATGATGGCCGATATATGAGTCTGTGACATATGAACAGACACACAGACAGACATGACTAAATTATAAGATTTCCGTTTCTGCCTGTAAGGCTAAAGAACTGTCAAAAAAACCGAACTGTTCCGTACACCGCACAATATAAAAAAGATGTTGCTTGTATAGGGATCCCGTTTAATTTTTAACTTTATTTTATTTTTATCATTTTTTCTTATAGCGCTCATAGTAGTACACACTTCATGAAAATTTAAAGTGTAAGCAATAATCTCACGACAACCAGTCACCAAAAACGTCGAAAAAAGGACGTTTCTTACATGAGGACCCCCTTTAATTATATTATATATTTTTTTATTTGTTGTTTTAGCGGCCAAAATAATACACACTCTGTGAAAATTTCAAGTATTTACCTATTATGGTTGTGACGATACAATCCTGTAATAGACTGGTGGAAGGAAGGACGGATGGACAGCGGAGGCATAGTAATAGAATTCCCGTTGATAACCTTGGGGTACGGAACCCTAAAGAAAGACAAACAAACAAATAAACAAACAAACAAATAAACAAACAAACAAACAAACGAACAACGTTATATTGTATTAAGTACAGTAGGGATTGTAATATTTAACGTTCGGATGCCGAGCCGCATACAAAATGGCGTCTTTGATGTGCCAAATGCGAAATCACGGATTCACTTGGCACACATTCAAATACATCGATTCGTATGATACATGAATATGAATAAATGGGAATATGAATCTTATTGGCAAGTGGGCCAAAATACGTTGTTTATCTCCAACCTCATACGTTATATGTGATTACATAATTGAATCCTTTGATTTCAAAATCCATTAAGTCCCAAAGTAATGATTAGCTGAAAACAGTTGTTATAGTTGAAAGGAGTAGGATACATTTACAGCGTTAGAAATCTGCGTCGCCACAATGGGGTTCCAAATGCAAAGCATAGTATAGATGGCGCCAGTGGCGACCAAACTGTTGTCGTTTCAAGAGACTGCCAATAATTTCGTAGTCTTGGTTGAACTTTCTTTCCTCACTGTTAAATCCTGGTAATTCACAGAGTACACTTTAAAGGATTTAAGGCTGAATCCTCAGTGATTATTTTTATAACGTAGTCCTAACCCTGCTTCCACCGTTCCATTCAAAATTCCACTCAAAATTTAAACAGGAAAAAAATAAAACAATTTCATCAATATATCGATTAGGTACCTATACAGATCGTAAAAATGGAGAAAGATCTCGTATATACTACGACGGTATAATAATTTGAATGAAATCTAAGATGACTCGAGCACCTCAGTCCGTACTATTCAACAAAGGACAACAATACTGAATAGTGCTGCACATCGAATTTTGAAACTTACGGTCACCACCCATTCAATGTACGACGTATCCAATGTCAATTGTCCTGGGACTACTCCAACCGCGTTATTAATATATTTTGCAGAACAATGCTACAAAAGCACCGTGAAGATCCGCAACTTTTGCTTAACATTTTATGGTATGTCGAAAGTATGTCCAAAAAAGATGGTCGTCTAATCCACCGCAACTTACAGTCATGCGTGAAGGCAGGTCAGTGTCAAGCGGAATTTTAGACAGCAAAATTATTGGACTTTTTGAATTTGTGTAAATGTGAACGGTTAAACACTTCTAGATTTTTTACAAAACCACTTACGTAATTTTTTAAATGTGCCACTGTTCGTTTAATGCACCAAGTTGTTCGACTGATACCTACAGGAGTACCTGAATTAAGAATTTCCAGAAAGATGGTTTGGGCTTCTCGGTCCAATTTTGTAGTCCCCTCGTTTCCCAGATTTCAACCCTAAATTGCGTCAACGAATCGTTAGGCTGTCGAAACAATCAGTTCTTGGAAATATGCAAGACTAGTGAAATTGTGTTTTTTAATATGATCTCGAGTGTGCATTAGTGTCGGTGGCGACCGATTCGAGCATTTCATTTAATTTAATAAAAAACGTTATGAATTGTCAAAAAAATCGTTTCTTTAACCTTTTTTCGGGCATCTATTTTCTTGTCAAATGGCCATCATTATGTGTCTCACTAACACGCATGTCGTCAATCTCGTAAAACCTAATCGAATTTTGAGCAGCTAATAGAGTTATTACTCAGTACAGGAATTTAATTCAATTTGCTTCACTTTGCAAAGTACTATATACACCTACTCGTATACTAGTGTCGCGATAGCCGTGTTTTTTTATAGTTTACAAAGCTTGCAGTCAAATGAATAGATTCTTTAATTTTTTAGGGTTCCGTACCTGATGGGTACCAATGGGGACTCCATAACTAAGGCTCCACCGTCCGTTCGTTTGTTCGTCCGTCTGTCTGTCACAGGGCTGTATCGTCTGAACCGTAATAGGTAGACACTTGAAATTTTCATAGATGTGTTCTACGACCTCTATTCAACAAATAATAAAATAAAAACTAAAATTAAAAATTACAAGGGATTTACGAAACGAGTTTTTTTTCTGTTGTACGGTGATATGTACGGATGATTTGTAAACAATGACATAAAGTATCACTTATAGAGACTTTAAGGAAGTTAACATAGTGACATTGCCGTCTCAATATATGTTTGAAAACATGTTGTACGTAACATAATAAAATATTGTATTATTTAAAAAACGTTGTGACCGGTATAATGTTCATACAAAAAACAAAGATAAACTTGCTAATCTAAAAAGCCGTCTCAAAAAAATTACAAAATATTTTAAAGGGCAATGCATTCGCTTTTACAATAAGATCCCAGTTGACATTTAAGATTTACCCCTTAACTTTAAGACTACAATAAAACGAAAACTTTATGCAAAAGCTTATTATAAAGTGTCGGATTACTTAGATGATAAAAATCCATGCCTGTGAACCGCTTGTCTATCGGTTACTTTCAATAATATTAATCTTTAAGCACGTATGGTTAAAAAGTTGTTTATAATTTTGTCAAAAAGAGCGTCCCTCAGTTTCTTGCGTATTCTTCTGAGAGGAACCAGCATTTTTAAATGCGCCTTTGTGGTGACGTTTTTCCACAAAGTAATAAATTCACTGTTGTGACGTATTTCAAGATTATGTTACATAACTACAAAATAAAGATATTTGACTTTGATACGGAACCCTTCGAGTGCGAGTTTGACTTACATGGTTTTACGACTTTGCCTGAAATAAAATCTTGACTAAAAGCATATATGACGTTTACAGGAAAAACATTTCCTTCCGCAGTCGGGCTAAAAAACTAGGCCAATGAACCGGAGTGAAGCTAAACTTTTTTATTTGTGTTTTCTTGTACTTAAAGTTAGCGCCAAGCGCCAATGCAGAGATAGCCAACTTGTTTATCCAACATAGACTATACGGTTAATGATGTAATTCTTTTTGCTCCTTCGATTTGACAGATTTCTTAAATATAGGATTCTAATACACACGGCGAGTCAAACAAACGTGCCCTAAAGGTAAAGTACTGTAAATATTATAGACTAGCTTTCCGCCCGCGGTTCCGCTCGGGTGGAATACACAGCTGTACAGAGACTCCTTTTTTCAGGATAGAAAGTAGCCTATGTTACTCTTCAGCTTAGAAACTATATCTACCTAAAAAAATAGCAGTCCCGGTACAACTGTGTAGTCCACGCTGACAGTCCACGACGGAAAGCTAGTTTGAAAATTAAATATACCCCATTTTACTCTCTGACAAATTTTTAAAATCAGTTAAGTAGTTTTTAAGTTTATACATAACAAAAAACAAAAAATAAAATAAAAACAAAGAAAACAGCGTTCATGGATCAAAAAAAAATATTATATAAGATTAATCATAAGGATCAAATCACTACACTAAATATTATGTCTAATATAAAAAGAAGACCATCAAAACAAACGTTATTTTTGCCGAACTAAATATGATTTATTTTATGAATTACAATTATGTTACATCACAAATCAACTTGGCTAATAAATTGTTCGAAATAAGATATCGACTTCTGGAAGAAAAAAAACTATGAATTTATTACCTACGTATTTAATAACATTTATTTTTTATTTTATTATTTTTTATTAGTTAGATTATAAGTTTTCTGATTTTGACTCAATTTTCATGCCTTAGAAATAGTAGCCATAAAATTACAGAAAGTTTTTCATTATTCGTGTCGGTTCGAGTCTCTTCTCAGACAAATGACTTTTCGAAATTCCACGAGAGTAGAATTTCTTATATTTAAAAATAAAGTGCTCTACGAGTAATACAATTTCTTTAGAAAACGCGTAAATCTCTTTACGTACGCACGTACATGTGATACTTATGTAGATCGAATAAGCAAGCTTGCTCAGATACAGGTCTCGGAGGATTACAATACCTACTGAAGAAAAATCTACAGATTTTGCGCTTTTCGCGACTGTCGGAAGACAGTGAAAATGAACATCAAAAATAAAAACTTATGACACTGTTTTGTCAAACAATTTTGTCAAATTTCTCGACAAAAAGTTTTGGACCAATTTTCAAAAAATTGGTGCCATATGATGTCCCGCGAGCTCCTGCAACTTTTGACACTACTGCCTTTCGACTACCTTTTTAACTTTCTGAAATGTAGCCGAATCTCACTCTCCGGGGTAACTGATCTGATAATCATTCAATGAAAAGGGCATTTGCCCAGCCTACAGTTTTCGATCGATTCCAAAAAAAATCGATATTGGCTGTCGTTTTCGAAACAATCAACTTTTTGTCCGAAAAATCGGGAAATTTCGTCTTTTTTTCTCACTATTTTTTTTTCCAAAGAAAGTTATGACCTGATTTTAGAAAATTTGGTAGCAAACGATGCCCTACAAGAACCAGCAACTTTTGACACCACAGCAATTTTTGGAAATGTGGGTACGACAGGCTCACGCAATATTTTCAATGGAACAAGTTACGGATCCAGCAGGAACTGATCTGGAGCTGAACAGTTGTATATTCCGGCCCGTGTATAATCACTTATATGTCAGACTACATAGGAACGATATTAGTTTCGGCAAACAAACAATACCTTTACCTTAACCCTACAACCGTCCATTTGATGTTTAGAAACACGCACAACACGCGAGCATTCGTCACGTCAAGCAATACCTTGTCATTACTATACCTTTCCATATAATTTACAATAGTTAACGCGAAGTGTGGGCAGCCACACAAATGCGTTCTTAAGTGTCATATGATTTATTATTTATGTGTAGAAGTTGATGAGATTTGATTTTCGATATGTATAACACCAAAGTAATCAATACAGCAAAAGTAAAAATAAACTAGTAATCGCCCGTGATTTCGCTTAGATATATTAACTTTACAACCCTATGAATAAGTATGTTCTTTCTAATACGTAATCTAACTTTGGTTTATATTGTTTATAATTTTCGATTTGGTTGCGTGTGAGGGAGTTTTTTTGAAAACCAAAATTGAAACTATTTCGTGTCATAAAGAACACATGTACTACTTACTTGTTCATATCGTAAAATACCTCGCGTTCGGCTGAACGTAGTCCAAACTTATAGAGCGTAGAGTTTACTGAACTAAACAAAAAGTTAAAAGCAATGATTAAAAAAAAATGAAAATAGAGGAAACTTCAAACTTGTTTTTCTCGGTAACAGTTAGTTTGCGTTATCTACCCACTTATAACTTTTTGTTCAGTTCGGTATGTTCTACACGCTCTATAAGTTCGAACTGCGTTCAGCCGAACACGCGGTATATTACACGTATGTCTACGGGATGTTCGGCTGAACGTAGTTCAACTTTAAACATGTTTTACTTGAAAGTTTTTATTAGTTTCGGTAAGCTCTACATACTGCTCTATCAGTTTGGACTAAATTCAGCCGAACATCCGGTATATATAACAAAAGGGTAAGTAGTTTTAAATTTCTGGTCAAATAAATTTTGCATGGAAATCAGTTTTACATTTATTATTATTTATTTTTTATTTATTATTTTTTGTATGGTAATTAAAGTTTATTACTTTTTTCCTCGTTATCTTTTCTTTCCCGTCTAACTTAAAAATGAAAAATCCAAAATGTACCTATAAATAAAACCGAGCATCAAAAGCCTTTAACATCTTGAAATAATTACGCAACCGAATAATGGCAGTAGTTGAAGATATCAATAATTTAGTATTACAAATTTAATTTCCAAGTAATTTAATTCTAGAATGTTTATTCCCCACGGCACGAGCTTAGGTCTCCTCCCAGGGGAAGCAACTTGGAACTTGATCCACCACGCTGCTCTAGTGCGGGTTGGTGGAAGTTTTGTTCCTTATTAGAATAGAAATAGAATTAGTTTCATTAATTGTGAAGATATGGAGCAGCAATGGCTTGCTGCATATTTATTTTCAACCCTATTTTACATTTTTATATTTTTTTGGAGATTATACGGTTCAAACTTTGGCATTTTCCAACCAGAAATACAATTGCATGATGATTGATTTACACAGCTCATATTCGAATAACAGTTGAGTTTGCCTTTCAATAGCCAACTGACTGACCGATTGGCCGAGTGGTTAGAGACCTTAACTGCGGATCGAGGGTCACGGGTTCAATTCCCGCCTGGGACAAATGTTTGTGTGCATGAACATGTCTATTTGTTCCGTGTAATAGTATGTATATATATATATATATACTTTTACACCCAGACATGGAACACATGGAACAAAGAGACATGTTCATGCACACAAATTCTTGTTCCGAGCAGGAATCAAACCCGCGACCTTTGGTTTTGCACTTAGGTTCTCTATCACTCGGCCAATTAGTCTATCAGTGTTATAGCACTTTTACTCTACATTTTGAAAGCTAGATATATTATAAAATACGACTAGTTGGTAAGATTCGTCACCTTTTTGTTAAACCTAATTATCGAAATAAAGATTTATTAGGATACATGCTTAAAAAGCTTAGATATTATAATAACAGTTACAATCAAAGTTTATGGCGGATCCGAAAGTAGGCACAAGTCCCGTCGTAATAAGTAGTTTTAGGTGTAACGGGACGCAGTGGAGCGAGGGGCATATGACTATACGTGTATTCAGGTCCGCCATAAAGTTTGACGCGATCTATACTCTAAATTAAAATCAGATTAAAAAACTAAAAATACCTACGAATTAAAAATAGTATTTAATAATGATAACATGAGAAAATTTTCTATTTTTCAAACCAGGTTATTTGTATTAAACAAACCTAATTTGGAAAATGCCTAAGTTACTACAAGTTTTGAAGTTATTAAAAATTTTAATACACTTATTGAAATGTGGAAAACTTCGGCAGTCTGCCGGCATAAGTTGCTCTGCTGGAAAGTTAACTTTATCCCACATTGGTATCGATAAATTATGTATTTAAAAACATTCGTAAAAGAGGATTATAGTTTAAGTCTTCAATTTGATACTTTCATTTATCTATACTAATATTATAAAGAAGAAAGATTGGATTTTTTTGTTTGTTACGAGTAAACTCAAAAACTAATTAATTAATTTGAAAAAAAAATCACCCATATAAAGCGGCATTATCAGCAAGTAACATGGGCTATATTTTATTTTCAAACTAGCTTGCCGTCCGTGGCTTCGTTTGCGTGGACTACACAGTTGTACCGAGACCGCTATAACTTTTTGCATAGATGTAGTTTATAAGTTGAAGAGTGACATAGGCTATTTTTTATGCCAGCCAAAGGGGTCCCGGTAAAACTGTGTACCTAGTTCACGCGAGCGGAGCTGCGGGCAGAAAGCTATATTTCACCTCCTTGGAGTTTGAAGTTTGACGATCTCTTGCTTATATTACATAAGGAAAGAGAAAAATTTCATGTTTCTATATTTATAAGTAAGTGAGGTATGAACGCCGTTACGTAAAATTATAACGTTTGTTTGTCTGTCATAGCGTTCAGTCTTTGAGACCATTTAACGTAGAAAGAAAACTAAAATTGATAGTTCTAAATACTAGAGAATGTACGGCAATACCACAGACGTTAATTGTGAAAATGTAAATTAATTAAATAATTATTGGTGTCAAACGAGTTTGGGTCTCGAACAAATAAAAAGAATTTTGTTCAAAGAATTATATGTTAATTTTTTTATTAATTGAGAGTAGTTAAATACGAAAGTGAGTTTCTTTGTTTGTTTGATAATTATAAAATTTTGTATACACGTTGTCAGAGGTACAAAAAAGAACCTATGGTATCTTTCATCCAGAAAAAAATCTATTCCCGAGGATCAGAAAAATAACTTTTAGACGATCGTCCGGCATAACAACTTCATCTACTGAAGAGGGAGAGGGAGAAGGATGGTGAAGGGGAATAGGCAGGAAATGTGGGAGGGTAAGGGTAGAGGAGGGGAGGAAAAGGACCCATGCGAATCTGGAGCTGGACGCTATACATGTTATGTGTGAAATGGTAGATAATGCTAGTGGGAATGAAAGCAGGAAAGAATCAGTACATATTATAAGAGAGAATCGGAAGCAGGAGTTAGATGAAAGTAAAAGACGTGTATGAGGGAATGAGAATAGTGGTGAGAGCGGCAAACCACTAAAATGGCGTAGTGTCAGTCCGTGCGAGCGAAACCGTGGGTGGAAGCTAGTATTCTAATAAAATTTCCAATTTTATTAATTCAAACTAACTAGTGGAGACTAGTTAGTATATAATATTAATATAGCATAGGTGTATACGAAGCCTTTCATCAGAAATATACGCCGTTAAAAGAAATATACAAAAAGGATGCTGTGCTTTAGCACGCTTCTGCAGCGGGCTTGTGAAACTGACAGCGTCTAGACATATAAATGATTGCTACTTCTAATTCATTTGCAACTGATGAAATTTTTATTTTTTTCGTTTATTTTTTCACCTGTGAAATTTCACAGGCAATGATTTTTAATCACTATGAACTCATATCACACTTTCTACTATTTGCTACTGTTTATGCACAATCGATGGCGCTGCAACATGCAATAGAATAGGGTTCGGATTTAGTTGATACGTACGTAGTACATACATGTGCTTCATCTGCATACCTGTTTTCAATGAATGAAATGCAAAAACTAATAATAATGAAAAATGATAATGAAATTGTTTAAAATAAAAAAAAAATCGCAGGATCTGCGACTCCTGTTACTGACTGTTATTTGTAGCAGGCGTAGCAGACTATATGAAGGAAAATAGCAGATACGACGTGTGATTATATATTTCATATGATTTTTCATATGCTACTCATGAAATGTTCCATGCCTAACAGCGTCTGATCTGATACTTCACTTCACTTCATCAGCCCATTTTTACCCTACTGCAGAGGCTTAGGCCTCCTCCAGTGTGAGGGGGGCTTGGAGCTTAAATCCAACATACTTCTCCACTGCGGGTAGGGGATTGTAACGACCGCCATCTATTGACAGCACCCGGGACCGACTGCTTAACGTGCTCTCCGAGGCACGGGGTCAGTAATAGTTATGTACTTAATTCAGAAAAACTCATTGGTACACGCCCAGATACGAACCATGGCCCTATGGCCTTATAAATTTGACACAGGGTCGTTTCGCTTTGGACTATCACGACACTGATCTGATAGACCGATACGATTTTGCGACCTCTGTAACCAATGGCTGCTTCCTGTTTTTTTCTTTTTTTGGAGCTGAGAAGCCATTGGTTACAAAGAACGCAAAATGTCTCAGTCTTTATCGCAATCTGGTAGAGCAGCGGCCGCGCCGGGAGCGTACCACGAAATTAGGTCGCGCGTGACATGGCTTATTCAGTTTGCTATGCAACCTGATTTTAGTTCTTCTTAGAAAATAAAAATTATACTTTTAATTAACAAGAATATTATGAAGCATCATAAAAGCTATAGAATGTTTCGCATATACCAAATTTACGAATTATTATTATTGTTATTAAACAAGAACTATGAGCAAACACCAAAATTTTATGCTAAAGTAATATCTATCCCCAGTCTTAACCGAAACCTAAGCGTGCCCAAAACGTATAAAAGTTTAATATGTCTATATCCACCTCAAGAGCCAAAAATCGAATAACTCTGATACATAAGTACCTGTCACCGAGTTTAAAATTATATCATGATGGAATAGAGATACCAGTAAACAATAAACAGCGGAATTAAAAACCCAACTCGACCAACCAATCAACTTCGAATGACTAGAAACTCTAACTGCAGAATCAAAGATCGCGGGTTCGATTCCCATCCAGGACAAATATTTGTGTGCATGAACATGTTTATTTGTTCCGTGTCTGGGTGTAAAATATCGGTGTATACATTATAATGAATATTTATATATATCAGTTGTCTAGTACCCATAATAGAAGTATAGTACTTGCTTACTTTATGACTAGATAGCGCTGTGTGAGATCTTCCAGGTATTATTTCAAAAATAATAATAATAACGTATACATCAAAACTACGTCTAGATCCCAAACTAATAAATACTGAGCCGACCTGGGATTCGAACCCGGGACCTCCAGCTATGTAGGCAGGGTCGCTACCCACTAAGCCAAGCGATCGTCATTTTTAACTGACCTCAGTAGTTTGCCATTAAAAACAATGTCTAATGTCACACACTCCAGTGGTGGATTTACTAGCAGGCTGAGTAGGTTGGAGCCTAGGTCGGCAGATTTTAAGGGCGGCAAAGGGGTGGAAATTTTTATAATGTACGTATCTATTACAGTAAAGAAAAAGATTGATATAGATACTTAAATGTCATTCCACACAAACGATTCGAGTATACCATAGTACTAAAATCATAAAGTTATAATTTCATTAAAAAAAAAAATTTACGTGATTGTGGTATATGATATTGAATTGTAGAGGTCGTTAAGTGTAGCAAAATTTTAATATCCTACTAGAGGCGAACTCGTAAATCCACCACTGAACCCCCTTGAAATATACAAAACAAAAGCCCAGCATATTGTTCTGCACGTCCACTTGTCTCGGTAGTATTTCAAGACAAAACGAGATAAAAGCGTTGTACACTTGCAGATACATCCGTTTATTCCAAGCCCTACATCTGTTCTTACGTCAAAGGGACCTTTGAAGTCGGCAACAGCAACACGTGGCTTAATGAGCATCAAGCTTGTACTACCGGGAGTGAAAACAAAAGTTTTTGCGTTTTTAAGTACTTTAAAGTTAGCAATACACAACTCTGCGTGTACTCAAGGGTGTTTCTGTCCTTATGTCTATTTGACTGTTTGAGTATTTATAATTAAACTAGCTTTCCGTTCGCGGTTTTGCTCGCGTGCACTAAACAGTTGTACCAAGAGCGTTTAAGGGACGTGACGCTCCAGTTAAATGTGAGACTCTCTAGAAAATCCTAAAACTTAACTACCTAAGAAACTTTTGTACCAAATTTTATGCCGTTTAGTCATTTTCCATAAATAACAGCCATTCCACAGGAATAATGTATTTTTTCCTGTGTGTAATTCATTCCACTCTTTCGTATTAAATTCGATTACAATTTGTTCAGCTCTTTTAGCATGAAGAATAGTTATACCACAGGAATTGTGTTTTTTCCGGAATAAAAAGTAGTTTATGTCACTCTACTGCTCATATGCTATATCTGTGGAAAAAATCACATCGATGCCACACCGTTGCTACGTGATTTAGTACTGCCAAACATCTAAACATACAAACTTTCACGTTTACAATAATTTGTATAAACTCACTTAAATTTACTTTGAACTGCACATTTGTGTATATGGCTATTATTTAAGATTATAGAATTTTTTTTGAAATTATATAAATTATTATATGATGAAAAATTTGTCACGGGGCGGAAAATGGAAAAAAAAGATTATTTATTTCTTAAAAAGTATATTCCAGAAAAATTCTTGAGAATTAGGTTACGGCATTCTGAAAAGCTAAGTACCTTTGAGCGAATACCGGAATGTCTATTGATCGATCTTCCAACTGCACTGAATATTTAATATGCACCTTATTTTACTTATTTCTATTGCAATGGGTAATAATCAAATTTATTAATTGATTCATTATATTTAACATATGGGCTGTTCGGTTGAATGTAGTCGAAACTTATAAAGAGTGCAGAATTTACCTAAGAAAAAAATTTCAAGTGAGCAGTTGGCACAAACTAACGGTTACCGAGAAAAACATGTTTGAAGTTTCACTTTTTTATCAATTATCTTATTTGTTTTATTAGTTCGGTAAGCTGTACACGCTCTATAAGATTGGACTACGTTCAACTGAACTTTACATATATAATATACCACAGCAAACTTGTAGAGCGTGTAGAACTTACGGAACTAAACAAAAAGTTTCAAGTGAGGAGATGCTGCAAACTGACGGTTACCGAGAAAAACATGTTTAATATTAATTTTCTATCCTATCGATTTTTTTTTAAATTCGTGATTAATTCGGTTAGCTATACACGCTCTATAAGTTTGAACTGCATTCAACTGAACATCCCGTATATGCGTGTGTGATGCTGTGTATGTGTTGTGCTCTACTGTAAGAAATAAAATTTGTTTGTAGAAGAGCGGCGATGCATATGCGTGATCACCAGTCTCTGGCTCGAAATGTGTCGCCAACGGGCTGGTGCGGGACCAACTGGTAAATTAAGGATGCTTGTTACACAATTGGCTTTTATTGTGATACAGATTTAAGCTGTAACTTCCTCAAATAAAATAGTTTTATAAAAATATATTCGGCGTTCGTAACCAAAAAAGTCGGTTATTCTGTTTTTATTAGACATAAATAATGATTGCAAACGGTCATTGTTTTGTTTGAAAGGACATATTCCCGAGGTGGTCCCATTATCACCTTGTCAGGATCTGATGATAGAATCCAAAGGAAATCTAGGGTAACCCTCAAATTATATAGGCACGTATAGTATGTTTGAGCATATATTTTTATTTATTCAGGGTGTGGTTGGGAGTCATCATTTCATGATGCTAAGCTGATGATGGAAGCTACAGTACTCCTAAGCAGTTAGGAGTTCGGGGATTATACTGCTATTTATCGAGACTTTTCTCCAAACGGAACTATCTCATTTGAACAGCGCGTTTAGAAGCCCTATTCATACTAAATACAAATAACAATTTGTTTGTATTTAGTATAAATAGTAGATAATTAGAACTAAAAATACATAAACAAAATAAAATTTTCCAGAATAATTAAAACGGCTTCAAAAACATGTACTGAAAAGTTAAAAATAATATGATATTTTTACTTTAAAGAAAAGAGCATTAATGGGCAGCATATAGTTTACGAAGTCGGTGCCAACTCAGACACTTTACGAGTAAATGGTTACTTACCAGGTAATAACAATTACAACAATGACATATTTAAAACCAAAACAAGTATAGTCGAGAACAATATAAAGTAAAGACTTGGCATCGAGTACGTAAACTTATGCCGCCCATTTAAGCTCTTTTCCTTAAAGTAAAAATATTATTTTTAACTTTTAAGTTTTTGAATCACTGTCAACATAAATTAGTGCTTCTTGTATTTAATAATAATATGTAATAATAAGGTAATTAGCATTTTTATGTCTTATTCACAGGTGCCTGTTTCAACGCTGCCTTTCATTATTGATGGTGAAGAAAAGGGGGAAGTCTTTCTCTCCACGACGTTGAATTGGCATCGCTATCTCCTTTACGATCGCTCTTCTCTGACCAGTTCCTGAGTGACAGAGACGACAAGAACGAATTCCAAAAATACCTATAAAATACCCGCCGCTTGCGGGCCATGACTGTTTTCAACCCTGAAATGTGTATGGATTGGACCCAAAATTTGCAGGGTCATTATGAAAGAATGTCTCTAAGGCGGTACATTATGTTATGTTTTTTTTTTAATTCGCATTAATATCGAATTTACGGTTAATTATTTTCAAAAACGAAGAATCGACGGAAATTACGTTTTTCAGGAATTTATTTTAAAACAACTTACAAGATATTATTTAAAAAAAAATTTAAGTACCGCCCTGTGACCGTATTTTTCCTATTACATATTTTCATATAAATATTGATACAGAAATACAGCATGGACTAGACATGGACTGGGCCCTCTTTTTTGTATGAAAGGCCTACCTACTTCCTTAAGGCTTAATTAATTGTGTACAATTACACTTTGAAGCCACTAGGCGAGGCTTAAATTCAACATAACAAGATACATATGTCTATACCACACGATACATTTCAGAACAATACACATCTTATTTTGTTATTATCTTATAATCTATTAATCTATATAATAGAAATACTTGTTATAAAGCTAAAGAGTTTGTTTGTTTGATAAAAGTTTACACATGTGGAAAGGATGTAGTCAAAAGTGACATACAGAACTTTTTGTATGTCTGCCTGTACGTCCATCTGTCTAAGCCGATTTGAATGAAACATGACAAGTATGAAAAGAAGGTCGTCAAAACTAACAAATGCTACTTTTTGTCCGTCTGTCTGTCTGTACGTGTATCTGTCTATTTGAGCTAATCTCCAAAACGGCTAAACAGATTTAAAAAAAACTTCGCAGACGGGAAAGAAGGTTGTCAAGAGATTTGACATTAGCTACTTTTTGTCCGTCTGTTTGCGTGTACGTCTATGTGTGTATTCGAGTAAATTTCCAAAACGGCTGAACAGATTTTAATGAAACTTTGCAGACGTGACGGAAGGTTGTCAAGAGTGTCATAAGCTACTTTTTATGTTTGTCTGTCTGTCTTTTGTCCTCACTGATCTATCAACGTACAGCCGAAACTACTAAGTCTAGGAAGCTTAAATTTGTAACATAGGTTTATTTTATAACGTGAGCATTAAGTTAAGAAAGGCTTTTTTAGAAATTTCAAACTTAAGGGTGGGAATGGAGGAACTTAAATAATGACGTGTTGCAGGGTTTTTAGAGTTCCACATTTTAAGGGAAGGTAAGGGAAACGGGAAGTGAAAAATAGTATCGGTTTTTTTAAAGGGTGGGAGAGGAACGAAGATTGAAAGTTTGAATGAGTGTAGTGTAACCAAAATCAGTTCCAGCAAAAAGTACGTATAAACCATCTCGAACGTTAATAGTACCTATAACAGGAATTTGTAGTCTACGCAAGCGAAGCTACGGGCGGTCGCTATTATGTAATACAGACCGATGCACAACGAAATATTATGTTGTAGTTGTAGAAACCCCGAAGCCGCCGGCATGTTTACAGAATAAATAAATGATACATGTTTGCTTAATTAAAATAGACGTCGAACGCAATGTGAGTTTTACGCATTGATTTATTACTTTTATTAATAAGGATTTGTAGTCGGTAAACAAAAGTGAAATAAAAGCATTCGCAACTTGCGTGGGTCGATGGCACCCGCGGCCGCTCCGATGTGTGCGTCTGTCCATGCAAATACTTATTACGGGTCGGACGTGTCACACTGTTTACCGGAATGTGATGAGAATCAAAACGTGATAATGTTCAAATTAAATTAAAAAATAATCGAAGAACCGTCTGTAAGCATAAACTAACGTCAAATTAAAATATTTACTTACCGCTAATACGATATTCAGCTCTTTTTAGCGTCTTTGATGAGTAGTTTTACAAATTTTTATGACACAAGTCGGTATTGCACACGTTTATTCGACGCTAAGCTATTACACTGACTAAAAGCCGGTTGGTGGACTTATTGCATTTTGGATGACTTTCTGCGCGAACACTTTAGAACGCGGACAACCCATCTTGTTATATTGGTAAATCGATGGTTTTACGTAAATGTATTTCACGCACGATTGAATCTAAGACAGACGTGTGTTCGTTTGTTTGTGTGTGTGTTTGTCAAAGCCTCGAAATTTACTGAACCAATTTCGATGACGTTCTTTGAGTCACATAAGTATAACTTCAGAGCAGGTTTTTAGATATTTCACGGATATTAGTCACCAGGAGGCGCTGTAGTATGAGACGGATGGACAGGGGAGCCTTAGTACCTACTAGGGTTCCCGTTGGTACCCTTTAGGTATAGAACCCTAAATAGTAATAAATATGCAAGAAAACTTAAAAAAATATTTATGGCGAAAAAAAAAATAATAAAATAAAGATGTGTTCCCCTAAGAAAGTGCGAATAGTAATTAAATAACTGTATTCTATTTTACATCTAATCCCAAAATACAAAATTAAGGATTTTATCTAACCGTCGTGAATTTTATCAAAATCTTAAATTTTATAGTTTTAGGATTACGTAGGATAATAGCTATATATATATTTTTTAATCCTTTTAGGGGACAATATGACTGTTCATTATTTTTATTACTTAACGTTTTTTCGTATTGGATTTTTTAAATTTTTTATACCTTATTGACCGGCTGATCTTTTTCAGATTGTAACAAACATCAGAGCTGTGCTTCTAGAACATTTCTAAAAATCATAAAAGTACTAATTGACTAGAACCCCATACTCTAACCACTCATACTCTAGCTGGTGCAAGATGACAAGTTTCAGTTCGAGTTTCAGTGCACAAGGTCCCCGCGCGCCGGCCTGAACCCCCGTGAAATTCCCGCGCCGCCAGTCTTCAACCCCACAAAATTGCTAAATGTCACTTCGATACTGTGAATTGACATTTATGACTCTATTAAAATCTCATAAAACCAAACGCTGCTGTCAATTTAATTTACTCTATGCCAAAAAGTGAAATTAAAAAAGATTGGATTAACACAGTGTAACTCTGAGATAAAAATATAGCAGTGAATAATAGAATCATTGCTTCGATATATATTTATTGTGTATGAGAAATGTTCGGTTATTAGTCATAAGATATTAAATCAAATCAACAGCGAGGAACATATCCTCGGTAATAACATCTAATATTAATCATAATCAAGGGCATATTGTTGCGGCGCGGAGTTCTGTGCGGTCGCGCATAGTAACGCGTAGCGAATTTTATCCACATAAAAAACAATCCTAGATTTGTATGGCGATATTCCCTGAACTTAAAATATTAGGTCCAGAGTTAATATTGTTATATGTTACTATATAGAATATTAATCTATCAATCAACCACAAAATCATTTAGTGGTAAAAACTTTGTGAATTGAAATATATGCAACAAAATTTTTTATAATTGTCAAAAAATTATCTATAAAAATATATTCATTTCGGACTAAAGATATGCAAAATTCCCATTACTTTCAAAGTAAACGTCATTTTGTTAATTTATAAAAAAGGAGTAATTTTGTAATCATACAGAGTTTATTTTTTATTTTTTTTTTGACATATTTGAGAATATATACAATAATACATAAACAATACTTTTTAATTACTATTCTTCCCTGCGATGATTTTATAGTACAAAAACATATATAATTATCAGGATTAATTTCTATATTGTTTCATAGAAAGCTTTGATTGTTGGACGTTACAGGGATATTTCAAGGGTTGTCCTTTCGTCTATAACACTCTATACAAAAACATTACTTTACTAATTTAAGGTTATCGCTCATCATAAACTATGCATGATAGGTACCTTCAAACAAAACGTTATCGAACAATAGCTAGACGTAACAGCAGAAAATAGTTTGTAAACTTTAGCGTGTATCAACTAGTTTGCATTGATAATTAAGAGAAATGTGTACTGGCGAATTCCATACAAATGACGTTAACAAGTGCACCCCAATGAACCTTAACCGATTGGTATAGTTCCAATCAACCTTTATGGCGGATGTGAACATAGGTACAAGTCGCGTCGCAGTAACTAGTTTTAGGTGTAGCGGGACGCAGTGGAGCGAGGGACATATGACTGAACCTGCGCAAGCATGCGTATAGCGTTGTATTCCGATCCGCCATAAAGTTTGAATGGAACCATACAAAAAAAAATACGTATATATATACGGTTTATACGTTTTAATTTATTTATCAGATGCGCGGGTGTTTGTAACTCGTAGGTGAAAGTATGTATGCAAGATTTTAAAGTAAGTAGGATTTTCACTGTCATTTGCCAACAAATATTTATATACCTACAAAAAAGTCAATTTTATTCAACGCACCAAAAAAACACGCGCCTTTGTCTCAATGACGTATATTCTTTCCATTTGTGAGTCCTTGCAGGCTAATGTATAATTCACTTTGCGACGTACCTTAACTTATGTAACGCCATTTACTTTCTGTAAATTTACCATGTACGTATACATTTTCGCTGTGAAAGAATTTTCAAGTTTTCATTTGATGTCTATTATGGAAAATAGACCATTTAAGGCTTATTTTAAATCGCCTAAAACTGTATTACATAACTTAGTATTTGACATAGGATTGTTTATTGGATATAATCGAAGTCAATTGTATTCATATTTATATAATAAATATTATTTTAGTATTAGAAAGAAAAAAAAACACAAAATTCTATCTCATTTATAAACTAAAAATAAACCTAAATTAATTATTTATTAAATTTCTTTGTACATATTTTTAGTTTTTAATAAATTTTTATTTTGGTTTAAGTTTTTACTTTTTTAAAATAGATTGACATACTTTAAATTAATGATAATTTTAAAGAATAATACTTAACACACTCAGAATTAAAATAATAAAAACAATTAAAACAAATTAAATACTAAAAATATTAATATCGTGATAGCCGAGTGATGACGCGCCCACTTCTTGTTTATAAGGTCGCGGTTAGAATCCTAGAAACAGGCATATGTACCAATGAGTTTCTATCTAACGTAAGTACATTATCACTGAGTCCGTGCCTCGGAGAGCAAGTTAAGCCGTCGGTCCCAGTCGCTATCTTCAGATGGCAATCATTAAAAGCCACCGACCCGCATTAGAACAGCGTGGCGGATTAAGCTCCAAGCACCCGCATCCCGAGAGGAGGCCTGAGCCCAAGTAATGGGGCACAATGGGCTGATATGGAATAATATTTGTAAGATTGCGCATACGGTTATCTAGTCCCTAGACAAGGCATAGCCTGTACTATGGGTACTCGACTATTGATATACATATTTAAATATTTCTTTTGTAATACACATATTATAGATACTTTACACTTAAATACGGAACGAGTGATACAATAATATAAAAACCGTGAATTAATAAATGTTTTCACTCCTTCAACTGAGAAAAGGGGGCGTCCATAAGTTACGTTGGACGAATTTGGCGATTCCCCCCTCCCCCGTTTATATTTACACCAAAACGCGAATTTGCTGTTGTACACTTTAGAGGAGTTCCCTTCGAATACCTGCCATTTACATCATAAGGTTAGTTCTTGGTCACCATAATATTCTACTCTTTATTGACCCACACCAATGTACCAAGTTTTATTAAAATCGGTTCCCAGAAAGTGGGTGAAATTCAAATAAACCAGATCGATGTTCAAATTTTCTAGCATTAGTGGTGGAATATTTTCTTTAAATATAAATGGGACCAATCGCGACATATATCTTATTTAATAAAAAAAGAATCAATGAAGTCGGCTTGCAATGGGCGAAGATATCACGTATCAGACAAACAAAAAAAAACTTTAATTGCTTGAGAACCTTTCACTTTTTTGGCAGTCAGTTAAAACGAAGCAGTTTTAGCTTTGTAGTAGCATAACGAGTAGCAACAACAGGACGTGTCTCATCGTCGTTCGTTGTAGTGTATACGAATCCACTATGTGGACTTATGGACTAGCGACCTGGCAGAGTCGGGGAATACAGGTGACTGAAGACTGTGGTGAAGTGAAAAGTGGAGATCTGGGGATGGAGTATGGTTAACAGTGGATGTCTGACAATAGGACCGCCCATTGTGTAAACTAACAATCTGTCAAAGGTGAGGATACAGCGCCCAACCCAAGACTGTAAACAGGGGTGAAAACGTCTCTGTGATCAGCTAGAAGGCATGTGACCTTGAATAAAAACCATTCAGATTTTTTAGCTTACGCATGGTGTCGATAAAAATAAATGGCACGCGCTATCTTATCACACATTCTATAAAGTGAGCAATAGCGGAAATGGAGGAATTTGATGTGCTGTCTCGATTAGCGTCGAATAATTTTTTTTGGAAAGAGCAAAGCAAAAATAGATATAAATGACGCATTTTTTAGATGTGAGCTTTTAGAGCAACTTTTAAATACCATAAAATGACTTGAAATTATTATTATATCGAAAAAAAAATAAGGGTTCCTTATATTTTTTAGTGTTTAATACACCGATAAAAAAAAGAGGTGAGAAATTTTAAATTTTGTAAGTTCTTCATTATTAACTTTAGTGGTTTGTCTACCTCTTGGTTCTATTTTAAAGTAAAAATTCCCACTGCCAATACCACCAAACCATAAACGCACAGTACGTTCATTAATATTTTTCTCGTGTCACCATGGAACTAATATTATAAAAAAAATTTCGCGTATTCGATATGACCATGTTTAAGTGTAGATATGTTTATAGAAACTTTTGAAAAGCTTATCAAATTGGTGCAAATTGGTGCAAATTAGTTTATTGATTTCGAATTTGGAATACACTTTCATTGCAAAAACTAGAACTAAACGGTAATTTTGTAATTTTATACTTAAAAAGTTGTGTGTAAAAAGCCAATGTAATTTTAAAATTCGAAATAAAAGGTATTATTATATTACACATCAATTCAATCACATTACAATACAATTTTTATTCAAGTCAATACAAGGATAGAATTTAATAGTTCTCTAATACAAGACAGTGTAAAATCAGGCCTTAAAATTATTGCTGTGCACAAGTTTATTTAAAATTAATGATTTACTTATGGATGTTCATAGGTGTCCCGCGTTGTGACAACATAAATGTGACCCTAAAATATACAACATATACATTAGTCGAATCATGTGCGACCCACATGTGAAATTCGTTTTGGAAAAGAAAATAAAGATTCTAAAATTACGTCTCATGTGTAACAGAGTTAACAGAATGTTGGTTTGAAACAATGGAAATGACCGTACATAATTTATGAATGTAATTTTGCTCACAATTTCGATCATTCAAAGTTTGAAACGTTACTATTGTATATTGTGTATCAGGGTATTGACAGCTTATACTAAAGTCCAAATCGGCGACCTCGATTTCGATTTCGATTTTAGTTTCCGCTCATTGTTTGTTATCATCGAATAATTTGAAAAACAGAAACTCTTGCTGAAAATACACCGGTCATTGCACGGCCTGAATACTTTGGACTTCGAACCACACAAAATGTTTTCTTATTGGCCAAAACACTGAAATGTCAAATATGTTTAAGCCAATCAGATAGAGAAACGTCACTTTGAACAGTTATATTAAATTATAATAAAATGCCTAGTACTGGCACAAAACTTCAACAGTAGAACCCCGCACTCAAGTACACAAGACGTCTTTTAGATTTGTGTTCTTTAATGTAAAAAGTTTTTGTTTAAAGTTTTATTAAATTTATTTTATGTACGATATCATTTTTGTTTTACTGCAACCTTCTGCTGGTCGGCGAGGTGCGGGCTGAGAACACGACAACCTGGCCTTCTTTCAATAAGTAACATGGTCAGACAGATGTCAATTTTTATAGGAAGTACATCTATATTTATTTCTACTCATTATATATGCTATTTATGTGTCTATTTAACAATTATTTTATTGTACTTTTTATTTTGTGAGTATCACAAAGAACTCAAAATGCAACAAATATACTAATAAACAATTAACTTTTGAGAAAAAATCTGTTTCCACTCTGAATATGAAATGCAATCAAAGTAAGTAAATATCAATGTAAATATATATATATATACTATATATGTACATACTATATATATATACACATTATATATACTTAATATATACTATATATATATATATATATATATACTTAATATATACATTATAGGTATTTTACACCCAGACACGGAAAACATATACATGTCTATGTACACAAATATTTGTCTCGAGCGGGAATCGAACGAGCGACCTTTGGTTCTGCAGTTAGGGTCTACAAACACTCCGTCAATCGGACCTTCACGGCCCAAATATTATTCGCACTTGAACACTTATTAGGTTCGAAGAATCGACAATGGAATTGTTGATTGATTTTCTCTCTGTTTGTATGTCACAGAATTTCTAACTTCTGAACAGTTATATACTTAATGAGTTAAATTTAATACAAGTTTTTGTTTGCGATTTGAAACTCACGCAATGGTTATCGAGAATTGGATTACTTATTTAATTCTTAATGTAAGTTACCATTTGAAATATTTCTTACAAACCTATTTAGCTGAATTGTATTTTCTATTTATTTCTAAATTCGTACCCAACATAACAATACAAAAATAAATGTTTTTTTTACCGTAGTAGAAATTTACAAATTTTGTAATTTTGTATCAAATAGAATTTACGTAGATATGGGAAGAAAAAAATTTTAAAGCACCTATTTTGCTAATTTATAAAAGTAAGTAATAGTAAATGAACACTAAAGTACTAATATATACGCATATAATATCATTCTGAAGTAATTTAAAATCACATTATAATGGATTTGGACCAAAATTTTTAACAATATTTTTTTTTAATTTTTTCTGAAAATGTAGACCAGTTAATTTTTATATACTTTTATCTCGAAATAAAAAAAAGTCTGTAATTTGCTTAGTTCTTTTTTCAAAAATTTATTATTAAAATATCCCTGTGACGTCAACTGGACAGCTGTTTACTATTTACATAATCTTAGCCTAAAAATACTCTTAATATTTTTATTGATTCAAGTTAGCTTAGCCCTATATTTTTTATTTACTTTTAGCTTTGGTTTTTGTACTATGGAAAGCAACGCAATAAGCTCAACCGCCCACATGACGTCATACGGACAGTTTAAACGTCAGATGAATTTTCATAAAATTTCATCTGGCAAATTCGTAATGAGAAAAAACTCTATTCCGGGAGATTATCCTAGAACATTATTCCTTTTAATTTTAATTACCATCGGCGCAACTTTAAAATTTTGGTCCAAGCCCTTTATTTTGTCTTAATTATCATTAGTTAAACAACGTAATTTTGAAAGGCCTGTAGACAAAAACAGTTATTTGTAACCGTTCAGAAAAATGTTCCTTCTCTAATTTTTCCCATATTTTTCTTCAATTTCAATAAAAGATTCAATCATGAAACATTTATTTCTATTCAAGTCTCATAGCTCCATTGTTAAGGTGTGTAATGGACCGTGATAAGGGAAAAGTTTCGCCCGAAATTGGGCGATCGATAAAAGAAATTTTCGCCACACAAAGGCCACGCCACGCCACGCCATTGTTTGTGGTATTATCGATCAAACTCACCTTGGACGAAGCCGTACTTCCCTGACGGACATGGATTAGCGTTTCGTGGGCTTAATAATATATTCGTAAACGGGGCTTATATTTGGGTTAACTTTCTTGCGTATAAAAAAAGAGAAATGTAGGTGAAGATACCTATACTAATATTATACAGAGAAAAAATTTGATTTTTTCTCGAAAGCTACATTATCAGCGAATAACACGGGCTATATTTTATTTTAGAACTAGCTATCCGCCCGCGGTTCCGCTCGCATGGACTACACAGTTGTACCGGGACCACTATGTTTTATTAAAATAATAACTTTTTTATATTGTTTATAAGTTGAAAAGTGATAGGATAGTTTTTATCCCGGAAAAAGGGTTCCTGTACAACTGTGTAGTCTATGTAAGAGAAGCCGCGGGCGGAAAGCTAGTATTTAATATAATAGATAATTTTAACTACCTTATCTGTAATGATATATTAGTTTCCCTATGTACCAACTGGGTTTGTATTCAGCAGTTCTTTCACGGGTACGTTCAATTGAAATAAAAAATCGTCATTTTTATCTTTGTGAGTATTAAAAAAAGACAAACAAAAAAGTATGTTATATTTATTATATTAGCAGGAAAACGTATAATAAAAGATAAAATTAATACAATTCAATAAGACGTTTAAATTACATTCACAATAACGTGTTAAATGCTAGAAGTCATTTTGAGACGCAATGAGCGGTGAATTTGTTTTCCTTTGACGCACAATCCTATGCCAACAAAAGGCGACCCTAGTACCTAAGTTATTCTGAATATGCTTTGCTATCTCAAACATTTGAAGGCACAGAATTATTGTATCCAAAGCAATCTTAGGATAGTACAAAATTATTTTAGATGTTTGTTATTAAAAAAAAAAAAAAAAAACAAGTACCTTTTCCTTTAACTATTCATTGATTGAAAAGTAAAGGTTCGTCTTAATAGAATAATTGTCATTTGATAGTATTTATTATTTTTTAGAATTATTTGTTAGAATTTCTTGTAATTTTACTAGACTACCGGAGTACAACCTTGACTTGACGTGGCTTTGTGATTTAAAAAAAAAATATTATATATTCCTTATAAGCAATTGAATGTTTATTAATTACACCCAAGTTGTAGATGTCAATCAAATTCTTTCACTGATATATTTATTAAATAATATACTCTAAATTAAAATCTAATTTAAAAAAAAAACTTTGTTAGTTTGCTATTGAAAATAAAATCTTACATTTAAGATAAAAATATTTTTAATAGTATATTTATGTAGACAATAATTTATTATGATAAATCCAGATAAAGTTATGTCGCATTAAGCGCATCTAAACTCACATTGGTCCCAACTTTAGTTTTTGAGGACGTTTCGAGGCGATATTGTAATACGCGCTGTCAACCATAGATATCAAGCGAAAGGCGGAAAACGATGAATTATAGCATTAACATAATAGTATTAACCTAGTCACTACACATTAACCCAATTGGGTCAGATTTAAGTAGACGACCGCTTAGCCTAGTGAGTAGCTACCCTGCCTACGAAGTTGGAGGCCCCTGGTTCGAATCCCAGGTAGGGTTAGTATTTATATGATGAATATTGATAATGGTACCGGATCATTGTTGTTATATGTATGTGGTGTCTTCGCTTGGTACTTAAAACACAAGCTGATACTTAGTTTGGGGCCTAGACGTTGTTGTCATGTACGTTATTATAAAAAAAAAGTCGAGAGCCATTCAATTGACAGAGACAATTGTTTGATAATGATAAAGAAAAGTCAATAAAATTTTTTACCTACTTGTGAAATTAATGTCACGCTCTCTGAAAGTTATAAAATAAACTTTTCAATCTCCACGGATTAACGGATTTCTAGGAAAAGTAGGAAAATGTAAAATATTATTTCATGTATGAAGTTATTATTGCCATGTGATATGTTGTAGTCTATTGTTTTTTTTTTTTAATAAAACCAAATAGTGTTATTAAACAAATAGGAACTAGTAAAATGTTTTTCTGATTCTATTCTTAATTTATTCTAAGCTCCAGCTTATATATTACTGGTATCATAAAGCAAGGAATGTCACCCATGCTATTATTCCTCTATATATATTGTCTTTATATGCTATCTCGGACTCCACAAATATATTCGTCTAGAATATGATGAAACGCGCCGCAAGTTCATTCTACGTTCGATTCGTTACCAAACATTTCATTCAAACAACTAAAGATATTTTCACTCAAAAAGGCATATAAAAGAACTTTTTGGTCAATTCTCTCTTGTCAACTACAAAATAAACAGCAAAGTAAATTTGCTGATCTAACGTCCACTTTTTAATAAAATCTGATACTGCCAGTTCTCTCATGGCTTCGTTTTCAAACTGCACTGAATCGACTCGAATTGTTGCGGCTGAGAAATTCGGCTTACATATTAGAGAGTTCAATCATTCTAGCGCTTCTATAAAAGTCGATTTAGAAATTGGTCGTTGCCTGTTTTTCAACTTTCTTGAATAGTTACTAGTGGTGGGGAAGTATCGCACGTAACATCCTGTCAAAGTTTACAAATAAAAACAGTTTAGTGTGAGATGAACTTCGAACCAATGTTCTATATCGCAACCCGTTTTTGGTATATTTTAATATAATATTATAATTAGAAAGTATTTTTAATTTGTAGAGTATATATATATTTTTATAACTAATAAATTTTAGTTTTTAATTAGTTTTTATTTTAAAGATATAAAGCTATTTATAATAGCAAAAATTTAATGCAACTAATAGATAGGTATGTAATACATATTTTACGAGATTTAGTAATTGAAATCGGTTTTTAAAGCTCCATTACAAAGATATGACATAAAGTTATTTATTCATAAACTTTAATTAATTAATTAATAAAAGATAATTCAAGATTTCTGTATGCTTAATTTTCGCAACTTTCACTTGATGTCAATACAGAACTCGCGATCAAAAAGTCTTCCGGTGATTGGTTTGATCCCTGAAATTCTTGATTTCAACTTACCTAAAGTTGAAAGTTACTTTACTAAGAACTGACTAGAAATATGCGAAGTTTTAGTTTTGAACTTTAAACTGTCTGAGCGATAAAAGGAAATTATGACAGACAAACAAACAGTAAGTTGATGCCAGAACTTTTGCTTGACTTTTTGTCATTTGTCAACAACAGTATGAAGTTAACCGATAATATGTGAATCGCAGATATCTTATATTTTTTTAAATAATTTTGAAATGTATGGTTTGAAAGTATTAAAGAAAATACTGAGCCCCCCCCCCCTTATCAGTTTCATTTTACAGGAAAAGTTTAGCTATAAACGATTTATCATTTTGGGGTGCAAATTAGAAAATTTAAGAAATGTTTTCTCAAGTGCTCATGACATATCAAATGAAGGTGCTTGTTATGAGAAACATAAATTTATTATTTTTATCAATTTAAAATGTGTAGAATAATAAATATTAATAGAAGTATACGATAATGAACCATCACCCCCTTTAGCTCTGTATCGGATATGGAGCTTCACTCATAGTTTACAGGAAAATGTAAACGAAAATCTTTAAATTTCCGCAAAAAACGAAAATATTCACTACGGGTAAATGCATTGTTTTAAAATCTGTTGCTTTGTTTCACTGATTTATTCGTGTACTAGCTTACTTATACTAAGGAGTCGAGTTCAACTTATGCCTTTTGATTAAGTTTAAAAAAATATTTTAGATAACGTTAGGGTTTATAGTACGGAACCCTTTTCACGCGAATCCGACTTACACCTGACCTGGAGTTGGTGCAGTGGGGTGAGTATAGTATACAAGCGGTGCATATGATTATGTCTTCCATGGAAGTTGGCCACCGAACTGAGAAACGAAGTCCTAATAATCTAGCTCCAGTTACTCAAAAAGCTTTTCTTGATTAATATTATTTGCAGTGTAATATAAGGTTTAATAAAATCATCTGATATTCAGAGAGGTAAAACACTGTAATACTCGTCTATTGAGCTCATGCAACCAACCGCACATTATGTTCTCAGACAAAGAGGTTCTTAGTAACTTTAATAATTACCTTCTTGAGGGAAATTATTAATTTTATGAAATTGCGTTTTTCGTTAACACTGTAATATTACAAGTTTTCGTAGTCTGAAAATTTTAATTAATCTAACCGTTTTATGACCAAAAAGGCTTTCAAATTTGCAATTAACATCATGAAGCTGCTGTCCATTTCAGACTACGTTGTACTTGTAAAGTTTTTGTAATATTTGACAAATGTCTGTGAGCTTGTCTGTATGTTTTCGCTCATGTTAAAAAATAATTTCTAAATTGTAATTGTATTGTAATTGTAAATTGTAGGTATTGAATTGTATGAAAAAGCTTTGTTGAAATCCTTATTGTTAGTTCTTTATTTATAGAGGCATAAACGAAGAAACAAACAAAAATCTGTGAAATCAAATAGCATCATGAAGGAATATTTTTTTAATAATAACAATACCTTCGACATCCCACACAGCGCTATCTAGTCCCAAAGTAAGCAAGTATTATGCTCGTACTACAGGGTACTAATCAACTGGTATACATACTTAAATATTCTTTATAATATATACATATGTAGACATTTTACACTTAGGTACAGAACTAATAGATATATTCATGCACACAAATATTTGTCCCGTGACCCTTGACTCTGCAGGTGTCTAACCACTCGACCAATCGGTCAGTCAATAATTAATAATAAATCGATTACAATGAATTTCCGGATAGTTCGGTAGATCTTAATCTATTGTGTAATTACTGTAATAATAATTATTTCCAAATTAATATTGATAAATGTAGTTATTTTTAACTACAGTTTAAATGGTAAATATTTGAACCGTATTTCAGAGGTGAGAAATCTCGGTGTCCAACTTGACTCTAAAATTATTTTAGATTCACGTGTAACTATTATAACTAAGAAAGCCTATAAAATGTTAGGCTTTATCCTACGAAATGGTAAGGTTTTCAAGAATAAATCAACTTCTATTGTTCTCTATACTTGTTTTGTTAGGTCTTTGTTAGAATTTGGTAGGGTTGTATGGAATCCTCTCTATGGCACCTACACCTGTATAAATGAAATTGAAACCATCCAGCGGAAATTTGTTAAACATTTAAACAACATGAACTCTGACCTAATCTCACAAAATTGCTCTTCCCTCGCTTCTCCTGAAACATCCTTCCCTTCTTTGACGTCCCTTTTGAGACATTCGCTCTCTTTTTGACCAAATGTTCCTTTATAAATTATTAAATAATGAAATGGACTCTTGAGTACTTATTGAGCTACATACCAATCTTGTGTTACAGTCGTACTCATAGTCATATTCAATTCCACATTGAATTTCATAGAACCAGGCACGCCAGCAACTCCTTAATTACGTGTCTTCGTAACAGCTACAATTTGTGCTACCTTGAGGCCCAATTTTCTTTTTAAAGCAGAGCGCCTTCGGGAATATCTCTTTTGTAATTTGTTTTTGTGTTTAATTTTAGGATTTAATGATTGTATTTGCTCAGTTTAGTGCATGAATCTGATTGTTGTATGTAAAATGTACCTCTAGGTGTTTGGACCTTATTAGTGTTTGTTATTGTTGTAAGTAATTTTTATTTCATTTTATTACTAGTTATGTTCTATTTATCACTGTTTGTTTCCTGAATAAATTAACAAATAAATAAATAAATAGTATCTATAGACATCATAGCAATCAATAGTATCTACAGGCTCATGTAGTACCTACAGGCATCACTGAGTTCCAGTTTTATAGTAGTATACGTCCATACATGTCCCTATGATAATTAAATCGATAACGAAAGCGTCATTAAATTATAACAGTTTGAATATTAAACTAAACAATTACTTAAAATTATAGTATACGACGGACGCCTCACCATTAAACATTATAGGGCCGTAAACTATTAAACACTATCACGCTACTCTTTGATGACGGTTTTAAGCGCAAATTTCCATTTAATTTACAAAATTTTATTCAAATTAGATTTTAATCTAATAAAATTGGAAATGAAGCACTTATACGGCAACTAGTTGGAGCTCGTGACTTCTATCGATTTGAACTGTTTAGAGCTTGGTCGCCAATGTTTATATTATCACGTATCAAACCAAATGAAATACCTTCATTTCGTATGTAACATAATCTTCAAATACGTCACAAAAGTAAATTTATTACTTTGTGTGAAAACGTCTCCACAAAGGCATTCAAAGAAATGCTGTTTCCTCTTAGAAGAACAAACTAGAAACTGAAACACGTTTTTTTTTAATAAAAAAAGATATAAACACAAGTTTTAACAATAAGTGTTTCAATTAATATTATTGAAACAAACTGAAAGGCGAGGAGTCTCCAACCATGGATTTTTATCGTCCGAGTATTATTGAGTGCCAAGGAGTGGCCGCCTACCGGGCCAAACACCTCGGAACAGTGAGGACGGTACCAGAAGCCATCGGCAACGTGAAGAGTCTGCTGGCTTTTCTGGTGGAGCTGGGATGGCAGGAATGATGCTATCCACTACGCAAAATAGGCGCTTCGACGTCAAGTTGCGGAAAAAGGCCTGTCCTCAAGAATCAAGTATCGTCCGAGTAGTCCGATACTTTATAATAAATAAGCTTTTGTAAAACGTGTAGTTTTATTGTAGTTTTAAACTTGTTACGGGTAAATCATGAATCTAAACTAATATCTTATTGTAAAAGCGTATACATTGTTCTATCAAAGATTTTGAGATTTTATTAAGGCGGCCAGCATAGTCAGTAAGTTTATCTTTGCTTCTTGTATTAACCTTGTGTTTATCACATTTTTTTAAAATAATCACATCACATTTGATATCATGAGTTTTGCGGAAGAAAAGAGCTCTACTGTATTTATGACGTGGTCGTAGGTTACTTTGTGCCGATTTTACTATAACTATATCCCCACTTCGGGTTTAAATTAAAAAATCCGCCAAAAATCATCAAATATAGTTCAATAGTTAAGCAGTGAAAATATACCAAAATGACAAACTTTTGCATTTGTATATTAGTAAGGTTATTGATCCCCAACGCGCAGTCGAGTAGCGTGGTGGATTTAAGTTCCAAACCCCCCGTACCCTGGGGGAGGCCTAAGCCCCTGCAGTGGGGTAAAATGGGCTGATGATGATGATGATGATGAATGTTATTGAAAGAAAGGTTTTGAATTTGTATGTATTATAGAACAATAATAATAATAATTTATTTTGTCAATAACACCATTTAGGTATACAAAATTGAGATAGTCATAGAACACAATGCAAAACTATTTTTACAACAAAATTATTTACAATAAAACTATTCACGATAAAATTATTTAGAATATTATATGTCAAAAAATTCTCTGATTGAATAATAAGGATTACTCAGTAAATACTCTTTTAGTTTCCTTTAAAATGTATTTATATTATTACTGTCAGTGATTACTTCCCTACTTAACTTATTATAAACTTTCAAGCTCAACGAATAGTTCTAATGAAAAAATAAATCATAATCGTTCTATAGACGGTAAAATTTAAGTTTGCTCCAAATTTAAATCTTAAGAAGTACTTTATGTAGCTGCTGTGCTCTTAAACTTAAGGACTATTCCTTTGTCATTTCATATATATACTCTTGTGTAGAGTTTCTTTTTATTTCATTTTATCATTTGAGTCAGTAAAAACCCTTTTTTATAAATATGGTCCACTATCTATTGTTCGCTAGGTATTCGTATTGATTTTAGTTGCATGATCCGTTCCGTCAGCCCTTTTTATACCTTACTGCAGGGGCTTAGGCCTCCTCTGAAGATGAGAGCGCTTGGAACTTAAATCCACCACGCCGCTCCAATGCGGGTTGGCGGATTGTAACGAACGCCATTTATTGACAGCAACCGGGGCTGACTGTTTAACGTGCTCTCTGAGACACGGAGTCAGTGACTAAGTCCGAAAAATCTCATTGGTAGATACACGCCCGGATTCGCACCACGGCCACATGGCCTTATAGATTTGAAACAGGTTCACTGCGTTCGGGCTATCACGACACGATGATCTGTTATTACAACAATATTATCTACATGAAATTGCTTCTTATGTCATAGTTTTAAAGATTAAAATTTAATTATTTCTTCATTTCATAATAAACACTAACCTTGGTAAATCACCCCTTTGACCAGCTCGTCGGCGTCAAAAACTGGATGCGTGACTGTCAAATTGACATCACTCTCTTCAACGTTGACCGTCAATACGTCATCACTGGCACTCCTAGCGAAAGCACAAGCATCTTTGTCACTGACACTCGCACTACTAACTTCTGTCACTACTGTAGTCATTTCTATACTTTCATTGGTCGTGGTGTCATCGTATACAGCATCTATTGGTAATTCACTGTTAGTGTCGCTTTCTTCTATAAGTATAGTATCTATTGTTGATTCGTTGTCTGTGGGTGGCCCGGGGGATCTTCCTGGAGCGGGATCTCCGTTCGCTAAACTCATAGACAAGCTATATGGCAATGAAGCTAAAATAACTATAGTTATTGTGAGAACTAAAGTCCATTTATTGTTTTGTACATGTCTTTTTCGATTTTTATGTCTAGTCTGTACGGTTTTCTTCCAAAACATATATCTGTACATTATGATTGAGTTTTTAACTTTTGTAATGTATGCAGAATATTATATTAAGGTGTCCACACGATATTTGTCGCAGCATCTGAAACAAACACATATAATTCGAATTATTATTTTCATTAAAAACAAAAGATGTAATACTTCTTACAGAGGCGATATTAAATGGATATATTTCAATATAGTCTAAGATACCGATCTTATCTTGTAAACCCCTCATTCTCTTTTTAGGCGAAATATTGTTCATTTACCATAAAATATATCTGTAAACCTTAGTAAAGAGCTTAGGGTTGGCACCGTAAATTCGGTTCAGGCAATTTTTAATTCAATTAAAAGTGTTGAATTAATTCTACTGTGTAAAAACTAAAAATAAAAGCAATTGTATTAGAATTATAAAAGAAAGTAATTGGATTTAAAAATTAATTTAAAAAAATTGAAGAGTTCTGTTAAAAATCAAATTTTGTTTCTCATTAGAACAATTATTATTGTTGTATTAATATTTTTGTTGCTATCGGTATATACCTTGAAAGTTACACGTTTTGGAGCTATCAATAAAGAGTTATTCTTATTATTAAAAAAAAAAATTAATTAAAAATAGCATGGACTGAATTTAGGGTGCCAACCCTCTTTAGTAATGTTTATTAAGATATTTTATAGTATATGGACAATTTTTCGCCTGGAAAAAGAATTAGGGGCTCACAAGTTAGGCCAAGATCTTATACTAATTGTAAAATTGTGTGAAAGCTTTTGTTTTTGTGTGCTTTTAGAAATTATTTTGCAGTTACGTTTAAATTAAATTATTATAATTTAATTATATTTCGCGTCAACTGCGACGCAAGCCCGCCTTAATATAACCTGATTATATGGCATAAACATGTTTTTAATCCCGCGAAAATATTTTGGCAACGTACAATCACGTTAATAAATTGCTTTTAGCTTTTGTAAGTGGGGAGAGGCTCGGTGCCCTAGAAACCTATTTCCGTTGAGCATTTATCATCGAGAATTGAACGATTGCCGCAAGATGTTCTGGACAAGTTTCGTTTTACGTTCACCTCACACCGACGAAATAAGTTTTGTGGAAGTTAAATTTTTCCGTGTATTTTTGACGTATCCAATCTTCCTTCGTGAATCTTATAACATATTTTTTTTTTAATTTCTTCAGTAATTATTTTAGTATGTCAAATGACAAAATAATGTATAGGTACTAATAAGTTTTTAATAATAATAAAGCCTGGACTTTCCTACACAGCGCCATCTAGTCCTAAAGTAAGCAAGTATTAAATTTGGATAATAGTTAACCCCATAGGGTTACTAGACAACTGATGTTCATACTCAAATATATTTTTTTTTATATTTACATAAATAGATACACTGAACAAATAGACATGAACCCACGGCCGTTGGCTCCGCAGTCAGTCTCTAACCACACGGCCACCACCTTAGATAGAATGACAATCAAGATGGATTGCATAAACAATACGTCATTATGATTGTTTTAAAAAAACTTTTATTAAATTACACATGACATGTAGGTACCTAATTTCAGAATCTATATTTTCTTTCTCAGTATGAATTTCAGATGTGGGTCGAACGAAATTCTATTTCACATCGAATATTTCAAAACATGAACTGGTGTATGTTTGGTGTATGGCGTATATTTTTTTGCTCACATTTTTTTGTCACAACACTATCTCTATGATTATCCATAGTTTGTACATATGGAAGAATTTTGTGATCGACCAGGCTAAGCAGCCCTAAACACACTTTGATAAAACTTTCTCATTTAAAACTATTATTCAAGCATGGATTTACATATAGCTACCGCGTCGTTACTACAAGAATGTAAGCAAAAAATATACGCCACAGACGAACTATACGTCATTTGATGTTTTAGCATAGCAAAATAAACTTGAATTTAGTGTAAAGCACAAGTAAAAATTGTACTTGAAAAGCAAATAAATTACATTTCGTTTGTAATTTAAATAAAATTAAAACAAAAAACGATAATGACATAAAGTCTATCTAATTTCCGAGTCTGTCATTTTGCTTGAATTTTCGATCATTTTGAAGTATGATTCGTTTCATCTTGATGATTCAGATATCAAAGGATTCAACATAAAGGATAATTTTAGGAAAAGAACGTAAAAATTAAAATAACTTTGATGGTTCACTGCATAGATCGCCATCAATAGATGACAGTCGTTAAAATCCAACAACTCGCACTGAAGCAGCGTGATGGAATAAGCTCTAAGCCCTCTCATCTTGAGGGGAAGCCTAAGCTCCTGTAGTGGGGTGTTAATGGACTGATGGTATGGTACGGTACTTGAATAGATCTAAAGTGCAAAACAGTTTATATTCAAATGTAGGCAATACGCATTTATATTTAGTTACGTTGATTTAAATCTAAATAATTAAAACCCTTAAAATCGTGTAGGGGTGGGGCTAGGTGAGATTGAATTTAATATAAAATCTTGTTCCTGGACTCATATAAGTTTGTTGGACATGTTTTAATTTTATGGTTACAGGTCTCCAGGGGGCACTGCAGTTAGAGGTGTTGTTTTTAAACGGCCAGACTGATTACAACACATACAAGTACATAGATCGCTTCAGAGCAGTTTCTTAGATTGTTTTACGGTTAGATATAGGTGACCACACTGAAGTAGGTAGATGTAGGTATTTATCGGCTTGAATAGATATATTTAGATGTCGGCTGGGCCTTAACTTATTACCTGACTGCAGAGGTTAAGATTTCTCGAGTGTATGTATGTATGTATCTATATGTTTGCATTCTTGCAAGTATGTATGGGTGCATGTACATACGACTGACTGATTGGCTGAGTGGTTAGAGACCTCAACTGCAGAGCCAAGGGTGTCGGGTTTGGTTCCAACCCGGGACAAATATTTTTTGAATGAATATGTCTATTTGTTAGGTGTCCGGGTGTAAAAGTATCTATCTATATATTTATATATGTACATATTATAATTCTTTATGCATATACTTATTCAAAT
Source organism: Luffia ferchaultella (assembly GCA_949709985.1). Taxonomy (NCBI): domain Eukaryota; kingdom Metazoa; phylum Arthropoda; class Insecta; order Lepidoptera; family Psychidae; genus Luffia; species Luffia ferchaultella. Next base: position 1,941,933 of record OX453252.1, read on the forward strand.
AAGAATATTGAAATATGTATACCAATTGTGTAGTACCCATAACACAAGTATAAGACTTGTTTACTTTGGGACTAAATGGCGCCGTGTGGGATGTCTCAAATATTATTATTATTATAATATTATAAAGACTACCACCAAACGCATTTCGGTTCTTGGTTTGTCCTAGTCTATAACATCATATTACATTCAAGTCATATTTATATGATATACTAGCGACCCGCCCCGGCTTCACACGGGTAGCAGAGCATATAAGCCGTAATGTTTTTTTCTGTCGTAGTGTCATATCAGCTTGTTGCGTCGAACATGTAAATTGGATTTAATTACCTTTAAATATGACGTAAGTTCATCATACTTAGACTATTTTTAAAGTGTTTTATTTCCAATTTTATAAATATATGAAAGAGTAAATTATAATTATATATAACCTAACCTTACCTAAAAACGCGTGTCGCGTCGTCCCGTATGACCGCCCGGCTGGTCGCGCGATATTTATATTTCCCGATAGCTTCTAAGATATTCATTTAAATTGTATAGTGTAAAGGGCAATCATAATGTGCATAAAATGCTAAAGATAAATAACATATTTAATTTAATAAGGATTAATACTGTATCCGTATAAATTGCTTTCAAATTACCTCATCATATGATACCATTTTTTTAAACATAAAAATAGATATAGTAAGCTATCCATGAAAGATAGACATATGCCATCGCAGACTTTTCTTTAGTCCTATATAAGATACACAATTCCTCCATACATCATTTTGTTATATCTCAAAAGGATTAGGCAGCGTTTTCGATGAAAGATCCCAGCAGGCCTGATTTTTTCCGACTTCTTCAACAATAATCGTCATATTTCAACAAATTTGCACGAAAAATTAATAAATTATACACGTAAACCTTCCTCTTGAATCACTCCGTCAATTAGTGCCAATAATATGTCAACCCGTTCGGTAGTTTTTGAGTTTATCGCGTTCAGACAGACAGACAGACAGACAGACGAGGCGGGGGACTTTATTTTAATAATATGTAGTGATTCACATTCTGTGGATTATACGTGTAGAGCTTGTTTTCGTCTTTAGTTAATTATTTTTTACTTAATCGAGTTTTTTCTTAATGTTATTTATATCAGCTAAAAATATGTTTTTACATTGCTTAGTTTACCGTCAGAGGACGCTGCAGTAGATATGTTTCTTTAAAACGACTTATTTATCATTATCAATCTATAAACGTCCGACTGTTGAGCACGGGATGTTTATTATTTGTTGTTATTGCAGCCACAGTAATACACACTCTGTGAAAATTTCAAGTGTCCATCTATTACGGATCAAACGATATAGCCCTGTGACAGGCGGACCGACGACGTAAGCGGGGCCTCAGTTTTTAACAGAAAATAAGGTTTCCATTTGTATTCTTTGCTCGAGCGCAGCGAACCTATTTCTGGTTTAGAAAGCCGTGCAGCCGTGGTTTGAGTCCGGGCATGTACCAATGAGTTTTTTGTGACTTATGTACATTAACTATCACTGACTCCGTGCCTCGGAGAGCACGTTAAGCTGTTGGTCCCGGTTGCCATCAATAAATGGCAACGTTAGAATTCATCAACGCACACTGGAACAGCGTGGTGGATCAGCCTCCAATTCCCCTCACCCTGGGTGGTAGCCTAAGTTTCTGCAGTGGGGCATATTGGGCTGTGTGAAGGGTTTCCGTTGGTATCCTTTTGGTACAGTACCCTACAAACTATTCTGCTTCCTAAAATAAATGGAATTCCATTCCATCAGCCCTTTTGTACCCTACTGCAGGGGCTTAGGCCTCCCCTCAAGATGAAGATGCTTAGAGCTTAAATCCACCACCCTGCTCTAATGCGGGTTAGCGGATTAAAACGACCGCCATCTATTGACAGCAACCGGGACCTACTGCTCAACGTGCTCTCCGAGACACGGAGTCAGTGATAGTTAATGTACATAAGTCAGAAAAAACCAGCGCAGCGAACCCGTATCTATTCTATAAGGCCATGCGGCCGTGGTCCGAATCCGGGCATGTATCAATGAATATTGAATTAGGAATGACTAAATAATTACTAATTACTTATCTATTTAATGAGATGTACTGAACTAGGAAGTCGCAATCACAATTTCAAATAGTCATTTAACGTAACTACATAACTACAGATATCATTAAGTAAAAAATAATTACATGGCAAGGTTACATATAACTGACTTTTAATGGTTTGAGTTGAACAGTCACCGTGATACGGAACTTTGGTGTAGTTTATAAATTGTTAAAATATGCGAATAAGTAAATATGAGTTAGCAAATACTATGTCCTTACATAAGCAATGAATGTAGTTACTACGTAGTTACATTATATTATTATTTACAGAAACCAAGTTTAAGCGACAAGCAATGTCTTAGCAACACTCTTATATCTGTCATATTGGTAAAATAAAATTTGTAGCCGATTTTTTTTTCACTCTACTGGCAACACTGTTTCGTATCTGTCATTGACGAAAGTGAATGTAACGAAAACAGCTGATGTATATACTGTACTTTTTACTTGTTAAGTCGGATATATAACCACTAATGTTTGATAGTTGTTTTCGTATTTTTTTCGTTTTATCATATTTTATCCGTTACTGATAAAAAATTGTTATCTGTTACACGCAATGTACGTACAGTGATGAATATTCAGTTGTAGATTCAGGTTATTAGATAACAAAGTGTTAAATAATACAATAGATCGAATTATTGTGAAATAAGTATATTTAAAAAATCATTTCTTAACAAAATTATGTCTAACCCAGATTTGTGTATTGAAAGTGAAACTTCCGAGTCAGCAGAAAACGATAATGTTAGTGAAAACCAAATAAAATTCTCATCCGAACTCGAAGGTCATCTCCACAAAATAGCTAAACAGCGTTATGTCGAAAGTTATGTGATTGAAAAAAAAAATATAAATGAAGGCGGGAACAACTACATGGGGTGTTTATACGAAGTGAATATCAAAGGGGTTTCTATGAAAGAAAATTGTGAAATAAACTTATTTATTAAACGTCGATCGCCTGGACTGGATATGATGTTGTTTCCAGTACAAAGTGTTTATATGAGGGAAATGTTTGTCTACGATGAATTATCAAAGATTTACGAAAATATTCAAATACAAGTACCATTCATTGAACAATACGAATTCGTCAAATGTTATGGTTTAGTAAAAGAAGAAAGATCGGAATGTATAATTTTGGAAAATATGATAAAAAAAGGTTACAATACTTGTGATAAAACGAAATGTATTTCATTAAAATTTGCTGAATCGTCGATTATGCAATTGGCGAAATATCATGCCTTGTCGTTCGCTCTTGAAAAATTTAATCCCGACTATTTTGAAAGTAAAATAAAGCCCATGACAACACTATACGTGTTCAATGACGACTGGACAGCATTTGTTAAAAATGTATCAAAAACGACCCTCAAAATTTACGAATCGACACCCATGGAAAATATAATAGAGGATTATATAGAAAAAATTATAGTGAAGTTCCCAAAATATTACGAAGCAACTGAAAGATCTGTGTTATTACACGGAGATTATAGAGCTAACAATATTTTAATTAAAGAAGAGGTAAATATTTATTATTTAAATTTTTAGTACACATTGCAAAAAACACAATATTGAAAATTTTCTAACAGTACTTGGTTTTTAAAGATCGTAATAATATTTAAAAAATAATGTATTACGCATTCTTAAGTACTGAAAAATAAAAAAGAATTAGCGACTGGTTCGAAAACGCAAGAAACAGAAAAAGCTGGTAGAAAAATTAGGTCCATCTTTTTTTTTATTTGTCAGACCAGTACGTCCAACTATAGCAACAATATCCATGTGTCATCATATCTTTTAAATATTGACATAAGGATTGGTATTTTTATAGCCTGTCTTTAAATAAAAAAAAAGAACTCGTTTCTGCTTAGTTCAATTCTATCAATTGTTCAATCATATTAGTAAAACGGACAGTAGTCAATGACCTTTGCACAGTATGATTTGGAAACTCAAAAATGGCCATCATCTTTTTAATTCAAAGGTATATTAAATAATTAAAAATGCAGAGTAAAACCTGGTAAAACTCTGTTGTCTCAGAAATAAGTAGTTTTTTCAATACATTTGCTATTAATACGGTCTTTATGACATCGAAACTTGAACCGTAATGTTGTATTTTAGAGTACTAAGCCTTTTTAATTTACCTTAATCACAAACGAACACTCTGTTGTGACGCATGCGTAAAGGCAAAAAGTAACCCTCTCGCGCCCTTAGCTCCCGCCATTATTACATTAAAAGTATCTGCTTAATTTTAATCGCAAATGTATTTAAAAACGTCGCATGATGTACGTCGTACTCAGTAAGCTGGCTATTATAGTCGTCGGTTTATTATAAGCATTCGGCTTCGCCTCGTGCCTATAAAAAGGAGCTTACCTATCTAGCATCATAATGTTCTATTGTGACATGATTTTAAATTGTGTAATTTTTATGAAATAGTTATAATTTCATGGACTATTCAAGTAAAATCAATTCAAAAATAGTCGTTAGGGTTGTCACTTCAAAAATTTTATCATACTCGGTTACAAGATAATAAAATTGTGTCACATCCGCATGTATATACTTTTCAAGATATTTACCAAGAGTTTCGAAAGAGGTTGAATGATAATATTGTTTATAACTATAAATATATATAAAAAAATATATAATATAAAGTATTTCCCATATTACTTGAATAGGCCATGAAAAACGTGATATTTTTAGGTGTAAAAAATTGCTTAATTTGCTACGAATAAAAAAGAAAACGAAAATCAAGTATTGCTCAGTAACATCCAAATAAATGATGAAAGATCCGTTTTGATCGCAAAAATACGTAGATAATTGATAACATACTTTGTCTTAACGGTGTTCAAATATCTTTTACGGTTTTTAAATTATTTTTAATTTTCATTAAAACTGGATTTAAATTGTATAGTTTTAAAAAAAATCATCACATAACCTACAAATGAGAGTGCATTTGTAATGATTTAATCTGCTAAATTTTAAAATAAAAAGATGTTTATTTTTAAGGCTCCAAATCCTACTGTTTTTTACCAATATAGCTCTTATTTCAATTTTAAACCGTTTTTTTCTTTACAGGATGGAAATATAACTAAAATAATTCCAGTAGATTATCAAATCGTGCAATACGGATGTCCTATCATCGACCTTTCGTACTTTATCTTCACCGGAACTGATAAAGCGTTTAGAAAGAAATATTTGCACCATTTGAAGGTATTATACCGCGATACTATGGGCAAATTTTTAAAGTATTTCAACATGGATTTGGAAGAGGTGTACCCGACTAATATTTTTGAAAATGATTTTAAAGACAAACTAGACTATGGCCTGATGGTTGCAATAATTTTTATGCCTTTTATATTAGCTACGGAAGAAAAAGCACCAGATTTAACTTCCACCAAAGTATCAGATCTCACCGTCGAAAGTAATAACTTATTCGAAGAAAGAGTTAGAGGAATCGTTGATGATTTTATAGAATGGGGATATTTATAATTTATAACAAATTATAATAGACATTGTTAATGTTTAAATTGCAACATGGAATTTGTAGAAAATTATAGATAAACCTTTGATTATATAATCTCTGGATAAAGAGACGGTACCAAAAATGTAGACAAAAATATCACCTACCTATTCGGTGATAATTCACGCATAAAGAGACGGTTTGTATACGGTTAGTATGACGTTGCGAGGGTATGTGGTCTGTTGAGTCGCACACGCAAGTGTGTAAAAGACAGCAAGTCATTTTTGTTGACATTCTATTGCAAAGGTCCATCCATATATTATATAATCAAACTTAATGAAGTTATTACTATTATTAATTGTTTTATTAATTAATTTTTGGTTATTAACCAAAAATTGTAAAATTTAGAGATTTATTAAAACGTAGTAAAAATAATGTTATAGCAGTTATTGTATTATCTAATGTGTAATTTTATCCAAAAATCGATAAATTTTATGAAATAAAAACATTGCATATTTGACATTTTTTTTTAATAATTATTATCTTTATCAATTAAACGTTACACTAAGCAAGATAATGTATGAATTTTATTCCATTCTTGTAAAAAAAAAATCGAAGTGAAACATCTTTTGGCAGAGCAGGAATTTATTTTCGAAATGTGGCATGGATCTGACGTCCAAAACTTATTTAAATTTCTTATTTTCCAAACCACAGATAGTCCAAAGTTACTGTTTATTCTAGGTTTTTGGTGTACTTGAAGAAATTGATAAGAATTATGAACGACATTGTTTAAAATGTGTCCGCTTTGTTGAGTTTAGTAAGCATGCGCCTTCTAGCCAGCTACATTCAAAGGACGGTGATTGCAATCTATACAAAGAGCTAACACCAAACCCAAAACCCAACATTTTAAGCGTCTTATTGCTACTCATTTACGATTTTTATATTTACTATTTCGAAGTGACACCTGGGAGGTGATTCTCGGACCTCTTGACCTTGAGTCTCATAAGACGATTTCCGTTTACAATGAAAAATATCACATGATAACGATTTGACGACCGACGACGACGAATATCACATGACGAACGCTTAGCCTAGTGGGCAGCAACCCTGCCTGCGAAGCTGGAGGTCCCGGGTTCGAATCCCAGGTCGGGTCAGTATTTATATGATGAATATTAATACTGGCACCGGGTCTTGGTTGTTATATGTATGTGGTGTCTTCGCTTGGTACCCAAAATACAAGCTAATGCTTAGTTTGGGACCTAGACGTTGTTGTGATTGTATGTGTTATTATTATTTTATTAATTCTCAGTTTGACTGTACTTGACAATAAAATTGTCTAACGAACGTCGTGTGACATGCATCCACACATGCATCACATGATTCGCTGCTCACACGACAATCGTCACCAAATATCGTTTGACAAATTATTGTTTGACAATTCTCTCATGCTGAAATTGTCAAATGAAACGAGAATCGGGCTCCTGATTGTATGTAAAGGACATTGATTCGTATAAGTATTTGACTCGTGAACTCTTTTTCGATTAGCTGATAACGGACGATACGTCTTAACAACAGCCAGCAGTGTTGTCACGTGACGTGACTCGCCTCAATGGTGGACATACAAATTGATAACCCAAACAGACCTACCATAATTCAAAGAACTACTAATCGAGTTGACGGTAGAGGCTGGAGAGGTAGGTATTAGAAGGTAATATTTGTTTACTTCTGTTTTTCTTGAACAAAACTGTTTTGTTTTTGATTGTATTAAACGAATCAACAGTGCCAACTGGTTCAGTGACGCAATTCTAATAATGATACCTGGGACATCCCACACAGCGTCCAAACCAAGTAAAGCTTGTATTATGGGTACCAGACAATTGATATACACATTTAAATATTTTATATAATATAGACATTTTACATCCAGACACGGAACAAATAGACATGATCGTGCACACAAATATTTGTCCCGGGCGGGAATCGAACCTGCGAACATAATATATATTTTTAACTTATATATTTTTGTTTTTACGACTTACGAAGCGATAAAGCCTACCGTTACTATGCCAAACATTTATGAAGTGATGCATTTCCCAAGAATTCTGTTACATGTGCTAGCAACCCGTGGCTGCTGCGCGGTTTGATTCAATCGCGGCATAGAAGACAACGCACGTACTTTGTGTAGGTTTTAGTAGAAGTACTGTTCATACATTGTCACGTTAAGAATAGAAAATGAAGAAAGACTCAGGGGTTGTGACATAAAAAAAGAGATAAAGAAAAAATGAGATGAAATTTAGGTCAGTCTTTTACTACAGTAATTTAACGTACATTTAGATACAGACAGACAGAAGATACAGACACTAATTTAAATATTAATTACGATCATGATACGACCTCTTAAGACGTAGAATTAGCTTCGTCCGAGTTGAATTTCCTCCCTCTAGTCAATTTTCAAGCTCTTCATATATTAGACATGATGTAGCTGCTAGATTTCGCTGTAAGGCGTCTTTATTACTTCTTGTCTGAAGATACCATCTCGCTCACCCGCTCCCTCAAAGTAACACAATATCCAGGTCTTTCCATAGAACTTACGTAGTATTTCCTGTTGTAAACACTTATTCCATTTTTGATGCTATGAATCCGTGTCATCAGGTATTTCATTTGGTGAAATCTTCGTTTTGCTTCAGACATAACATTTTTGTGTAGTTTATGTACTTCTTCTAAATAATCGATTTAGTTTTCTTCGTATCCAGATTCCCCAGAACATTCATGTTCTTCAGTTCCACTCTCGTCTACTCCACCTTGACTCCACCCATGTACAGAGGCCAGTTATTTTTAGATGCCAAGAGAAATTTCAACTCCAAATTCATTTTACTCATTAAATATATACTTATTTAAATGTTCTCTAAAAAAATGTTTTAAATAAATCAAAACATAAAAAATTCACCAATTTCGTCAAAACGTCATCCAAATTTTTTCTAATCATTTTTTCATTTCCACGACAGCTGTCAAAATCTTTTCAATTTTTCAACATTCCATATTTAAAATTCCAGACAATAATAAGTTACTCCATAGAGGTCGAACAGCCCGTACATATACAGTAAACAAAGATAACAAAAACAGGAACACGTACAGGAGTAGTGTGACATTATTCCCAAAAACCCCGAAAAAAATTGTTTCCTAAAAAGAATTTTTTTTCTAGAGTTCTGCAACCTTCACATTCAGACTTCTAAAATTATCCTTCCTCAAACATTTCAGTCATACATCTAACTTTCAAAGAGTGTCGTATGGTTCACATTCAATGACGCATACTCCTAAGGTTGAGAACGTGTTAAAATGATATAGGCTTATTTAACGAGTCATCAACCGCTCGGACAGAAGGCTTATTTTAAGAGTTGTCAGCCGCTCAATTCAGACATCCCTTTCTTACTTCCATACTGCTCTTTCCAGGTTAGCCCAGAGTTCTTTTAAAAAAAAATACGAAGTAAGAATCTATTAGAGTAAGATCCCCTCGTAACCAGAACATCCTTATGTGGCTTAGAGAAAGCCCCCACACAGACAAGGCACGTGTCAATTCACGCCCTTACAAGCATAATATAAGTAACGCGTGCTCAAAGAGAGAGATCCCTTTAGAGAGACTCAGGGGTATATGCTTAGCTACACATACCCAGCAGCAGCGCGCGCTTATATATAGAGAGAACTCGAGGCTAAAAGCATAGTAGTGCACGCCTGAAAAGAGTAATAAGATATTGAAGTAAGGGTTTATAAATAAAATTAGCCAAAAAGAATTTAGAATTAAATTTAGACTTCCCCTGTAAATGTTTAACATGAATAAGTAAAAATGCACAAGAACATATGATCAGAAACAAACAGAGCATCAGAGCATGAGAAATAGAGTAAGAAATAAAGAGAGTAGTAAAGTAAAAGGTAGTAAATGACTGACTTTCACGTTGGGGCGCCATTATGTCACGTTAATAATGGAATGCAGAAGAGACTCAGTGGTTGTGACATAAAAAAAGAGATAAAGAAAAAAATGAGACGAAATTTAGGTCAGTCATTTACTATAGATTTAACACAGATAGATTATTTAGATACAGACCGACAGAAGATACAGACACTAATTTAAATATTACTTACGATCATGATACGACCTCTTAAGACGTAGAATTAGCTTCGTCCGAGTTGAATTTCCTCCCTCTAGTCAATTTTCAAGCTCTTCATATATTAGACATGATCTAGCTGCTAGATTTCGCTGTGAGGCGTCTTTATTACTCCTTGTCTGAAGATACCATCTCGCTCACCCGCTCCCTCAAAGTAACACAATATCCAGGTCTTTCCATAGAACTTACGTAGTATTTCCTGTTGCAAACACTTATTCCATTTTTGATGCTATGAATCCGTGTCATCAGGTATTTCATTTGGTGAAATCTTCGTTTTGCTTCAGACATAACATTTTTGTGTAGTTTATGTACTTCTTCTAAATAATCGATTTAGTTTTCTTCGTATCCAGATTCCCCAGAACATTCATGTTCTTCAGTTCCACTCTCGTCTACTCCACCTTGACTCCACCCATGTACAGAGGCCAGTTATTTTTAGATGCCAAGAGAAATTTCAACTCCAAATTCATTTTACTCATTAAATATATACTTATTTAAATGTTCTCTAAAAAAATGTTTTAAATAAATCAAAACATAAAAAATTCACCAATTTCGTCAAAACGTCATCCAAATTTTTTCTAATCATTTTTTCATTTCCACGACAGCTGTCAAAATCTTTTCAATTTTTCAACATTCCATATTTAAAATTTCAGACAATAATAAGTTACTCCATAGAGGTCGAACAGCCCGTACATATACAGTAAACAAAGATAACAAAAACAGGAACACGTACAGGAGTAGTGTGACAACATCGATGGTAAAAAAATGGCGATTGGAACTGGAGACAACATCAAACTTATCCGACTCAATTTCTCTAGCTCAATATAAAACATAACGTGGGAAATGCATGGACATTAACAGGAATGATTATCTACAAAATTATTAAGCGAAAATATATAAAATTAATATTTTTTAACATATAGGTACTAATATTTTTCTTTACCACAAATATTTTGTAATATGTAATAAATACACCATCGTAGTTAAAAGCGACAAAAATATCGATAGACGAATAATAATGGTTTTTATATCTGATAACGCCTGTGAACAATAAATAGCAATTTGTTTTATCTCGGTTATGATTACTGTTTAATAAGCTGATTTTTCGGCTTTATACTTCTTCCATATCAGCCCATTATACCCCACTGCAGGGTCTTAGGCCTCCTATCGGGGTGAGGGTGCTTGAAGCTTAATTTATCACGCTGCTTCAGTACGGGTTGGTGGATTTTAACGATTGCCATGTGATGATGACAACCGGGACCGGCGGCTTAACGTGCTATCTGGGCACAGTCAGTGATAGTTATGTAGTTAAGTCAGAAAAAACTCATTGGTACATGCCCTGAGATTCGAACCACGGCGTTCTAAATAAGAAGTGGGATCGCCACCACACGGTAACACGACATTCATTCCCTAGTTCATGATCTAGGTTTCATTTCTGGCGAAGAGAAAAAATTCAAATATCAGGGGTTCATACATTCAGCTGCATACGCTTTTGTAGATAGTTGTTATTTCTTATAAATAAACTAAAGAAAAGAAGAAGGTTTTTTTCAAGAGAAACTGATCTCTTCTTAAAGACGTATATTATGCTGTGTCATTCTCGTGCACATACACTTTGTGTGTAAACATCTTACATAAAAAAAAACAACTAAACGCATAAAATAACGTAATTTACAACTTCCGGGGAATCACATCACCTATTAAAAAGAATTATGCAGTAGTTAAAACATAAAAATTATAAAAAGAAAAAAACAGTCGATTGCGAGTCGGACTCGCGTTGAGGATCCGTACTATAAATCGTATTGCCTATTTATTTTTTTATTCGACTCTTTCTTATAAGTAGTCTAACATAGTAACCACTAAACAATTGAACTTATGTAGTCCTTGTGAAATTAAACAACATATTTTTTTAGGCATTTTCCCTTTACGAATATTTTCTGCCCTGCGAGAATTTAAAAACTTAGGTTTTTTTGTATATTTATTACTGTAAACTGTGAATGAAACCCTATAATCCGTGCTTTTTTTCGAAAGATTAGACTCACTAATTAGGGTGATAAATGAGAAATGCTCGATTTTCGTAATTTTTTTTATTATTCTGTAAGTTACGCATTTTAAATTATAAAAAAAAAATACAATCGTATTCTGACAACGAGTTCTTTCGTTCTATATACTACATTATGCACTTAACAAAAATTGTATTAAAATTTTCTATTTTGCCCTCCAAACTGAGACTTTGTGTTCCTGTAAAATATTATTGGGGCACCATATTTTGATTTTTTTTTTAATTTTTTTAGCTGTGTAGTTTCAAATTGACTGACCGATTGGCCGAGTGGTTAGAGACCCTAACTGCGGAGCGAAAGATCGCGGGTTCGAATCCCGCTCGAGATAAATATTTTTGTGCATGAACATGTCTATTTGTTCCGCGCCTGGGTGTAAAATATCTATATATTTATAAATTATATAAAAAATATTTAAGTTTGTATATCAGTTGTGTAGTACCCCGTAACACGAGCATAATACTTGCTTACTTTGGGATTAGATGGCGCTGTGTACGATGTCCCATGTATTAACATGGGACATTATTATATACATACATTATTATAAAAATAACAAAGGGGGGAACGAATGGTCGATTTTCGTATACTTTTTATTGTCATATGAACGGTGCACTTTAAAATCATAAAAGTAATATATTTGTATTTTTCATTACAAGTAGTTTCATTTGATACGTCATGTAATGCGCTTAAAAAAAGTTTTTCTTTTGTAATTTCCTAATATTCCTCTCTACATTCAAACGAATTATCTTAAAATGATAATTCGTTTATCGCTTAAGTTTCCCTCTAAAGTATAAATATGGTCTTTTTAATTTATTTATTTTTATTTTGGACTCAGTAGTTTCAGAGATAAGGGGGAATGGCAAATTTTTGTGTATTTTCTTTAACATGTTTTAAGCTATCGATTTTAAAACAACAAGAAAATGTAGTTCTGTTTTTTTAATACTTGACATGCCATCCTGATCCACTTGTAGAATGATTTTTATTTTTTATTTACTAACATGCCCACAAAACTAACCCTTAAAATGAAAATCCATTCATCGCTTAGGTTTTCCTGTAAAATGGAACAAAGTTTGGAAGATAAGGGGAACATAATGGTTAATATTCGTATAATTTCTTTTGTATTGGTATCTTTTAATTTAAAATTATAAAAAAAAATATTTTATTCCGTAGTCCGTATTTTATTATGCATATGGAATTAAATTTTTTTTAGGTATCGTTTCATAGTCACGAAACTCTGTATAAGATATTAAGTTTCAACTTTTTTGTGCAATAGCTGTGGAGAAAATAGTCTATGACAAACGGATAGACATACACCAGAGTGATCCTATAAGATTTTAGTTTTTTGTTTTTACCTACAGAACCTTTAAAAAATGACAAATCATTAATGTATAATGTCATAAGTGTCGTGATAGCCCAGAGCGCAACAAACCTGTCTCAAATTTATAAGGCCCCATAGGGCCATGGTTCGAATCCGGGCTGGTACTAATGAGTTTTTCTGGCTTAAGTACACAATATCACTGACACCGTGCTTCGGAGGGCACGTTAAGCAGTCGGTCCCGGACGCTGTCAATAGATGGCGGTCGTTACAGTTCCCAACCCGCAGTGGAGCAGCGTGGTGGACTTAAGCTCCAAGCCCCCCTCCTCACCCTGGGGGAGGCCTAGGCCCCTGCAGTGGGGTAAAAATGGGCTGATGAAAAAAATAATGTCATAATTAGATGCCGACTCCCATAAAACTACTTTAGTCTCAGAAACAGAATCTCCGTAACGCGTATTTAATTGACTATGATATACATGGTGTAGGTATATGAAGTGTTTACCCTTTGCAAACTCATGAGTGTGCAGAATGAAGCGTAGTTATCTCCTGCTAGTAATGTGTTATTATTGCCAAAACAATATGCTCTGTTCAAGTCCCCTCGCAATATTACTAGTCACACACACAATATAAGACCACAGTGTTTTCATTTCTCTTAGAGCAGATACAGGTGTCCTGGCGCTCGTTTGAATTAAATTCTAATTAATTTATAATTCAATTATTTGCATAGAACACAAATAACTCTACACTTGTCTAGTTAAATTAATTTACTTTAGCTTTTTAACTAAATGTGTCGAACTTTAACTTATAAGTACATAAATTTGTTTTAAACATTTAAATAATTATATTCAGGTACGTTCGAATCTATTGTTGTTATAATTTAAATTGAATTTCGTTTATAATTAAATTTAAATTCAACTTTAATAGAATATTGAGAAACTCTTTTATGAGAATCTTATACAGTTAATATTTATTCTGTTTCAGAATTAGTTGGTTGCGACGTACGTTTTACATAAATTGTAATATGTCCATAGTTGATATTTGCGGACAAAAATGCATTGGAAAATGCGAAAAATGTCATATAAAAACAGATGAAGTCAAAGAATTGATTTTTCCAGCAGATTTAGAAGAACAAATTTCAAATATAATCCACCGGCATGGTTTCATTAACTCAACAGTCGAAAGGAAAATCATATCGAACTCTGGCGGTAACTATTTAGGAATTTTATACGAAGTCAATATTAAAGGTACAACCGCTATTGGAAATCAAGAATTAAATTTATTCGTCAAAAACATAATACCCGATGACAAAATGACAATAATGTCGATTCAAGATGTTTACAAAAAAGAAATGTACGCTTATGATGAGATATCAAAGGTTTTTGAAGAAATACAATCAGAATTCGACGTACCGGAAAACGAAAGGTACAAATTCGTGAAATGTCACGGGATAATCGACAAGAAAGGAAGAGAGACTTTGATTTTGGAAAACATGTCCAAAAAAGGTTACACGACATACGACAGAATGAAATGTATGCCAATAAAGTTTGCAGAATTGTCTGTAATAGAGCTTGCTAAATTTCATGCTGTTTCGTTTGCACTGCAAAAATTCAAACCCAACTATTTCAAAAAGGTGATAATACCGATGAAGGCGCCATTTAAGTTCAACGAGGAGATGGAGTCGTTCGCTAGAAACATGTCAGTGAACACTCTTAAGTTATATGAATCGACGCACATAAAGAAAAAGATTGAAAAATTCGTAGATAGTATCGTCGAAAAGTTGCGTGGTTATTATGAAGAAATAGATAAATGCGTTTTGTGTCATGGAGACTATCGAGCTAACAATATTTTAATGAAGGAAGAGGTAAGTCAGTTATTTTATCTTACTTTAATAGAACAGAAATATCTGGGTAAAGTGGCAAATTGGACAAAGCTTATAAAATGTTTATTAAGGATTAAGTATTTAATTCATCTAATAGGTATAGTAATAATAATAATAATATCTTGGACATCCTACACAGCGCCATCTAGTCCCAAAGTAAGCAAATATATATTCTTTATACTTTATATAATATATACATACATAGATACTTTTACAACCAGACACAGAACAAATAATAATAACTTTATGCATCACAAATAGACATGTTCAGGCATACAAATATTTGTCGAACGGGAATCGAACCCGCGACCCTCGGCTCCGCAGTAGGGTCTCTAACCACTCATCCAACCGGTCAGTTAAATCAAATAGAAATCGTAAAGATGGTAAAGTAATAAAAATTCATTTGATTGCAGAAATATTAATTCAATCATTTGATTTTCTATTAAAAATCGATTATTAAATTTACTATTAAACAATCCTTTTATTAAAAACCCAACTAAAATGGTAATTATTGTTAAGATAAATAATGTATGATGATAAAAAAATTGTTTTATTAATGGTGAAGCTATATTTTAAAAAAATATATTTTAATCACATCATCGTTCTAAAAAAAAGATATTTATAAATGAGTTTTAAATCCATTTTTCGATGAGGGATAGACTTTTGCATTGTCCCATGTTATGTCACACCATGTGACATCTAAATTTATCACAACTACAACCCCAAAGGCCTTTTATATGCGATGGTAAACCTATAGTACACATTGAAGTAAATGATAGTACATTCCTAAATTGATAAACTAAAACACTTGTATAATTTGTGTGTCAATTATCGTCTTTAATTTTTCTTACTGCTTATTGTAATATATTAAACTTCTAATATGCTAGTTATATGGATACACAAGAAAAGTAAAAAATTGAAGTTCTAAATAGTGTTAATTGTACGGAAAATAATTCTCAAAACAATTTTACTCCAAGACCATCGTTTTAAAATACTATATAATATAACTATGAAGAATAACGTCTAAAAAAACCGGTATCAGTACAGTGAATTTTAAAGAAAAAAAATATATACTTAATGGTTTGATGAAGTAATAGCGGAGGTACAAAAAAAGTTGCGTAATACCAATACTTATAATAGAATTTTTTTAAATCTAATTGCAGAATGGCGTCATCACAGATGTAGTACCAGTGGACTATCAACTGCTGTATGCCGGAAATCCGCTTAACGACTTCATTTATTTCGTGTTCGGTGCGTCCGACCAGGGCTTCAGAAGGAGACATTTGACCGACCTTAAAAATTTGTATAGAAATACTATGGCCAACTTCTTGAAATATTTCGACATTGACCTAGAAACGTGGTACCCATTGACAATCTTCGAACAAGACTACAAAGATAGACTAGATTATGGGCTCATAGTCGGTATAAATTTTCTCCCAATAATATTAGCTCCGGAAGACGACGTGCCTGACTTCGGAGAAACTAAAATAGGAGATATGACATTTAAAAGCTGTGATGTATTCAAAGACAGGATACAAGGGATTGTTGATGATTTTGTCCAGTGGGGATATCTATAGAAACGTTAAAACTTATAAAAAAATAATGTTTGTGCCACTGACTATGAGACTTAAAAAAAGACAAAATACCGTGTCGTAATAAAAATAATATGAAAAAGTACGCTCGCGTTTTTCACAGAACGTAAATCAACATAATCTGTCACTGTGCTCCCGTTTTAGAACGTTAAGTAATATAAGATGCGCCATCTAGAGATGATAATTTTGTTCATCCAAACATTAAAAATACTAATTTATTTTAAATCAAACATGATAGTAGGTACTCTATTATCGTTTAACATGCTAGGACAGCTTTTATCTTAAGCTTTTATCATTCCTTATTTATATTGTCTTTAAGCTTAATGGTTTTATTTAAAAAAATTTAAAAAACAGAAAATATTAATGCTTAATTTTTGATAGCTGACGTTTTCTAGTACGAAAGCACGAAGAGCGCTCTTTTATTAGATAAACGCGTCGGGACTGCTCAGACATTTTTCTAATCGAGTTTCTGTCTTGCTTTGCTAGAAATTAAATTATATCTTGTTGTAAAAGAAAGACTCTAAACCTTGTACTAGTACAAATTGTAATAAGTATTTAAAAAGCCATCAATATTGGGTTATAGATAATAATATAAATGAAATAAATTGCTGAATAACAATAACTATAACAATAATTATAATAAAAAAAGGGTTAAACTGTGTGAAAATTTCATTTCGAAATAATCCTTAGAAGTTAGGAAATGTGACTATTTGTTTTTGAAATAGTACGTTTAATCAGAAATAAGTGTCTGCTTCCTTCTTATAGTTTTTCTAGAGATTTTATAGGAGATGAAAATAAAAAAAAGGCGATGGGACGATGTTATACAGTAGTTATGATAAAAATTATTATAAATGCCGCAATCTAGACGTCTACTTTTCCTAATGTTATTTTAATCGTGCCTCGAATAAAATAATACAATAATCTACCTGGGACATCCCACACAGCGCCATCTAGACCCGAAGTAATCAAATATTACGCTTATAATATGGGTGCTAGACAACTGGTATACTAAATATTATTTATTATATACTTTACATTTCTTGATGGCAGCTACAATAGTTAGATTGTGGACAGTTTACTTTATAATGTAACTTCAAAATTCATTATTCTAAAAAATATCAGGGCTATTCAAGCTCACCTCTAATTTTCTCTACTACACATAAATGTAAACTATCAACGGCAAGGGAATTATATACCTAAACCACAGCCTAAACTGTCACCAGCAGTCATGGATGTTCATGGAAATGCGAGCGGAAAATTACACCGTAGAACAAATATACACCTGTTGATTTTTTTAGTATATTTTCTGTAAAGATGAATTTTAAAGGACACACTTATAAAATTTTATATATGTTATATAATCTGTTTATTCACTGAGTCTGACATTTCGCTCACATTTTCGATAGTTTTGAAGCCTGTAGTACATATACTGTGTGTTCGGCTGAACTTAGTCCAAACTAATAGTTAAAAAAAAATGATAAAAAACTTTAAAAATGTTTTTATCGGTAAACGTTAGTTTGCGTCATCTGGTCACTTGAAACTTTTTGTTTAATTTGATAAGCACTACACGCTCTATATGATTATACTACGTACAGCTTTTTTTTTCAAATATAAGTACATAATTAATTTCAATTGTTTAAATCCTAATTGTCGTATCTAGAAAATGAATTTAACTCAAGCACTGTGTCAGATGTATAGACCAAAGAATACTTAGCGATTATCATAGTGAATGAGAAGAATTTATTATACAGAATGTATGAAATACGTCAGAGCAATTAACATTGGAACTAAACTAAAATAGAGTAAACTTTGACAAACAACTGGTATTAAAATTTTATCTGATAAAGTTGTTTGTAAGCAAATAAACTATAATTGAATTACTTTATGTTCACTATTGTTATTTTATTATGGAGAATGATATGCTGTTGCCCCACTGAAGTTGTGACTGAAGTGGCATTAAAATAAAATTTAAATAATAAACCAACATTAAACCTTTGAATTGAACCTGCTGTCAATAGCTGGCGGTCGTTACAATCCGTCAATCCGCATTGGAGCAGCGTGGTAGATTTAAGCTCCGAGCCCCTTCATCTTGAAGTGAGGTCTAAGCCTCTGCAGTGGGGTATACTTATTGTTCGATTAGAGAAGTAAGGAAAGAAGGTAATTAACATTTCTACCGTTCTAAATGTCAACTTCATTTGCAAGCACCGGATGGCGGCAGAAGACAATCGGCTTCCGTGGCACTCCCTGCTAAATAACCGACGAGGCTCTGGCGCCCGAGTAAGTAGTGGTATGACTATCACCTACCTAGAATAGATGAAGCTGCAGGAGCCTTGAAGTCCAAATAGGGTCTAAAATGAGGTCTAAAAGCACTAGAGCCTGAGGCAACGGGAAACCACTTCTTCTATTTTTCCCATGGGAATCATGAAAAGCTCTCTTATCAGACGATCTATGATCACAACCACTTCGCCAGAAGTGTACGACTACGAAGAATAATTATTCAATGATTACTTCAGAGGCTATTTGTGATAAGAAATTCAATTCATCACTTTCATAGGCATAACGATTTTACTATTGAAACTTTCTTAACTTTTTTAACGATAACTTTTTTATAATACTTTTTTGTGTATTGTGCCAAATGGTTAACATGTAGTATCTAATAGAAGAAATTTTAGTACTGTGAAAGTTGCATATTCGGCTTAGAATGTTCGGGAATATTCAAAAAACTGTCAGGACAGTCAATATTAGAACACTGGAAATTCGCGAAAGTTCGAGAAAAGTCCCGAGAAATGGAAACGAGTGGAAACAAACACGGAAAAGTTTCAAATGTTCAGGAAAGTTCTTGAAATGTCAACCATGGAAAATACTCGAATGTATGACGAAACTCAAGAAAATTTCCTTTATTTTCAAACTTTTAGTTATCCATCTTCTCAAATTACTTATTTAAAATTTCCTTTCAGTTCTAAAATTTTCTATAGTCAAAACACTGATCTGTTTAGAATTACTTTGCTATTCACTTGCTATTTTTTTTGTAAGTTTCTGGAGTTTGTTGTTTTTTTTCTGCTAAAAATCTACCGATGCGAATAACACAGACTATGGTGAATATCGTCAAAAAATTGGTATAGTATAATTCGAGTTAAGTCTGGACACATAGGCTGAGGTTTTATTTTTTTATGTTTATGAGTACTGTGTGGTGTTTACAACAGATACATTGTTGGTTGGTATGGTAGCGTACCAATGACGTATTACAGGTTGATACAGTACAGAAATAATAGTTTCATAGACGCTTGTATAAATATAGAACGAATTTTAATTATCCTTACGTAACGTCATTATAACTTAGTAATACACAGCCAAAGTAACAGTTGGTTAGAAGTGAAAAGAAAAATTTATAAGATACCGTTAATTAAGCGTTAAATACACGTTATTAATTAAAATCCAAGAAACCGCCCTTGATTATATTTTCTTATAGTTAACTTTTGTTTTTGGACATCGTAGCGTAAAACGGCCCCCCATTAGATGGACTGACGACCTAGTAAAGGTGGCGGACCGGTGTTGGTACAGGTTAGATCTAGACGGTAAACCGTAAAGATCTAGGGATAGATCTATGCCCAGCTGTAAACGTACGGTGGTTGAAACAAATTCATCATTAAAATCAATAATTATGCATTTTGTGATATCAGAAACACAAAATATGATTCTCGGTTCATACATTTGTGTGTAGAATCTTGGAAGGCTGGGTTTTGTCTTTATTTCTATTATTTATCATAGATTGTAAGTAATATATTATAGCTGTTATCATCCGCCAGTCTAAGAAAAGATGCAAGGACAAACAATGAAACAATTGACACTGACGAAAGGAAATCTGCAATTGCAAACAAAGCGGTGATAAGTAATTGGTACACGCGTAAGGAAGACTTCTAGCTACTAGAACGATATCAAAACGAATCGATTGGTTACTTTAGATATCGTTCCCATATCGATATTATCTGTGAAGTTGTATGTAAATACTTTTTTGCTCTGATTTTGTTTTACAGAATCCTAACTAGGCAAACATATAAAAAATAAATAGTTCGACATGGAGCCTCCGGGTCTCAGCCGTTCCGATGGCAAAAGACCCAATGATGAGATGAGATGAGTCGCTACGTGTGTCAGCACATTTGCCGCCTCTCATTGTGGTCGAACTATGGCTTCAGCTGGAGCCGCTGCGGAGTCTGCGGCCGCCAGAAAACGAGTCAAATACTCTACTCTGGAGAGTAAATATTTGTTCGTTCCTCTCGCGGTGGAAGTTGTTGGCTGTTGGGGGAGTGAGGCCAAACAATTCGTCGCGGGCATCGGCCGTCGTCTGAGGGAAAGGGGATTCGACCCCCGCTCCGGTTCCTTCCTGGTGCAAAGAATTGCCATTACCATTCAGCGCAGCAATGCGATGAGTGTCATGGGCTCCTTTGCGTCAGGGGTGACGAGAGATGGATTACTGCATAAGTTTTATTTGTAGGTATTTTTAGTTTTTAATTTGGTATAACCTTTTATTTTTAATTAGTATTAGCTTTTGTATACGTTTTAAAATATTTATTCTAATGTAACTTACAACACAATATAAATAGTTTGACATGTACAGATTAAGACATGAGTTACACGATACCAGTATTGTTGTAATAACAAAAAAAAAGACGAATCCAGTGTGAGAGAAGCGTTCTTAATAAATATGATAGTTTATCATCAGTAGAGCAATCGATCCCGGGTTCGAATCCCAGGTCGGATCAGTATTTGTATGATGAATATTGATACTGGCGCTGTGTTGAAAGTCCCATATATTATTATTATTAATTGTTCATCCATTGCTTGCCTGATGATGAACACTTTTCTCAGAGTAACCATACCTCATAATATGTTCAAATCTATCAAGCCGTTTAGGCTACAAGCCGTGCCGAAAAAGTATCTAATATACATACGTTCATATATACTCAGACTAATACACCCTCACACATACTCTCAATAAACATTACCCTCCCCAGTAAAGTCCAAGTACAAATTATGTTAGACTATATAGAATCGGGTAAATAAAAATATTATATGACTTTAGGTGAGCACTAACTTTTTTGTAAACGTAATAGGAATTTAGATATAATTGAGCACAAAGAACCCACCAATTTCTAAAATGTCAAATAAAATATGCTTATGTCAAAAATATGATTTAGCCTTCTAGAAAATTATATTTAAAATAGCGAAGTTTCGAAACAATGAAAATCAAACTTAAAACTTGAAAATTTTTAAGCTTATTTTACATCGTTTAAATTTTTTTTGGGTTTTATGGGATATTCATCACATCCAAAAATGCCATGTCCAATAAATGCAGGAGCAAAATGTACGTGTAACAGGTATCCATATCATTTTACTGAACTATTTATGATGCATGCCAAGAACTTTATCCCAGACGGAGAGTATGCAAATTGAGACGTTGTTATCTAAATCGAGTAATAGCGTTATTATTTGTAAGACAATATGGCTTGTTCCAGTCCCCTACGCCATTGTTCTAGTAACAGTCTCGACATAGGACCAATTTGTGTTCATATCACTAACAGTTCGTGCAGGTTACCTCGAGTCAGGTATCTTTTCATTATTCAACTGGACCCCATAACGTTCGGGTAAATTCATTGAATATATACTTTCGATGTGTCAAAGTATATCTTTACATAAATAAATAGTGCAAATTTTAGAAGACAAAATATTTTCAGGTATGTAATATAACATTTTTATTTTACATCCAATTTTCTTGTAATTTAATTGTGCTGTCTGGGTAAGTAAATCGTTAGTAAAATTGTTGCACATAATGTTACAGTTTTCATAATTCCGAGTGAAACCTTTATATTAAAAACACAATGTCAGTTGTTGAAAATAGTGGATCAGAGTGCATGGAAAAGTACAAAGTAGTTCGGATGAACAACGAAAAAGAAAATGAAGTAATTCTATCAGAGGATTTAGAAGATCAAATTTTGAAAATTATCCAAATATATGGTTTGTTTAACCCAACAATTGAAAGGAAAATTATACCAAATGCAGGGGGTAATTACTTGGGAATTTTATATGAAGTCAACATTAAAGGTAAAACTGTCACTGGAAATCAAGAAATCAATTTATTCGTCAAAAATATAATACCCGATGATAAAATGACTACACTGTCGATTCAAGAGGCTTACAAAAGAGAAATGTTCGTTTATAACGAACTGTCAAAAGTTTATGAAGAAATACAAGCAGAATTTCACATACCTGAAAATGAACGATATGTATTCGTGAAATGTCACGGAGTAGTCAGCAAGAAAGGAGCCGAAACTTTATTCTTAGAAAACATGTGCAAAAAAGGATACACGACAATTGATAGAATGGCATGTATGTCATTGAGATTTGCGGAATTATCTGTAGTAGAACTCGCTAAATTTCACGCTTTGTCATACGCCTTGAGAAAATTCCGACCAAACTATTTCGAAAAGGTAGTTAGACCTATTAAAGCTCCATTTAATTTTAACGCAGATATGGAGTCGTTCATTCGGAACATTTCAAAGAATACTCTCACAATTTACGAATCAACTCCTACGCAGGAGAATATCGAAAACTTCGTTAAGAAACTGATCAAGAAAATCGATTCTTATTTTGTAGCTACAGATCGACCGGTTTTGTGTCATGGGGATTACCGAGCCAACAATATTATGATGAAGGAAGAGGTAAGTTTTGTAACGCTCGCCGCGCATGCTAACACTCGTTATCGCTACCTGCGCTGATGTGACATTGATTTAAGTTTGGAACCCGGCAATAGTAAATTTTTATATACTTTTTTATAGTGAGCAAAACATCTGGAAAGAAAAACTGGAAGAGCTTTTATGTTCAAAGAAAAGCAAATGGAGAATTCATATTTACTTCTAAGTTTTCAAAAATTATTTCATAATACGGACCTGGAGAAATACATTTATTAAATGCTTCACAATTAGAAGATGAAGGATGTAGTGGTCATGAATTTGTACTAAAGACAACAACGTGTCTCCGCTACCCAAAGAAACTGCTACCTAAGCCACTCGAGCCCCTCGCACCATCCAAGCGTTAACACGTGATAGCTCGGTACTACTGCATAGGTTTTAAACACTACCAATACGAGTGTCAGCATGTGCGGGCGTAACTGTTCTAACTAAAACCAAGTAACATAAATAAATATAATTTGCTTTACAATTCTTTACAGGGAGGCGTCATCAAAAAAGTGATGCCTGTTGACTATCAACTAATGCATGTTGGAAATCCATTCAACGATTTCATTTACCTCGTATTTGGTTCGTCCGACCAGAACTTCAGAAGAAGACATTTGACCGCCCTTAAAAGTTTATATCGGAATACGATGGCGAACTTCTTGAAATATTTCGATATTGACCTAGAAACGTGGTATCCATTGAAAATCTTTAAACAAGACTACAAAGATAGACTAGACTACGGGCTCGTAGTCGGTATAAATTTTCTTCCAATAATATTAGCACCAGACGGCGATATACCAGATTTCGGTGAAACCAAAATCTCCGATATCAAAATTGAAATTAGTGATGTTTTCAAAGATAGAATTCAAGGGATTGTTGATGATTTTCTCCAATGGGGATATATATAAATATGTGAAAATATAAATTTTCCACTTAGATAAATATTACTATTGCGACCGCTTATTATGGCAATTATAAATATATAATGATAACTTCATTACAACAAAACAGCTTTATTACAAAATATCAAATGTATTCCGAACTGTTTTCAATGGAGTTGTACTGTTCTTAAGAACTTTTATAATTTAACTCATTGTTTACAATAATTTATAATTTGTGAATTATTAAAATCTTTAAATGTGGTAAAATATTATTAAAAAGTATTCGCAAAAATCTTTGTAAAAGTCACATTAACTTAAAACTGTAGCATCGTCGAAATATACTTTTAGATGAATATGAAGCGTCATGACTGTTTTTTTTTATTTTGTCTTAAATCAGTTCAAAATTTACAGGAAGACATGAATATTTTTAAGCTAAATATTATGCAAACATGAATTCAAAATGAAATGTATCCAATGTACTAAAACATATTAAACAAATACAACATTTTAAAACGTTACAGCAATAATAAATGACAGTGGCCAAAAAAATTTTTTTCTAATGATTTTCATTGTTTTTATACTGTTACAAAAGTTAATTTACATGTGATTTTAATACAGCCAATTTATACTGTTGTAAAACAATACCTGAGCAATATTTAAACGCTTGTCATTCAAAATCCACATAACTGACTTTGATGAAACATACACATTTAAATAGATTAAATTATGATTAAACACATTTTAAAAAAGTACGAATTAACTGGAAGCACTCTTCTGCGCTTAACGTCTTACCACTCTTCTTTTAGTTAGCGGGTGTATGTTTCGTAACTTTCGGTCCGGTTTCAGTCCGTGAGGTGCCCGCGTGTCAGCCTTCACTCCCGCGAAATCAATATTAAAGCCAAACGCTGCTGTCAATTTTATTTACTCTATGCTTAAACATCAGAAAATGTATTCATTATATACGTTGCTGTTTTTAGAAGCAGAGCCATAACAAGAAATATAATATCTGTACTACTATATAAATTGGCTCTGTCTGTACATAAATTTTTGGCCAAATTTTGTGATAAATATTTATTTTATGACTCAATGACTTCAAATCTACCATTTTTTCGTTTTTTGTCTGTTCGTCTGTCTGCCTCTCTGTACCTATGTCCTTTTATGACTCAAGAACGGCTTGACCCATCTTGATGAAAATTGGTAGGTATACAATAAGAACATTATGTTTGAGCTGATGATAGGCTATACATGATTCTAAGAGTGAAAATGGAGGAAAACTTTGTATTAAAGTCTTTGTCCTTTGAAGTTTGCAAAATGAAAATATGAAAAACAGCTACTGAACATAAATAAATAATAACATGTTTCAGAATTTTTGAATTTACACATTTTAATAGGACGAAATGGCGGTGAAAATTTATTTGTGAGTATCGGTTTTTTTTACCAACTATTCCCGCTATGGCGCTTTAGGTCATCTGTCTACCTGTTGGGGGGCGTCCAACGCTTCACACACACAGACACAAAGTGTCATTTACCAATGATTTTTTTCTGACTTAAGTACATAATTATTACTGACTCCGTGGTTAGGAAAATACGTTAAGCCGTCGGTCTCGGTTGCAGCAGGCAGTCGCTAAAATCTACCAACCCGCACTGGAGCAGCGTGGTGGATTAAGCTGCAAGCACCCTCGTCTCGAAGGGAAACCGAAGTCCCTGCAGTGGGGCATAATGGGCTTATATAATATTTATGTTATGGTATGGAGTTTCACTAAGTAGATAAAATGTTCAAAAATTTATCTTACGAATTTTGAAAATCAAATATATCTGAGTCATGTTAGGCATAATAGCAAGCAAAATCTAATGTAATATTTCATCCATGAAGCAACCCATGGTAACTTACAACAACTAAAACTAGTTGTGGCTAGCATTCAACGCACATCGCGGTCAACCCAACGTTGACTTGACTAAACTTGACGTGGCTTCTAAACTTATATGTACGTTTATATAGAGATTTACGTTCACGTTAATATTGTTACAACATCGGGCTCTGTGTGATGCAGCGGTAAAATGTACAGAAAGTGTATTAGATTTTAATTCGTTGAACAACAGTTTTGCAGCGAAATGAATCCACTCATCACAAATATCTCTTATTTATTTATTTTTTTAACTTTAAATTTAATTTCCTTGCAATACTTTAATCTACAGACATAGCACGTTTTCATACTCGAAGGGCCGTAGGATCTAGCGTTATAGAAAGTTTTTCTGAAAGCTCCCATCAAATTCATTGGTTGTCATTTGTTCTTCACTGAAATTTCTAGAATATTGTGATGCGTGTCGACACTGGATGTCAAGGGCGTTCGCATTATTATATCGTTTAATGTCTTTCACTAGCTGTGACATTAGAAAAGAGAATTTTGGAGCTATTTTTACCATGTAGATACACCCATGGAAAATTCAACGCCACACAAGTGAAAAAATGGTTCATAGTTTTGTCATTGGAAATGACTTTCATTTCGTTGGAGTATAGGGGGCCATTTGGGAGTTTTGTGAGACAGGCAGATTGCACGAAGATTTTTCGAGATATCGGAATGAACGTGGTGTCAAAAGACGCAGCTCGGCGAGTTCTACAAGATCGCAAAAGACAATTTGGAAAAAATTGAAAAACAAAAAAAAATATCAACAAAAAACGAAAAAAAATCGCAATTTTTTTCCCCGATTTTCATTTTGGGAGCCCGATATCTCGAGAACTAGGTTCTAATAAGGAAAAATAAAAAAACGGCTCGGGGTAATCAAACGAGGGATCGATTGAGACTTAAATTGTTAGAATCGGACAACCGGAAGTAGTGGTTAAGGGTGCCCTTAGTTGGAAGTCGCATATGCGTCGGTGTTACATTTCGTACTAATTCGGTTTGTTCAATCGTAATGTCGTACAGAATGTTATATTTCGAAGTTTTAAGCTTATTTAGATACAGTTGTATTATTTTTATTGCGAAAAAAAATTATTTCGAAAAATATTATACAAAATATGTGTGTTTACTTTATTCCGTTAGGTTCATTTCCAATGTCGTCAGAAGTTCGTGCGAAAGCAGGAGATCCGTTGATTTTTTAATAAAATTTATTTATTTAATTGCAGCCGTTTCGACAGGTGAAAACACTGCAATTCCTTTCTTTCGTTTTAAAAAAGAAGAAATATGATTGTCCATCTAAACAATGTAAAAGTTTAATGAAACGTTCGCCAGCCAAAAAATTAAGTGCTTTAAAGAAAACTTGGCGATAATATCAACATAATGCGCGAACTACGACATGTCATAAAAAGTAAAAGCATAAAACCTTAATTAAACAGGATAAAACCTTAATGAGAAGGGGTAAAAAGAACACATTGCCAATGTGTCTTTAGTTTATATGGAAATCGTCGTATATCTATAATCATAAACCGCAGACGAAATATATTTCTTTAAAATACGCGTTAAACGCTAAAGTCACATTTACACATTCGTGCGAGAGGCGAGAGACGAGGCGAAGTAGGTAGAAACGCGAAAGTGCGATCGGGCTCATAATTTACCTTGCCAATCGCCTTGGCAGATTGCAAATTCGCGCCCTAAGCGGTTTTTAGGTCAGGAGTCAAAGGCACCGAGTGGCAAAGCGAACTTGAAGTTTACCTACACACTTATGTGCGAGCTCAGTTTGCAAACTGACAGACGAATGAGAGCTTGGAGTAAAGAAATCGACAGCAGCGTCCATTACGCATGCGTGTCGTGATAACCGAGTGGTGGCGAACCCGCTTTTTATTTTGAAGGTCATGGTTCGAATCCCAGAAACAGGCATATACCAACGAGTTTCTTTCTCACTTAAGTACATAACTATTACTGACTCCGTGCTTCGGAGAGCTCGTTAAGTTGTGTCGGTCCCAGTCGTTATAATTCACCAACCCGCATTGGAGCAGCGTAATGGATTAAGCTCCAACCACCCTTATCTAGAGGGGAGGCGTAAGTCCCTGCAGTGGGACATAATGGGATGTCAAGATCCATTATATACAGATATCATTTCGTTTGCTTCATGCAACCACCTGTATACAAGTTTAATAAAATTGTGTTCACGTTGGAGGTTTGTAGGTGAAGCAGCTGACGACACTCGCTAGAAGTTTCGAGTATAAATAATATTTTCAATATTAGTCACCTGTACTAAATATACCTAATTTTAGATATTTTTTTAGAAAAGCATTATATTTAATTACAAAGTTTCATATAACATTTCATACTTTTAGCGAGACTATTTCAATGCGAACTTTTGCATTCAAACATAATCACACCATCGATAAAGCTACAGAAGCTTAAAACAATTCACCCAAAGGTTCTGCAATTAATTTTCGAATAAGATTTTCCACGAAGTCTTGCCCCAAAACTTTTATTAAACTTGTTTCTCAGTTGAATTACGACTCGGAAAGATGTTTCGGCTACGGCTAAATATAAAAGCCATTATGCGTGTTATTATGCTGGAAGAGAATTATTATAGGAGAGTGGAATAAATATTTTTAAATTTGAGATTATTTAAATAAATAGTTTCCGTAATTAATCACTTAGTGTTTTATTTTAATTTTTTATACATTTATTTCCATAATTTTAATTTAAACGTGCTAATGTAATAAAGAGTTTAATATGTCATTTTTATTAAATTCGACATCCAGCTACAAACACTTTCTTATACATAGTTTATTATATAATGTTATAATTTTAACGAGTCAAGTGACTCGTCTTCGATTAGTGTCATGTTAAGAAAAAAAACGTCATTTTGAGTGATACAAAACTATGTGATTTATATATACATTAATGTATTGTAATTAATATGTGTAAAAATGTTAAATAATTAAAGTGTGTATAATTAAAGTTTTTTTCATCACGAAGGTAACGCATGTGCTGGTCGACGAGTAGGCAATTGATCTAGCCACAGGACCTAAGATGGTCGAAGACCCCGACTGGATATCCAGAGGTCGCAGGTCGATGCCCTTCTGGGACAAATACATATGTGTGTTCTTGAGCACATGTCCAATTATTCGACCTCGAGATGCAAAGTATCTATTTTATTTCCAGGCAATATTAAGTACGGCTGGTACTTTATAATTTTAGTATGGTAGTTTGTCCGTCCGGCCATTCACACTAAAAACGCAAGAAAATTTTCGGAGTTGATTATTTGCAAAAATGGGCTTGAAACAAGTTTTTTAGCATATCATTTCTTCCGAATATATAGACCAATCCATACATCTCCTTTGTTTAAAAAAAGTGTGGAATTTCATTCTTAATTTTTTTTCTAAAATTTGTTTTATAAAATGTCCTTGTGACGTCATATGGACAGATGTTTCTTGTTTATTAATTCATGAGGATTACAGTATTATTTAAGATAGTGACTAGCCTATTACACTTACTCTTTGCTTTTTGTTTTTACTGTAGAAAGTAACGGAATAAACTCAACTGTCCAGATGACGTCACAGGCGTGCTTTCAATGTCAGAAAAATATTCTTAAATGTTTAGCAACTTTATAAAAAAAATATTATATTTTAAGAGGTTGTTATAAAACCTTATTCCGTTCAACTTTAATAACCATCAGCTAAAATTTTGACCCAAGCCCATCACAGATTACTTGACCCGTGGGAACCTTCAACCGGGATACTACATCTCTATGATACCTTTACATTTCCAAACAAGATCGTTCTAGCGATTTAAAGGTAAAAAAGTAAGCGGTAAAAAGGTAACAAACACACAGATAGACCGACACACTCGTGTTTATAATCTGAGTGGGGATAATTCTAGAACATTCAAATGATTTCAATCGATTATATGCCCACATGTTTAACGACAATGCAACAATCCATTAAAGAACAACGTTTTTGAAGCAGTCAAGAGAGGAAAGCGTCGAGAGCGCTTTGTCTGAGGGTACTCCAGATAACGGCAGAAAGCTTTCATAAGAATTTTATTTTCTACAGTGTGTGGCTTAAATGAACTAATCGTCTGGTTAAATTAACCAATAAAAAATGATAGAAGTAACTTGTTAAGTTAAACTCAATAAACTGAAAATTAGTGCATGTAGTTTTTAGGGTTCTATATCCAAAGGTACCAACGGGAACCCTATTACTAAGGCTCTGCTGCCGGTCCGTCCGTCCGTCTGTCACAGGGCTGTATTGCTGTATTGTCTGAATCATAATAGGTAGATACTAGACATTTTCACAGAGTTTTTTTTTATAGGAGATTTAACATAACAACTGTCTTTAAACCTTATACCCTAGGTCCGTGCTTTTGATTGAGCTTTTCTCATATTGTTAATTTTATTTATAATTTTTAATGTTTGCACATCCGCTCCACCTCTCTCTATCACTTTAAATAGTGATATAGTGAGTTGCCCAGCCTTACCTTATATACTTTTTTTTTTAGTGTTTGTAGTTTTATGGTTACTATAATCACAAATACTAAAAATTAAATTAAATTAAAAATTAAAGGGGGTCCCCAAACAAGAAAAGAGTTTTTTTCGATTTAATTTTAAATCACAAAATAAAATCGAAAAATATACTCGTTTAAGTACGTACCTACTGCTATAGATTCCTATTCAAGAAACGTGTTTTTTATATTGTATGGTGGTATGCAACCCTTCGATTGCGAGTTCAACTCGCACTTGAAAGGATATTTTTTTTTTTTTATTTTTTTTTCCATGTTTTCACTTTAATTTGTTATGTCTGTGATTAGTAAACATGTATGTAGAAAATTTTGCTACGGCAACGTATAAAAAAGTAAAAGAAAAGAAACGTGTCAAGGGAATAAAATCAGATGTCTATAAATTCCAGAAACTCATTCTTGCTCAGTACCAGAGGCTGGATTACCCTCCGAACGCCTCTGATATTGAGATATCATTGAAAAAAATATTTAGAAGGGAGAAGAATGAATGAGGTGATGGGGACGACAATATATTTCACTCTTTTGATATAACTGCTTAGCCTAGTGGATAGCGACTCTGCCTACGAAGCTGGAGGTCCCGGGTTCAAATCCCAGGTCGGGTCAGTATTTATATGATGAATATTGATTCTGGTACCGGGTGTTAGTTGTTATATATATTATGTACCCAAAAACACAAGCTAATGCTTAGTTTAGGGCCTAGACATTGTTGTGTATATATATGTTATTATTGTTATTATTATTATTATTATAACTCGAAAGAGTAAAATACATTGTAATACATAATTCAAATAATTCAAAAATTTGATTTTTTGTTTGTTACAGATAAACTCAAAAACTACTGAACTGATTTAAAAAATATTTCACCTATAGAAAACTATATTACCAGCAAGTAACATAGGATATACTTTATTTCCAAACTAGCTTTTCGCTCGCGGTTTCGCTCGCGTAGAATGGACTACACAATTGTACAGGAACTGTTATAATTTTTGCATAAATATAACTTATAAGCTGAAGAGTGACATAGACTACTTTTTATGGTAACTACGAATATGTATTTATACGTATATAATCTGTATGTCACCTTTATTTAAACCCCTAGAGGATTTCAAGAATCGGTGAAGCATGTGTTTAATTCATCGTTTTTAAAGTTCCGTACCCAAAGGGTACCAACGAAACCCTATTACTGATGCTCCGCTGTCAGTCCGCCCGTTCGTCTGTTACAGGGCTGTGTCTTCGAAACCGTAGTAAGTAGACATTTGGGGTTTTCATAGAGTATGTATTACTATGGCCGCTATGACAACAAAAATTAAAAAAAATTATTACAGGGGGTCCCCATACAAAAAACATGTTTTTATGACGTTTTTGGTGATTCGTAGTCGTGAGATCATTGCTTACTCTTGAAATTATCATGTAGGG
Source organism: Luffia ferchaultella (assembly GCA_949709985.1). Lineage (NCBI taxonomy): Eukaryota > Metazoa > Arthropoda > Insecta > Lepidoptera > Psychidae > Luffia > Luffia ferchaultella. Next base: position 1,973,937 of record OX453252.1, read on the forward strand.
TGTATTACTGTAGTTGCTCTGACAACAAATAATAAAATAAAATAAAGTTAAAAATTAAAGGGGGTCCCCATACAAAAAACGGTTTTTTTTATATACTTCACGGTGGTACTGAGCCCTTCGTGTGCTAATCCAACTAGAATTTGACTTGACTTGACTAGGTTTTTTCAATTACTTTTGCAAGATCTCAAGTTTCTGTACATATTACACAGATTTTTTCTACAAAAATATAATAATAACACAAACATCACAACAACGTCTAAGCCCCAAACTAAGCATTTGCTTGTGTGTTTTGGGTACCAAGCGAAGACACCACATACATATAACAACCAAGACCCGCTACCAGTATCAATATTCATCATATAAATACTGACCCGACCTGGGATTCGAACCCGGGACCTCCAGCTTCGTAGGCAGGGTCGCTACCCACTAGGCTAAGCGGTCGTGCACAATTCAACAATTTTTGCGTATCAAGTCTATAAGTGTAGTCGTTTATATAAGAAAGACATTTTTATTATAAATATTATTCGGATATTAAAACCAGATTCTTTTCATTTTACTTTATGTGTTTTAGACACGACCAGACAATATTGTATGCGATGCACATATTGTAGTCGTAATGGCGTATTATGCTATAGCTGGTCGCATCGTGGGAAGAGAACAAAAGCGCTATCTGGGAAATTGTGCTGGGTTACATAGATAGGTACGCTATTTCTAGACGTGTCCATCTATGCAACCTACTTTGGAAAATTGCAGGATTAGGTGTAATAACTAACAATCACCCGCGGCTTTACTCGCACTGGTTACACTTTTGTTCCTAATGTATTTATTAAGATTTATTTCACACGTTCACTAAAACACTGAAACATTTCATTTTTAATTTTAAAACAAAAGGATACAAATTTTAACTTTTTTCGCCTCTTAAGAGTAAAATTTTTATAAATGTAAAAGCAGTTTAAAAATTATTGCATGCATTTAAGTTCAAAATTGACGAAAGTCCTATACAAACGCTCATTCCCTATTTTGCTCCTTAAAATTATATATCCATAATTCTTGAATCACAACATATTTAGTTTCTGTCCTAAAATCCAAAGACCAATTTTCACGCGTTTAACTTCAAAATTGACGTGTTCTCATACAAACTTTATACCCTTTTAGAGATGCCATTTCGAAAAGTCCTAGCCACGGTTTTGACGTCTCTAAACTCAAACTAAGCATATGCTAAGCCATATCTGTTGAGATGCATTCATGAATTAGAAAAAGGATGCTTAGCTGCAATTTTGACGTTTGTTGAGTCTGACTCAAGTTGAGATTGTGGTAAGCAACATTTGTGAATTTCGCCCTTAATGTCCTTTCGTGTGATTCGCTTCAGTGATTTTGGATCTACGGATCTATAAGTCCGAACAAAGCACGTAAATGGCACGACTGCTATTGTTATAGCTAGGACATCAATTTAAAATTCAGTTACGATAGGATAATGGTCCTACATTACAAAAAATAGGTCAGGTTAGATGTTTTGCTTGTCATAATGCTACCAAGAAGCTCTATATTTTTTGATACCTAAATGATTATATTACTCGTAAGATTAACTTTAATAAATTAATTTCGATATGTTTGAGTTTCAATTTATACTTCTCCCACACAGCGCCGTCTAGTCCCAAACTAAGCAAAGCTTTTATTATGGGTACCAGACTACTGATATACATACTTAAGTATTCTTTATAATATATACATATAAAGAAATTTTATACCCACACACAACGAACAAATAGACATGTTCATGTACACAAATATTTGTCCCAGACGGGAATCGAACCTGTAACCCTTTGCTCCGCATTTAGGGTCTCTAACCACTCGGCCAATCAGTCAATCAATTGCTAGTTAATCTCCGCATTTTCTAGTTAAAGTTCGAAATTCAAAAGCTGTAGGTATTCCTAACATATAGTATAACGAGAGAGGAAGGTTCCACACACTCAGATATTCTAAACGAATTTTGTCTTGTTATAATAATATTTATTTATTTATAATATTGGTGGTAATATAAAATTATTATTATGTTATTAGTGATATACACTCACGAGGTAGTACATTATCGCTTCTGCCTCTCTACTTTAACCCACTACTGGTACAACACGAAAGCAGCACTTAAAGCATCAATACTAAAGTGCGGCGGACGCATATAAATATTTTATTAACTTACTAAGCTTATTTTTTCCACTCCAAACTCAATACGTCAATACGATAATTCAATCGATGGTAAGTATGCCCACTGACTGACTTTTCTGATTCCTATACGGATTGAGGAACATATTAAACAGTTTTTATTTTTTTTACTTTATAATAATATTAATAATACCTTCATTTGTTTTATTTTATGATATCAGATAATTGTATTTAATTGTGTATTTACATAAACTTTTAGATTATTGTTAATAACGAATTATATACCCTAGTCTGAAATTAATGTTTATTTATTTATTATTTGTTTCCTCGGGATGAGCGGGCTTAGAGCTTAATCCACCACGCTGTTCCAGTGCGGGTTGGTGGATTTTAACGACTGCCTTGTGGGCAGTAAGTAACATTATAACCTTGTGGGTATAGCGCCGTGATTCATCGTGAAAGAATGAATGTTCACACGTAAACGACATGGTCGTTTCTCTGCGCTAATATTTAATAGTTTTCTGTCAAGAACAAGTATAAGACAATACACGAGTAGACATTTTTTATAGAACGTAAGTATAGTGTGAATATTTTAAATGTAACGAGTGACCCTACAAGAAGAGTGATGTAATTATTTCCGAACGAATTGCTCCAAATGGCAGCAGGAGCAATTAGGTTAATGCGCGCTAGCCCTTACCTACAACGGTTTAAATCCTTGTTAATCCTTTACATAAATAAACATTAGGTCCTATGTGCAATACGCATTTCGATGAATACATACTTAATTGAAAATATAAACAACACAAGCAATTTTTTCAGTATTGTAAGAAGACGGGATTTAAATAGTAAAAAACAAAGTTCAGTATTGACCCAAACTATAGTTGATTGTTTGCATAAAAATAAAATTTCGATTTTGTGATTTTCTATTACAACAGAGTTCGATTGACTCTGAAAAAAAAAATATTAATGAAATTCCGATGAAGTAAATAAACAATCCAATATACTTTATCACAGATGGTGCCAACCACAATCTGCTAACTTAGTTATCCTTTACAACAGATATGTAGCGCTATCACTAGAGCTATTTTAATAAAACTTAATTATTCATGTTTAAACAATAATTATAAGCTTTCGAACACCTACCATGTAATATATCTGAAAAATACTTATTGCCTGAAATAAAAACATTCGAATGCAACTATGTAACGTATAAAGATGGCGCCACATTTACAGTTTTAATATATATCTCAAAAACGCCACTTTTTGAAAATATATTCCACTAACAAATTTTCAAAATATGATGTTTTAAATGACACGTGTTTAATTTGAGACAACTTAGAGTCACGTAATAATAACTAGGGCATTGTGATTTGAATCGAGTGAGGAATCTATTTGTTAAATAATAAAATAATTGCTACGACTTCTTGGTTCAGTACTTATGTGACAGTGTAACTGTCGACACTGTTTTCGCGTTTATTACACGCTACAGTAATTTACAGCGAAATACGACCAATTATATGATGAATATTAATACTGGCACCGGGTCTTGGTTGTTATATGTATGTGGTGTCTTCGCTTGGTACCCAAAATACAAGCTAATGCTTAGTTTGGGACCTAGACGTTGTTGTGATTGTGTGTGTTATTATTATTATTATTATTATAATTCACGCGTCACTCTTATTAATTAAGTGATGACTCTTTTTTAACTTACTTGTGAATTGTGTGACGGAAATAAGGAGGTTCTTTAATCCGTCTGTATGTATATATTTAATTTTTAATTCCGTAGAGTTGCCGTGTTGTAACAACAAAAATATGAGCAAAAAAATATACACAGAGACTAAATAAGCGACAGTTTATTTTCACTCATATGTAAAATTCGTACTGGAAAAGAAAAGAAAAATACTGAAATTCTATTTCAAGTGTAAATTAGCAATATATTTGTTTAAAACAATAATGTGGTATGGTCGCAATACGCAAACGCAATAATTACTGCGTCTGATATTTTGTTCTCGTTTTCGATCGTTCCGAAGTGTGTCCATCTCGATTGTTAGCTAGCTACCGCTCGCCTATCAATTTGTTTCAATAATATTTCTTTAAGCATTTATTGTTAAATTTTTTTAATAATGTTGTTAAAAAAAGAGCGTCCCTCAATTTCTTGCGTATTCTTCTGAGAGGAACCAGCATTTTTAAATGCGCCTTTGTTCTTCTTCGTTCTTCCACAAACGAAATAAAGATATTTTGATTTGATTTGATTTGAATGGTCAGGCATAACTTTTTACAGTGTAATTTGGATGATTATTTTTATATTGGATATACTTCCAGGTTGGTTTCATTTAAATTTGACAACTTTCTAGAGCGTAGTTTGATTTGGATGGCACTTTTTTAATGGACAAGGTAATAATCCCTCAAAATTGCTCCGATTTAAATTTAAAAAAAAAGTCCACCCCCAAGGGAAGAAAAATATGGAACCATTACGACAGCATGACCTAGTGGGTAGCGACCTTGCCTACGAAGCTGGAGGTCCCGGGTTCAAATCCCTGTTTGGGTCAGTATATATATGATGAATATGATACTGGTACCGGGTCTTGGTTGTTATATGTATGTGGTGTCTTCGCTTGGCACCAAGCTGATGCTTAGCTTGGAGCCTAGCCGTTGTTGTGATGTATACATTATTATGATTATTAATTTTTCACTTACTGAATTGTCACCTGTGAATATTCTGTTTAAACTTGGCACACATATAGTTCTGATTACACTACAACATAACAGAGACCAAGACTTGATCTGATGGTGGAGACGGAAGACAGTCAATTCAATCCAATTTGATTTAATTCAATCTCTTTTTTGCATTCCACATTTTTTAGAATACATGTACATGACATGGGAAATCACAAGCTAGGTCACAATATCGTGGAGCATCGAAGTCGAAGAAACTCGGCAATGGTTTATAGCAACTACGTCATGTTTGGACTTTTTTCATTCATTTCAATGAGAACTTTGGACCCAGCTGTTACGATTGTTATCGATGGTCTCATGGTGGAAACGGAAACCTGTCGAGGGAAGTCCTTATTTGGAAAATTACTTGTAACAAAAAATAAAAAAAAGAAACTTTAAAGCTCTTAACTAAGCTCCTAAATTATTATTTTTTATATAAGATAAGATAAAGAGCTACTAAATTACGTAATGTATATGTACCTACATAATTTTGAGTAGAAACTAAATAAACAAGCATCGAACTTCTTCCCGTCACCATCATAAATATATATAGGTTGTTTATTTGGCGCTGACTGAAAATTAGTTACTAAACCGTTTTCTTCTTTACCTTCATCACTTTGGTCTCTGTGAACTGTTGTAAAGCGAAAATAACCTTCCGTTTCATTACAGAGCATTTGCAAACGTTCACACAGAATCCTCGAGGCCGTAAGAATATTGTTGACGTGGAAAGTTCCCTAAAGTGTACGCGAAAAGGGCCTATCGAATGACTTGAATATATGGTATGAATAACGCAAACGTCCGTGTTGATTTCGACATACATATTTTCCTTGTCCATATTCACGAGTTCCCCCTCCACAAGTTACCGCGTTGTCGCCGAACTGGATTACGTCACGCGATTTCACCCTACGCGTAGCTAATTATATTCGAAATTTAATTAAATTTATGACCTACCAATTATCGAAGTACAGAAGTTATTAATTTATTTAAAATAGCTTCCACCTACATTATGAATACATGAGTTACGTTAGTTTACTGTAAGCAATGAAGAAAAACGAAGAAGAAAAAACCTTGAATGTGAGGTATTGTTTTATAACGTGTTTTTATTAAATGCTATTTGTTAGATAGGCCACTTTCCTGAAATTGTAGCAATTTTTCCATTCATCTTTTTTTCGGAATTTGATTTTCATAAAAGCTTTATTTCCTTGTCAATTTTTTTTCTTGCAGGCATTTTAGTATTTAATTTATTCCAATTTATTTGTTACCACCTATCGTTTATTCAATAAAGCTAATTTCTCTACCAAACTTAAATGGAATTTGATATAGTGAAACATAAATAGTTATATTACAATTCGTTCGTCTTATATGGTATACGAAAGCTAATACTAATTAAAAATAAAAGCTTGTTACAAATTGAATTTAATTAATTTAATAAGCGTATAATATATACGCTTTTCGTTTTCTTTTTTCATCGGATTAATTCGTTAGATAATTTCTTATCAATTTTTTTTAAATAAGAAAAAATTGCTTCTAAAAAAATCCCAAAAATTACTTCTTTCGTTAGCCTTTCGTCTTTGATAAACCGATTGTTCGAGTGGTTAGGGACCTTAACTGCAGAGTCAAGGGTCGTGGGTTCGATTCTCGCCCGGGAGAAATATTTGTGTGCATAGTTCACTATTTGTTCCGTGGCTGGGTGTAGAATATCATGCATGTTTAGATCTTATGCAGTATTTAAGTATGTATTTCAGTGGTCTAGTAACCCATGACACAAGCATAATACTTGCTTACTTTGAGACTAGATGGCGCTATGTTGGATATCCCAAGTATTGTTTTAAAATATACAATGGTGGTTCCGTTAGAACGATTTGTTATTCTAAAAAATATAACAAACCTTCTTTTAAAATCAAAAAGTTAATTGAAATAACGATGAGATGCTATAGGTATACCTATATCACTACATATTATAAAAGAAAGTCTCCCGCCGCGTCTGTCTGTCTGTCTGTCTGAACGCGATAAACTCAAAAACTACCGAACGGTTTTGCATATGTTTGACACCAGTGCCAATGGACGGAGATCACTCCGTTAGTGAATCCGAACTTTTCATTATTTAGTGTTCCGTACCTTAAAAAGAGAAAGAGACTCCTATAGGACAACTTCGTTGTCTGATTGCCGGTCTGTCTCTCTGTCAAGAGATTTGTTAGTTTCAACAACGATCGCTAGTTTCAACTAATTTACACAAAAAAATTAATAAATTATACAGATATACCTTCCGCTTGAATTACCATGTCGATGGTGCTCACAAAACCGACTAAGGCTAAGGAAGAAAAATTCTCGAGTGGCGACCACGAACCGGACGTTGTAAGATAGAACAGCCCTATACTAAGTGGATTGATGACTTAATAAAATGGCGGGCCGCCGTCGGTTACAAGTGGTCCCAGACAGTGTGTTGTGGAGACCTTGGGGGAGGCCTATGTCCGGCAATTAAATAATGAATGTAGGTAACGAAAAACCCTATCCAATCCCATTAAAGGATATGGAAGTTCTACTCTAGTTATCGATAAAAAATGTTGGTTTCTTTTTTACATATTGTCACAGTTTTATATATTTCTTGGTATCAACACTAGAGTCTTTTATACTAGAATCTTTCTGATTAGTAAACGTAACTGAACCGTCACTGTTAAAATTAAACTCATCCAAAAAAATATCAAAAATAGTATCTTTAGATAATACCATATAATAGCTAATGCTTAGAAAAAAATGAAAATTTATGAAAAAGCCTCCCTGTACGAGCATACATCCATGTAATACCGTGGGCGATCACTTATAGTTGTTTTGCTAATAACATTTACGTAACCTTTCATTATCATCATCAACATCAACCCGTGTCTCTCTAGTGCTGGATATATAGGCCTCTCCCAAAGCTCGCCACCCCATACGGTCCTCTGCCTTTCGCATCCAACTACCTCCACTATGATGCTTTAGCTCATCAACGCAGCTAACCGGGGGCATCCAACGACCCGATTTCCGGTACGCGGCCTCTACTCGAGAACTCGTCAATACCCCATCGGTTGTCGGTTCTACGGCAAATGTGACCGGCCCATTGCCACTTCAGTTTGCAGATCGCTTCGGCTAAGTCGACAACTGTAGTTCTTTGTTAGAATTCAGTATTCCTGATTTTATCCATCAAAGAAATACCGAGCATAGTCCGCTCCATAAAATTTGTGGACCAGTCTTGTCGTGAGATTCCATGTTTCGGTTGTGTACGTCATTTCTAATCTAATCTAATCTACACCTAGTAATCTTTAAGATTTCCATTTCCAGTAACCACCACATATTAAATTATGATTTAATAGTTGTTGCCCGCTGTGCCTGCATAAAGTACGGGATTCACACTATTTAGTTTTTGGTTCCGCCCTGGCCTAAAAACTCACTAGAAAATAGTTCCCTGCCTAGTCCCTAAGCTACAAAGCGTGATAAATTATATGTTAGTTTAGACCCTGGGTCACGAGTAATAAATCACAAAAAGTTTTATCGAAATCGGTTAAGTAGATTTTCAGTTTATAGTGTTCATACAAACGATAAAATAATTCCAAAAATTATTGTTTCGAGTTCAATATCTTTTCACATAAAGCATAACAATTATCGTTTTGGAAAAATATCTCATGCACAGAATATACTTTATTTAGTATCAACATCTACTCGTAGAAATAATTAACGGAAATGTGATTTGTGCTTTCACAAATTATTTCAATTAAATCACATCAAAGTATTTACGAAATGCTATTTAGTCAAAACGAAGAAGAAAATTGGATTAGCAACAAACAGTATTTCTCTCTTGATTAATATGACAGAAAAATGTAAATTTATTTATTATTCAAAGACTTTTATACGTTTCACGTTCCATTTTAAAAAATAATGTAATTTTACTGTATAATTGCATTTCATAGAAAGTCTGTCTAACTTTTAATTATGCTTTTGAGATTAAAGGGATTTTTAAAGAATATTTTTAAAATCTCGCCGAATTAATAAACAAACTCAGAATAATGTTTTCACGTTTGTTTGCATGATATAAGTAATATGAATGAAAGGCAAAAATTAATGAAGTATTTCTTTTCATACCCGAGCATTATATATTTCTCCTGTCCATGTGTATGTCACTGAACTCTTCCTAAACGGCTGGAATGATTTTTATGGAGGTTTGTGTGTTTGATTAACTTAATTCGAGATATATTATATATGGTTTATATTCACAATTTGATCCCAGAAAAAGGATTTTTTCAATTTATTTATATTTATATATATATTTGTGTGTTAATTATTGTTGATATTTTGATGGTTTAAGTCAACCTCTTCTAAATCGCGCAACGGATTTTGATACGGTTTTTACAATCATTTAGAGGATTTCTTCCGAAATGCTAATTATGTTTAATAACGAGATTTTGTCTTCAGCTTCACCTGTGGAATTGTAGATTTTGTAATATTTGTCAAATTTTAATAGGATCTTTTTAAATATGTATTTTATATGAGATACGAACGCCATAAAAGTGATTTTGTATAAGTTCCCATGACCCATCCCAATTTGCTTGACGGGAATGGAATCGAAAACTGAAGGGGTCCAGGTCTAGGAACGGAAACAGTAAAATATTTGAGTGAAGGGTGCGAAAATGAGAAAGGAAAGAACGGTAAAATAAGACTGAGATGAAAAGTGATTTTTATGAGAAAGGAATACCGCCCGAGCGAGGCTGCGGACAGGTCGCTAGTCTTAGCTTAGGCCTCCCCCAGGGTGAGGAGGGGGGCTTGGAGCTTAAGTCCACCACGCTGCTCCACTGCTCCACAGCGGGTTGGGAACTGTAACTACCGCCATCTATTGACAGCGTCCGGGACCGACTGCTTAACGTGCCCTCCGAAGCACGGTGTCAGTGATATTGTGTACTTAAGTCAGAAAAACTCATTGGTACACGCCCGGATTCGAACCATGGCCCTATGGGGCCTTATAAATTTCAGACAGGTTCGTTGCGCTCTGGGTTATCACGACATCATTCATCACGACATTAAAATATATCAACTAAAACTACGGGAAAAACGGACACAACTAAAAAACACGAAACAAGATATTCCTGCATGCTGTAATAATAACCTATTTATTTATGTTGGTAAATAAGGGCACTCGACCATTTCAAATGGGAAAATCTTGTTGCGTGCTTTTCAGTTTGCTTTTTCCGTAATCGGGTTTCATTTTTTTTAATTTTTATTTTTAGGTCGAAATTCTGACGTTCGGCGTGGGTTCGCTGTCTTAATCTCCTCAGTCTACCTAGATCACATCAACGTAATCCAAGTTTCGAAGCGTGCAGTTTTCTACATTAGTTTGATGCGGACAAGCTTCCTTCATAGCTTGCAATTCATCATTAACTTTGGTGGCTGTCCTACTTCTTGGTTTATTTTGCAAGTCAAAATTTCGTGTGCTGAAGCGGTTAAAAGGATTGTGTACTGCCAAATTTCTATACAAGCGGGGTTAATGGTTGCACCCCATTAAACCTTAATCGATAACCACAAATTTTTTTGTGGTTATCGATGTTAAATGGTGTTCAAATCAGCAAAAACTAGGTTCAACCGTTTTCATTTTTTTAATTATTATGAAACATTGAAAGAAAAAAACTTAAATTTGCAGGGTCTTTTTTCCATTTTTGTATTTTTCACGGCATACAAAAATATTAATTTTTTCTGCAACCGATTAAGGTTTAATGGGGTGCAAACGTTAACGCCGTTTGTATGAAAATTTGCCAGTACACACTCCTCTTAAACGAAAAACGTACGGTACGTTCATTAGTCATGTTTCTTCTAAACATAGCATTGATGTTACGAGCAGTATGCGTTGCGTTAGTGCCACGGCAGAACGTGTAATACAAAATTATTCGAATTGTTCGACCTGATACAGCGGCTTTTATTTGAAAAAGTATCAAATTCAAATCTTTCGCTTAGCAAGTTTCGTTTTCATCGTTGTAGCAAAAAAGGCAATTTCCTACTTAAACATTTATTAAATTATTTATTTCGAAAATTGCTACTTTGTATTCAAAGTAATTTTTATTAGAATCTTTTGTAAGTTCGAGTCAATATTGAATTTTGTCTATATTAAAGTTTTTCTGTGAAAGAAAAACTGAGTTATTTTCCATACCGTTAACATAGCAACCAAATTTCATTAAGTTTACAAGAAAACAAAATCAAAGGTAATATCGTAGAAATTGAAGATTAAAGTTAAGCACATTGAAAGAGTTTATAAGAAACCATATTTAACAAAACCAAAAAAAATCTACTGAGCAAGATTTCTTAAATTAAAAAGCCAGCTTTGTTTAAAAAATCATTAATTTTGGGCATTGTTCGGCCGTTTAATTAAAGATAATTGACATCGTTAATTAGATGAAAGTTAAATTAAGAAAGTTTATAGCAATGACCTATTCATAACCAAATCAAGGTTGCGTTTTGATTTTTAATAAATTTTTGTAAAGGCTATAAATTATTAATTGTAATAATTATAATTTGTAATGATTATATATGATTTTTACAATCGCATCTGAAGTCGTAAATTGTTTCATTGACCCAGTGACCGAGTGGTTAGTGTGGTTAAAGACCTTAACTACGGAGCCAAGGGTACCAAGTCCGATTCCCACCCGGAACAAATAATTTGTGTGCGTGGGCGTGTCTATTTATTCCGTGTCTAGGTGTAAAAAGTATCTATAAATGTATATAATATAAAAAAGAATATTTAAGTATGTATATCAGTCGTCTAGTAACCCATAACACAAGCATAATTCTTGCTTACTTTGCGACTAGATGACGCTGTGTGGGATGTCCCATGTAATATTATTATTTATAATTATTATTGTATCTGGGGTTATTTATCCAAGTCAATTTTTTTATGTACCACAAAATCAATTGGATCATAGTTTAATATCCTAATTCACTAGATAGCTACAATAAGTTAGGATTCACTAGATATTTAGGGTTATATGATCCATCATGGAAGAGTCCATCATTTTATTATTATAGTAACATTCTTAATTTACAAGTAATTAATGTAAAAGATCTTAGGTACTCGTTTAATTAATTCCCCAATTTTAATGTAAGCGATTAAAGGCCCATTAATATTGAACATAATCTCAACCTAAATCTACGCAACGGCTTCCACGAAAAATGTTTCCGACAGTGACGTCAGAGCAAAACACGAACTAACACAAAGTAATCGCAGAGGCTATATAACACTTTGTAATGACCTAATTTCTGCATGCACAGTAGAAAATTAATATCTAGATAAATATATGAGAAAATAGTAAAAGTTTAATCCTGTAGATAAGATATTTTTCCAATACAACACATGTTTTAGGTTATGTAGACGATAAGTACTATAGGTATCTACTCAAAACAATAATTTTCGTCCGTTTGTCCGTTTATTTGTATGAACACGATAAACTCAAATACTACTGATCTGATTTCAATGAAACTTTTTGTGACTTATTAGTCGTAACCCAGGGTCCATTTTATTTTCATCTATAAATGAAAAATCTCATAAAAAATAATACTGGGCTTTTTTATTTCCCATTTACATTACCGAAATACCTGCAGTTACTATATAAAATCATTGCGTTGCTCAGGCCCAATTAAAGGTTAAAATTTAGGGTTTTTAATATAAATAAGCCCTCATTAATTTGTTTCATATGAAAATTAAAGAATCAAATGAAAATATAATTTTTTAAATGTAAAATTAGTATATTGTACTTGTAATATTTGTAATAATATTGAATCATCTTCAGTCGGTCAACTTTTACGTAGTAAAAGTTTTAATTTTTTTTAAATTACCTCTTAGGACATAGAAGTTTTAATAGTCAATAGTCAAATATCTTTATTTCGGAGTTATGTAACATAATGTTGAAATACGTCACAATAGTGAATTTATTACTTAATGGAAAAACGTCATCACAAAGGCGTATTCAAAAAGCACTGGTTCCTCTCAGAAGAATACTCATGAAACTGAGGGCCCGGCCGCTCTTTTTAAAAGTAAAAATTATAAACACTTTTTGACAATAAATGCTTAAAAATTAATATTTTTGAAACAAACTGATAGGCGAGCGGCTTACACCCACGGATTTTTATCATCTAAGCACTCCGATACTAAGCTTTTGCATAAAGCTATCTTTTTATTGTAGTTTTAAATTTGTTAAAGAGTATCTTGAATGTCAACTGGGATCTGGTTGTAAAAGCCTACACATTGCCCTTTAAAAGATTTTGTGATTTCGTTGAGACGGTTGACATATTATTATGCCGATCACAATTTTTTTAAGTAATACAATTATATTTTTTTCTTACATTACATTTTCGAATTTATATTGAAATGCCAAAGTCATTATATATTATATAAAGGAATTAATATGTCGTACACACACGCCGTATACACGATGTCGTAGTTTATAAACTGCTCGAACAGCTCTCTTATGCAACACGAAGACTGTGTCCATAGCGTGTCCATTTCAGAAACATAGTTCTGAAAAAAATTTAGGCGGGCTCGTAAGCTTTTACTAGATACCACGTAGGTTGAGACTCGAACAATCAAGGTAATAGACGTTAATTTATTTTTTTCTCTTTACGTCATTTATGTTTATTGGGCAACAAAGGCCGGACAAAAGGTGTGCGAACAAAGAATACGCGAACAAAGCATTCACTCACCAAGATACATCTCAAATGTACAAACAAAAAACGGGTCATTTTGACCCGCCTAAAAACTTACCGGGCTTTCCACGCCTTTAAGAGACAATATACGTGAATGGAGATGAGGTCCTTTGTGGTCCAAACCTTTTTACATTAAGTGGATAACGTATTGTTATCGAAGTATGTACCTATCTAAAATGGGCGAAAGGATTATATTGCTGTTTATAATTGGTGTTACGAATATCGATAATAATGTAACGACTTCAAGTGTCCCGTGTGTTACAACAGGACTAGGAACAGATTAAACAGTTCAGTGCCTTTTTCTCCTCTGCTTGTCAATATTTTTTTATTTGTATGGTAGGTAGTTATTGACTAGCTTTAATTATGAATAGACAATTTTTAGAAACGGTTATTTTTTTTCCCCACTTTCGACGTAGAGTTAGAACAATGGAATCGAAGTCTTTATGCGTCATTCTCATAATACATTCAAAAAAAATAGGTATGAATGCAATAGTACATACTACGTGAGAACTTCAATAAATTTTAAACTTAAGGAACCAGCCAAGTATGAGTTGACGAGTCGAACACGCGCCCTGAGTTTCCATACAGTTATGAACATATATTTCCTCCGCATATTTTGCATTTCTCATCCCTATCTGCCATTCAATACATTCCTCTCTTCCGAATTCCCACATCTAAATCTTCCCACTATCTTCTGTCTTCCTCGTTCCCCCCTTCTTTCAGATACGTTGGCCTCTTGTCAACCCTTAATTTTTTACGTCTTCTATTATACTTTGTCCCCAGTATCCTACTATATTTCCATTGCCCTTACCTCTTTTTTTCTCATCGTTCTATCAATTTCTCAATCCTGCCTTTTTGTCTTCCCCCTCCCTACTCAAAGGTTGTAACAATTTTCTCTGTAGAATCTTTCTCTGTCCCATTTTTTCTCATCCATCTTTGTTTCTTTTTCCTCCAGATATTTCTCTAATGACCTATTCCCTTTAGATTGAATTTTATTTCTTGCCATTATTAACAATTTTTCATTTACGTTTCTCTGTAATCTAAATAGTCTGGTGTCAGTCTATCGAATTCCAATATCCATTTTTTATATTTTGGTTGTACTCTAACTATTTTCTTCCATTCCTTATAACCCCAAAGCTCAACTCCGTCCGCAAAGAGAAAAGGCGCGGGAAATTGGATAAACAACGCGATTTTTTTTTGTATACATTATAGTAAATAGTTTTTTTAACAAAAGAGCAGCGAATCTGAACAACATAACTTTTAGTTCAGAGCGAGTGATATTATATGGATATACAATATCACTTATACTTCAAATAATCGACATGACAACAAGAACGAGCACTAGACGCAGAGGCAAAAAGTACTGAGAGTCAAAGAGGCTGAAGTACTGAAAAATTGTATGACGTTTTGTTATACTATTATTCGACCGTATAGTCACGTACAAGTGTCGCACGTTTGGCCACGCTACTGTTCAGCTCGACTCGTACAATAATAATGAGTTTTGAACTACGCATTAACTTGTTCAACTATATAACTTGTGAACTAGTTGACCCTAGATAGTTGTGATAAATTTCTTAGTGAATACGTATCATGTATAATTTTTTTAAGCAAATTATAACCAAATATTTCGTAAACGAGACCATATTTTGAAAAATCATATAAAAAACCTGATAATTATTGACCACCCCACTCGGTGGGTTTATAATAATATATTTTTTATGCATCTTTTTCTAAATTTTAATACAATCATGCAAAATTGCAGGTTTAAAGCGTTATTATAGAAACCCTAACTGCAAAGCCAAGGGTATCAGGAAAATCAGTCGTTTTATTGCCTAAGTGGAATCTAATCCGTTTAAACATTGAAAATGTTTTTCAGATCGTTTTCGTGGGGAAGCCTAAATCGGCTTTATTTCCGGAATTTTTGATGGTAGACAAAAATAGTGGTGTCAAAAGATTCAAGGGATTGTGGGGTCGTATGTTACTAAACTTTCTGAAATCTGAATCCGAAAAAAGTTGCAGGAACTTTTTCCGAAAAATTGAAAATGGTGAAAAAAGAAGACGAAATTACCTGATTTTTTGGACAAAAGTTGATTATTTCAAAAACGGAAGGCAATATCGAAAAAATGAAAAATGCTTGTGAGGCAAATTGGACACCGGTTGTATTAAAAAAAAATGTGGTCGAAAACTGTGGGATGGGCAGGTGCCCTTTTCATTGAATGTTTATCAGATTAGTTACCCCGGAGAATGAGATTGGGCTATATTTCCGAAAGTTATAAAAGTAGACAAAAGCAGTAGTGTCAAAAGATGTAAGAGCTTGTCGGGCATGGTATGGTACCAAATGAATATTGGTCCATAACTTCTTTCGAGAAATTCAATAAAATTCACAAAAATGTGTTGAGTTTTTATTTTTGATGTTCATTTTCAATGTCCTCCGATAGTTGCGAAAAACGCGAATTCAGTAGACTTTTTTATTGTAATGTAATTTTATTTTACGTGTATATTTGTATAATTTTACTATTTATTAAATGCCCCATTTTGTTTTTTCGTCTAGGGGCCCATGGCTACCAAGCTACGCTACTAGGGGATCATTCTCGAACCATTTGACTTATGCATGACACAATATCAATGAAAATATTTTTTTTCCTAGTGAAAACGCAATTTTGTGTTGTCAAAAATCATATAAAACATACGATTGTTCAGAATACAGAATTACGTTGTCACTAGAAAAAGTCTCTAGTCAAGTGCTCCGAGAATCAACCTCCTGGACATTTTCCGAAGCATCGTAGATTCTTTTAATTCTCTACTTTAATGGGAATATAAGAGCCTTTACAAGGCATATTTAAAAAAATTATTTGAATTGATTTCCGTGCCAAACACTCAGAGTATTCTCATATTAAATTCGACTTCGATAAATGAATTTCAGTACAAAAATAATTATTTAGAAAATCCGTTGAATTTTCGTAGGCCATTAGGTCCGAGGTATACAAGCGGTAAAAGCTAACCGGAAAACATTTTGATCCACAAAGAGCCGCGTGGAAGAAGCTAATGGATGTTTTTTCAGAGCTTTTCCGATTCTCGTGTAGACGGAATGAAATGGCATGAAGTAGCATGACTTTGCGGCTTTGGTTTCTTATCAAACCTATATGTTACGTATCATTTTGGGAATGGCTTAGGAGCATAATGGTCTATAAAGTAATTGTTTGTGTTGTTCGTCAACATGTGATGTAAATAAGGAAATGAGGTATAGAGAAAGCTTGAAAACCGGTAAATCGATCTGGATGTCCGATATATTTGATTCTGAGTTTGATCTTAGATTAATCTTAATAAGTAGAATATTAATGTGTACTTTTGTGAAATTTCAGTTTCCTCCACAACCAGTTATCGCGTTCCGATCATGGTTATCGATAGATGGCCCTTGGTCTCCGCTCGATTCTAAAAAGGTTAATTTTCACTCTGGAAATTAAAGTATTTCCTAAAAAGCTTCAGAACTTTTTAAAAAGTTTCATAATGTCCTGGAACGTCTCTTTAGCGGTTGCGGTACAAATGTGTACAGTCCACGCGGTACAGAATTGTTAGCATACAAAAACTTGGAATTCTAAAAATCGTACTTTATGCAACTGTAAGTACATCTCAACATGTAATGTAACGTCTAAATCGGACGCAAACATGTCCGATTGACTGATTCGATAAGGTACACCGCAGATATATAAACAGGCCCTGAAAATTTTATCGCCCATAGCCCGTCACCGATTATTTCGGTTTGACCTTTGACCAAAAGTTTGACATTTGACGCATGACGTTTTGACAACATTGCCACATGGTGTCTTGATTTAGAGGCTTTTATACATTACTTTAGTACAAATTACAACTTACAAGAAAAAATTATCCGAGGTGTTTTGTTTTGAGTTTATGGTTTACTTTCAACGCCGCACAGTATGAAATTATAAATTGAAATTTTGTAAATTAATACAATTTTTAATTAACAAAAATGTCTTTATCTTCGAGATTTCATGAGATTTGAACTTGCAATTTTTTTTTGGCAATGTTTAGAAAAGAATTTCGTCTAGAAATCAATTTCTAAATATCAGGTTTTATGAATAAAAAAATAAAATCCAAAATTAGATAAAATTCAAATAAATCACCTAATTTAACAATTAAATACCAACTAATTCATTACACTTTATATAATGGTTAATTTAATTTCAGATAGAAATTTACTCTATTTTGTACATACATATTAATACTTATTTATCTTTAAAAAAATATTTGATCTATTTTAAGCATAATTATCAAATAAGAGTTTTACTTTTGCATTTTATATGATGATTATTATTAAATAAAGGAATAAAAACATCAGATCGTTTTTGAGGTTTCATACTGTGCGCCGCTGGCTAACAGAGCAAGCGTGAAATATGTTCGGTGAGGTCGAACGATAGACTTTGATTCCAAATCAAGAGTCACGAATGCATATTTCACCCTTAAGGAGCTTTGCAATCCCTTCATCATGTAAAATTTATTTAATGCTGTCTCCAGAGAGCTCGACAGAAAACCGTCATAGCTCCACGTTTTTAACCATTTTACAAACATTTTGCAGGCATCAATATACAGGCCTTTTAAAACATCTGTGTCTAGTATAGGTATAATTCCCTCCTTGTGGTGCTCCCATGCTAATTGTGTAGTCATATATCGTAGTCGAATTTACCGCTCCAGCGCATTACTCTATTCACGCCCTAATGTAAGGTTCTACAGGCTTAAATGATTAAACGAGCGAGCCAGCCGGAACGTGTGCGGCCACCTATAAGGGGGTCTTCGTATTGTAGTAAAATAAACAAAAGAATAACTTCTAGAGCAATGACATTACATATAGTTTTTAAGTAGACATGTTATACGCCCTCTAGGCTTGAAAAGGTCACAGTAAGAAGCCTTACTTGCTCTCAGTTCATGCTTAGTCCTACGCAGTCAATCTGTCAGGTAGCTTCAGTGCTTTTTCTGCCTCAATTTTCCAAATGCCTTCTTGTGTAAAACATAAATGTGGAAATACTATTTAAAAAAGGACCAAAAAATAATAAATATATAGAATTATCATTACTAAGCAGATATATATTTTTTTAACCAATTTTCATCTCTACACATTAAACCCGATATGCCTATAAGTACAATCATACAAAATTTCACGAAAGCCACGTTCTAGATAACTTTTTTTCGCGAGCGTTTTCCTGAATATCATGTGAAAATCGGTGTGGGTATTATCGCTACCCCACTGGAATTGTTTGCGTGAAAACGTTTTTCGTGATCCCAGGTATAATTTAATATAAGGACATTGGACAGCTTTTTTTCCTACTCTACTTAATTTTTGGAGCACTTCGATATCTACGCGACGACATACAAATATATTGTCTAACCCTTTCCGCTGCGGGGTGACTAATTCTTTGGTCGCACGGAATGTTTTTCGAGGCCCCTTTGATGAAGTAAGTGTACGATAACGTACCTGCACTAACAGTTATAAGACATTGTCTATTTTCAAAATATGTACATCACTTGGCGTTACTAGAGCGTTACCGACCTTAATTCACGAGATATATCAAAGTTTTTAGCGAAAACAAAAGCGTTTTATAGCTATTTCTGACTGGATTTTAGTACGGATGGTTTTTTTAAAGCGTTTTTACGTTACAAACTGGTACTTTAAACAGCATGACGTGAATATTAAATACGAAGTTCAATTGAAATCGCGACACTCAGCGAAAGCATTTTAATGAATATCTATTGAAAAAATCGATTTTGAAATTGTATATCACCTATCGATTACTAACTGACGTCTCAACAGTTTAGTAATGACACTAGCAAAGTTTTCAGAACATTCGCACAGTTAGTTCACAAGTTCCGAAGAAAAATAACAGAGATGAGATCCGCTAGAGTTGAACGACAAACTTTTATTACATGTTATAAAGTTGACCTGATAATGTTATCAATCTCAAGTTTCCCACATTTGTATAAAAAACGGGGTTCGTATGCTTGTTGAAATGAAATGAAATAAATAAATTTATAATAAATTAAATAAATGAATAAATTTATTTTTATTTTACAATAGAAAAAGAGAGAACATTGCATACAACACTAACAATGAATTGTTATTTAGGTGCCATATATCTCTCACTATGATTCCCTGTCTTGTGAGAGATTCTATACTATTCTTCTACTGGTACTAAAATTATTTTTTTACAATGCACTTTAACTAATATACACAAAATAAAAATATAGCAAATAAAAAATGGTATGGATTAACAATAATTGATTTAATATGTGTGGTGTGTGGATGTTTGTGTGTATGTGGTGTGTGGATCCGTGTAGGAGAGGGCTTTAGTGTGTATGATGATATGGGGGTGTATGATGAGGGTGTGAGAAGAGTTCATGTGCCTGCAAGATGGGAATAAAGAGAGATTTGAGTATTATTTGAATGTGTATAATTAATTAATTTAATCCTCTGTTTGTGCGTAATTTAGGCTTACCAAATAATCTGTTAATTTTGCTTTACAATACGTTTAGTGCAGTTAATTATTTCTAGACTTATATTCAATTTCGTGTATATATATGGGCCCTAGAACGAATAGGCTCTTTAAGCAAACTCTGTTCTTGTTGCCTGTGTAGACCAGAATTTTAGGCGCTGTTGAGATCTTGTTGTTACCTGGTTGACGCTCAGTAAAAACGTTTTGTGAAAGCGGAGAACGGTTGTTATAATGAAGAGCTGTCTCACCCTTAAGATTTTACGAACTTCATAGAGAAAGTTACTTGGATGCTTAAAGGATTTTCTGAACGCAACTTTCAATAAGAATAGCACGTTGAGCACGTGTGCTCCCCAGGTGTCAATACAGTTGTTTGTAATGAGGTTTTCACGTGTTTAATACGTATTTATTCGTTAAAGTTTTGCCTCTGTCCACTTGGCTCCCATAATCCTGCTCCTTTGGGATCCAAGGATACCTTTTTTCACCGCTTGTCTCCCATAGCTTGTCTTTACGTCTCTTGGCTTCCATAGAAACTATTGGTTTTAAATTTGGGCTTAGTAACACACATCAAGCTGGCCATATAGCAGAAATGCATAGATATCGTGGGTAATGATTTTTATTAAATGACCACTTTTTTTAATAGTCATTTCTAGTTACATTTTATCCTTTACCAAACGACAATTTCTTACTTAAAACCTGATACACCGTACCATATCATACCATCAGCCCATTAATGCCCTACTGAAAGGGCCTAAGGGCCTCCCCTCGAGATGAGGGGCTTGGAACTCGATCCACCACCCTGCTCTAGTGTGAGTTGCTGGATTTTTACGACTGTCAACTATTGATGGCAACCGGGACCGACGGCTCAACGTGCTCTCCGAGGCACAGTCAGTGACAGTTATATACATAAGTTACAAAAAAAACCTAATTGGTTCTGTTCATGTCCTGGGATTCGAACCACGGCCTTCTAAACAAGAAGCGGGCTCACTACCGAGTGGTATGACGACTCCTAATATAACTTGATATAACAAACCTTTAAAGAACGAATTTTTCCTAATCTAAAGCAAGTAGATAATTGAGGTTGGAATAAATTGGAGATATAAATTTATTTATTTTCTCGCCTCGAATCCGTCACTTTAACGCACTCATATAAAACGGCCCCGCCATTTAACACTTTACGGCTTCTCGTATCGAAAGGTTTATTTTGAGCCGGTTTAAATATTCACTGCTTTATAGAGCTGCTACATTGCTATTACGTTATGTTGAATTGGTATAAGACGTGTTTTATATTGTGGTAGATCGTCTGTTCCATATACTTAATAAATAATCAAAAGAGACTTTTAAAAGTTGCCCCCCATCATAGTTAATTGATTTTAAATGTACGTAAAAACAAAGAAATATAAAAATAAAATATTAATGTTTTAAAAGAGATTATTTCTTTACCATTCCGTAGACGAATAACTAAAACGAATCCTTTTTTCGCACCTCATTGTGTGAGATATCTTTGAGCTATAATAATAATAATAACACACACAATCACAACAACGTCTAGGTCCCAAACTAAGCATTAGCTTGTATTTTGGGTACCAAGCGAAGACACACAATACATATAACAACCAAGACCCGGTGCCAGTATTAATATTCATCATATAAATACTGGCCCGACCTGGGATTCGAACCCGGGACCTCCAGCTTCGCAGCTGATCTTTAAATATTGCAATGAAAGATTTCAATTGGATTGTTATGAATGGAATTACAATATTCAAAAAATATAGGGGAAATAGCACTTAACAAACGCAAAGTAAATTGCTTTGAATTGAGTTCGAACAATTTTTTGAGGTATCAGTAATTTTCAGTCATCAACAAATTTAATTTTCTATGATTAGTGATTTTAAGGTGATTGCTTGTGATGCATGCTATAGAAACATAACTTGATGGGCATCCAACACGAACATGGCTGGCTTTTTATTTATGTAGAAATCTAATTGTGTAGATATTTTATATAACACAACATGGCAGTAATATATTTCCATTGAAAACTACGGTTTACAGTCGTAATTTCTGCAACTATATATCTATACTATTATAAAACGCAGCTATACGTGGAATACATTGTCATGATATGTATAAATTTGACAAAATCGTTCGGTTTTAATAAAGACATAAATTCACAGTATCTAAAATGTCAAACGCAATTTCGCAGGAGTGAAGACCGGC
This sequence comes from Luffia ferchaultella, assembly GCA_949709985.1. Taxonomy (NCBI): domain Eukaryota; kingdom Metazoa; phylum Arthropoda; class Insecta; order Lepidoptera; family Psychidae; genus Luffia; species Luffia ferchaultella. The sequence goes on from OX453252.1 coordinate 1,996,241, forward strand.
GCGCGAGGACTTCGCGGACAGAAACTCGTCATCTTGCACCAGTAGGCTAGAGTATAAGTGGTTAGTAGACGGTAAATGCAGAAGAGAGCTTCTAGTCAATTCGTATTTTTATTGATCAACTATAATTTGTCTGCCTTGACCTCATGAAATACATTATACTAAATATGAAAAAGTTTTTATTCTACAAAAGATACACGCACTTATTGAAAGTCAAAATGAATTGATTAGGTACCTACCGGTTCAAAAAACTACAAGGAAAAGAACCGGCAAGAAACTCCTCACCGTTTATTTTATTTAAATATATGTTTTTCTTTATTTTTTTTCTTTTTTATTTGAATCTGCTTACGTATAACCATTACAATGATGTCCATGCGCACTTATCATTTAAATACTGTGTAATACATTACAATAGTAAGCTTTTTTTATGAGTTGGACTTTAACTCGCTTTGTAAATTGATTTGAATTCAAGTCCAAGATTTCTTTATGAATTCTATAAAACGGATACAATTTCCCACGAAAGAATTCCCATGAAAGGTCAATACCTTTGAAAGTCTGAACCGGGGAATCGATAACATACGCTTATGTCTTGTATTTAAGTTGTGGCCATCACCCACCCTAGAGAAAGCATTTAAGTTTTTATGTACATAAATTATATTTTCATAAATGTACTGACAAGGAACTGTCAAAATGTTAATCTCTTTAAAGAGAGACCTTAGACTATCTCTGGATTTTAATTTATATATAGCTCGAATAACCCTTTTTGTAGAACAAATACTATTTGTATGTCAGCGGCCTTTAGCCAGAGAAGAATGCTTTTACTGCTATTTTTGTCTGTCTGTAAGTTTGCATCTTTATAAGTACTGAAATCGTCAGCTTATGGTTCCTAATGTACTACAAAGAAGTAAATAGGTTTCGTTTTCATTCAACAAGGGCATTAGCTTGAAGAGTCACTCTCTAAGTTTTTTGCATATTCTTCTGAAAGGAATCAACACTTCTTTGAATGCGCCTTAGTGAGGCCGTTCTCCCACAAAGTAATAAATTCACTCATGTAACGAATTTCAAGATTATTGATTTCAAGAGAAACAAAGATATTTGGTTTGATTTAATTTGATTTGATTAGAATTTAATACTTAATTTAATGTATAAACAAAATACGTTTTAGTTATAAAGATTAAAAATTAACAACGCGAAATATTAAAACCAGTCCGGACTGTAGGTTTCAGACAAACTCTGTACGGGAAAAAATATAGTAACTGGGACTAGAATTTCTAGTTTTAATTGTGACCATCAAACAGATAGTCATGTGTACTATAATATGACTGCAATGAAAACATGAATTTTGTTTATTTAACGAGAAATTTATTTAATTTAACAAAGTGTTCCATGCGAGTTACCAAAATATTTAGAACAGAACACTTTGTTAAATTAAATAAATTTCTAGTTTATATACAAAATTCATATTTACAAGTTTTTTTGTATTCATTATAAATAAAATCGTTTTAAAAAAAATCACTTTCTTGTCAAAGTTACTAAATTATAGTAAAAAACATTATTTTTTCCTGCTACTAAACGTTCTGGTAGTATTGTCATCCAATATTTTTTTCCGTGTGGATGTTCGTTTTATGCCATGCTATATCACAACAATTCCGTTTATACGTAAAATGTTGACATTAACGACATCCTTTCGGACCGAAAAATAATAAATTGCTATGTCGCATGGCATTATAATCAGCTTATACCATACTATAACAAATTAAAAGTATTATGACGTACTAGCGACCTCCCGCTGTTTCACCCGCGTGGACTGTGCAATTCCATGTGCAAGTTCCAGCTTGCTTTAAATAACATTTTTTTTCCAAATTAACAATTTTCATTTATGTGTTTGTTGGAGGGGAGTGTAGTCGCAAATTTCCGTTTATCCAAAGACGTTTTAGTAAGGACTAGCGACCCGCCCCAGCTTTGCACGGGTAGCAGAGCATTTATGCTGTAGTGTTTTTTTCTGTCGTAGTGTCCTATCAACTTGTTGCGTCGAACATGTGGATTTGAATTACGAACGTAAGTTCATCCTACTTGGAGTATTTTTAATGTATTTTATTTCCAATTCTATAAATATTTAAAAAAGTAAAGAATAGACATAAAGTCCAGTATGGCCGCCTAGCGTAGCGCCCGATATATTTATTTTGTGATAGCTCCTAAGATATTAATTTAAATTGTATTGTGTAAAGGGCAATCATAATGTACACGAAATGCTGAAAGTAAATAACGTATTTAGTTTGATGAGGATTAATAATGTATCCGTATAAATTGCTTTCCAATTACCTCATCATATGACACCATTTTTTTAAACTTAATAATAGGTATCCATAAAATATAGACATATGCCACCGTGGACTTTTCTTTAATCCTATAAAAGAGAAACAATTCCCTCATACATTAATTTGTTATATCTCAAAGGGATTAAGCAGTTTTTTATTAAGATTAAGCACCATCTTGATTTTTTTCCGACTTCTTCAACTATAATCGTCATATTATTTTAACTTATTTGCATGAAACATTGATACATTATACACATAAAATTTCCTCTTGAATCACTCTGTCCATTTATGTCAACTATATGCCAATCCATTCGGTAGTTTTTGAGTTTATCGCGCGTTCAGACAGACAGACAGTCAGACCCGGCGGGGGTCTTTATTTTATAATAAGTAGTTATGATTCATCTCATACTGCACGACGGTGGAAAAATAATCCCCAATTACAAACATACTTTTTATATCGTAAGCGTATATAATATGTATATTATAAAACTGAGTGTGGAAAATGATACGGAACATATGATACAGAAAGAGATAGCTATCTGTAAAAATTTATGCTTGAAATATTCTTAGTCAACTTAAATTTGAAGAAAAGGCCAATGGGCGATTAAATAAAATTAATCTATTTAGGTGAATTTTAGTTCCTCACTTTCTGCGCGTTATCTGCCTCTTTTAATACATATAATATCATTGGTTGCACCCCATTAAACCTTAAAAGATTGGCGCAAAAAAATTTTGATATATCGAAAGAAAAAACTCAAATGCAATTTTTTTAAATATTGTTTTATTTTTCACAACATACTAAACTTTAAACTAATTACAGTTTCACATGATGTGAAAATAAAAAAATTCACATGTGGTAGAAGTTAAAAGTTTCAAAAATTTTGGTTTCAAGATATTGGGCGCAAGTAAAATTTCCGGGAGAGGATAATTGTAGGTTTTGTTAATGATCATGGTGATACAAAGTTAGATAATTATTTTACATTTTATTCGTATATAGAACTATCATTTTTCACATTCAACAACGTTTTTCGGCGTGCATGAAATTCGACGTTCTGAACGTTCCGTTGAACTTTTTGCTGTCTTTTTAATTTTGTTTTCAAAAAAACGGAAAAAGCCTCCCTTCCTTTAAGTTTTTAGTCTTTCCATGTGTCAAAATATTTGAAAAAACGGTTGAACCTAGTTTCATCTGAATACCATATAATTTTTTTGCTGTAGGTAATCGATTAAGGTTTAATAGGATCCAACCGTTAACGTCATTTGTATGAAAATTTGCCACTACACACTCCTCTTAAAAGTTCTTAAGCGTAAACGTAAGTTCTTGTAACTTATTTAATTTCTAATTTATTAAATGCTAAAATATATATATATATTATAATGCCGAAATGCCTAAAGCAAGAATATTTTTTTAAAAATTAACAATTCCTAAAATATTATTTTGATATATTTGTTATTGCCCACTTTTAAATCAGGCCTTCATTTTATATTCAGACGTTGCTTAACAAATTTCACACAAAGTTTCAAGTTGTCTCAAATATCTACTCAAAATTGCGTTAGCGCTCTCCATTATGGTTGCTTCAAAACTTATGAATAGATCTATTTTAGCGGTTTAATTAAAAATATAATACGATCTTCCCATAAAGGATCTTTTAATAAAATTATAATGTAAGATTTTATGTGGCGCATAAAAGTGTGTGTAAAGGTGGCAGTATTTTGTAGCACTGGTGATTTTACACAAACCGCTAAAAGTAGAGTATTTCAATACTTGAATTTTACAGAATATATATTACTATCTTAGAGTAAATTAATTTGACAGCAGTGTTTGGTTTTAATAGAGTCATAAATGTCATTTCACAGTATCGAAGTGACATTACGCAATTTTGCGGGGTTGAAGGCGGGGCGCGGGGATTTTGCGGGGTTGAAAGACGGCGCGCGTGAGACCTTGCGCACTGAAACACGTACTAAAACTCGCAATCTTACACCAGCTAGCTACGGTAAACGCAGAAGAGGGCTTCTAGTCAATTCCTACTTTTTTGATTACTATGAACGCTATAAAAACAAATAGTAAAAATAAAATAAAGGTAAAAAATTAAGTTGATCCCTAGACATGAAACGTGTTTTCTTTATATTGTACTGTGGTACGGAACCCTTCGTGTGCTAGTCCGATTCGTACTTACTCGATTTTTTGAAGCATTCATTACCTAAGAAAATTGTTGTATTTGTAAAACCAACTTAGTATGAAATGACGTAGACGAGATCTTAATATAATAATGCATAGACATTGTTATTTGAAAATGCTCAACAGTTTTATTCCAGAAACTGCAAGCAACAACAAGCGGCGATAAATTAAATTTGATGGCAGTTTCAGTGAGTTTCGTAGAAAGCGCTGGAAAGTTTTAAACTTTGTATTTATATAACATGCTGTCATGTTGTCAGCTGATGTCAATTGAATTGAAATCGACGTTTCGGAATGAGGCAAAGTGAATGTACAAAAGAAATATGTAAATAAATTATCAGTGTCGTAGTGACGTACAGGTTTTAGAAAAGTGGACGTCGACATTAACGGATTAATTTGCTTAGAGTATTGGAAAACGAAATTAATGTGAAAAGTCCATGTCGTGAGTATTACAGCGTCACACAGACCTCTGTGGCGAAACAATACAATATTTTGTATATTTGGACGTATTGAAATATGCATATTTTTTATTTTTGTGTTGGAAAAATTTACACTAAATTTAAAAAAAAAACACTAAAAATGAATCCGCTAAAAACGAAAAGTTTAACAAAATAATTATATACCTATATACATGGTATCGGTTTGTCGAAATAAGTTGTAGAGTTTCAATTCAATACGTTACCTAATAATTGTAGGTAACTTCCACATTCCAACAACGCTTCATATAACAGAATACGCGTAAACATATCCTTTCTTTTTGATTCCTACAGTCGCGAAACTCGTTACGTACCTTGATAAGTTTCACTTCAATCTTTTTTGCAGACTCAAATAAAAACTTTTTTGTTACCAATTTTGTTAATAGTGTAGTAATCACTGGTGTAATTTTTTCCTATTTCAAACGGCGATTTTTTTATAATAATAATATAATAATACTTGAGACATACCACATAACAAACAAGTATTATGCTTGTATTATGGGGTACTAAACAGTTGATACTCAAATATTCTTTAAAATATGTACATATGTAGATATTTACAACCAGACACGGAACAAATAGACTTGTACATACAAATATTTGTCCCAGGCGGGAATCGAACCCGCGACTCTTAGTTTGCTAAGCCCTAACCACTTGGCCAACCAGTCAGTCATTTCTTATTTTTTATACTCTAACCCCTATTATTCTGTTACAGCACACGTCTTTACAAGATACATATATTTTCATTCCTTCTATCGTTTTCTAGAACACGGCCTGATTCTAACTACACTTGGACACAAAATAACTTGGATTGATTCCAAATCGTAAAGAAAACCTCTCATCCCCCTACTCAGTTTCCTTACCCCCACCCGTTTCATCTAGTGAGATTGCTCTAACGATTTCGAGCATAAAATATGATAAAGTTACGCGATCAAAACGACCGCATTCGATAAATACAAGGAAACATCCAGGGAAATGTCAGATCAACGAATTAAAGTCATATTAAAGCATTTAACATGCTTAGGGATTTGATATGGATATCTCTAAAAATAAATACACGTGGAAAATGTAATTAGATATTTCAAGGTAATTTTGTAAGTTAACATACGGGTTAAAACGTTCTTGATTTTAATCTAGACATGTATATATTAAAATCGTGTCAGTATATTAACTAATTTTAGCGAAAAAATGACTGGGGAATGAAAAAAAAGTAATAAAATGTTAAAAATCTACTTCGGAAACTTTTGTCAGTTTGTCGGTTTGTTTGTTTGTACTCGTACGTTCATCGTGTAAAACTACTTATTGGAATCAAAAACTAATTATATGAAATATGAATTTATTTTGATATACTTTTAGCGCCTATTTTATCAAAATCTACATACAGAATCAAAAGATATGTCAATTTTTAATTTTAGTTAGAGACCTCAGAGAATGCAAATACCACTCAGACGTTGTACTAACCTCTGACGTCAGGCCATTTAAAATAATGTTTTTAGTTTGGTAAGAAAGAAACAGCGATGACATTTCAATAGTTTATAATTTCCATATTTTTTTACCGATTATAATTTTGTTTATAAACTTTGCAATAGTTTTTATTTCGCGGTAATTCCTAAGATATTAATTTAAATTGTATGGTGTAAAGGGCAATTGTAATCTCATATTTAATTTGATAAGGATTAATACTGTATCCGTATAAATCGCTTTCCAATCACCTCATCATATGGCACGATTTTTTCAAACATAAAAATTAGTATAGTAAGCTATCCATAAAAGATAGACATATGACATCGCGGACATTTCTTTAATCCTGTAAAAGAGAAACAATTCCTCCATACATTATTTTGTTATATATCGAAGGAATTAGGCAGAAGGCTTCCAGCCATTTTGATTTTTTCCGACTTCTTCAACTATAATCGTCATATTTCAACTAATTTGCACAAAACATTGATAAATTATAAACGAAAAACCTTTCTCTTGAATCACTCTGTCCATTGGTGTCAACCATATGTCAATCCGTTTAGTAGTTTTTGAGTTTATCGCGTTCAGACAGATAGACAGACGTGGCGGGGGACTTTATTTTATAATATGTACTGATATTAGTCAAATACTCTATTACCGAAATCGTTTTAAATAACGTAAACAAAATACGCGCAAATTGTAGAGACGCAGTAGCTAATATTATTAAAAATAATATTATATTAATAATAATATATTATATTAATAAAAATGTATTTGAAATTTTAGTCAACTTGAATTATTTGAAAAATAAGTTTAGATGAACAAATTGTCACATAATGTTAATTAAAAGTTAATATTATAATAGTAATAAATAAATAAGAATAAGCTTTTTTTCTTTCTAACAAACCAATAAACATATTTTCTTAAAACTACGCAAGTTATATAACACTTAAATAAAACTTTATAAAAAAAAAAGTTTTGTTTTCCATGAATTCGTGTTTTCCTGTGTCCTGACTTTTCTTTAGAGCGTATGCCGTAATCTAACATGAATAGGAACACATTTAGTGAATAGAAATAAAATAAGTATTCAATCATATTTTTTAATTTAATTTAAATATTTTTAAGAATCAACACATTACGAGCTACATAAAGAAAAATTGATAAAAAAAGAAAACTAGCTAATGCATTACATTTTACGTATGAATACGGAGAACCAAACTGTAAAAAAATGGCAACGGGAGTTGAAGTAAACGCAATAAAAATTAAACATAACCACAGTTTTAAATCAACCCGAACGGAGCCAAAACAATTATTTTTTTAATTTGAAAAATAAATATTGTTGTTATTGTAAGATTATAAATATTTACATTATTTTATTGTTATTGCGTGACGCATACGCTGTTAATTAATTTTTACATATATCACAAGTACTTGGAATTTCAAAAGAATCTCGTTTTAAGATATACATCTAATTATTTTAAATTTAAAATAAATAAATAGTTAAGAACGTTAAAAAATCTGATCATCTAAACACGCTATACGATACAACAAAAAAGAATTCGAAACATTATAGAAAAATTATGAATTATATCGTAAAATATGCCAAAATATTAGACGACAGAGCATTACAACATTTCGCAATACTTATAACGTATTCATACGAATGCCCTAATTCATATACGGAACGAAATCTATAAAATTTATTTATGTTTAAAAAAAAAGCTTTAATTTTCTTCAATTTCCCTTTACCGAATCTATTTAATTCCTTAAGTTGTTTTGCGTATTATAATTAGTACTTTTGCTATACTTTCTTGCGTATAAAAATAATTAAAAACTCACCGTCGTGTCTGCAACCCTTGGCCGTCGTGCAATAATCCGTGAGTCGGGAAGGCGCGATGCGGGCGCGGTGCCCACTGCCGTCCGGTATACAGCCCTGTACAAATATACAAGGATCGCCGTGTCTAGAAGAGACATAGTTTATTACCTATCTAGTTAGGTTTAGAAGCTGTGTAGTCAAACGCTCATACAAACAATGTTATTTATACATATTGCACGCCTCACTATGAGAATGAATGGGTGTTCTAATCTCGCTATGAAAAACATGTCTGATTTCCTCACATTCATTCATATTTCCTGAAACGTGGACACTGACTGTAGGACTAGTTCACCGATTTAAAGTGGCTCGGCGAGCTACGGCGGCGGCGAAGAACTGGGTATGTTCGGGGTATATCCGTCAGAGAACAAAAGTGATCGACATAGCCTACAAGATTAGTAAGCTGTAGTTACAGGTGACTGGTCACATCTGTCAAAGAACCTATGGTCGATGAAGAAGAAAGGCTCTTGGGTGGAGACCACGAACCAGGAAACGTAGTTGGGACGCCCGCCGGCTCGCTGGATAGACTATATAAAGCGAGTTCCCGGTAGCGGCGATGAAGATGGCCGAGGTTAAGTGTGGCGTGCCTTAGAAGAGGCCTATGTGAAGCAGTGGATGAATATGGGCTGGTGGAATAAAATGCAATCATATTTTACAAACAATTTATGATTGATTACTTATGAGGTATCTTAAATGGATTCATATGTATTGATTTAAAAACATGTAATAGCCAAAAAATTTACTCTACCAATTATGTTGTATGAAACGTAGAGATACAATAACTTTCTAAAAACGCTAATAAACATCCTAATTTATTTTTTATACATCGAAATCCTTCATCAAAAGAACCTTTTCGAAATCACCATCTAAGCTTTATGATTGATAATCCTTTCGAGTGCGAATCTGATTCGCACTTGGCCGGTTTTTTACTATTAAATTAGCATATGAGGCGTGCTAATTTGGATTACGCTAATATTTTTTCGTAATTTTTTTTTACTTAATAGCGTATAAGCACCCAAAAGCTTTCAATACATAATCGGACTTCACTGTTTCGGGTGTTCGAGTAAACGTAGTCCAAACTTATAGAGCATTTAGAGCTTACTAAGCTAAATAAAAAGTTTTAAGTGGACGGACGGCGCAAACTAACAGTTACCGAGAAAAACATGTTTAAAGTTTCATTCTTTTCATTGTTTAATGATTTTTCTTTTAACTTTATGTTAGTAAGCTCTGCACACTCTATAAGTTTGTACTACGTTCAGCCGAACACCGGGCTTGTGACTTTTACTACTTACACTAATCGGTGTCTCATCTAGAGACAAAATCTTTGTCGCTACACTAAGTTAGAAAAGGACAGAGGGTGAGCCACCCCGGATCCGCCGGATCTGCCGGAACCGCCGGAGCAGAAATGTGCCACCGCGTTAGCATCGAAAGCTTGTGTCAAATAACAAAAGCGACACTACCCTATAATCATGCCTGCATTTTACTCCTGAAACCGTAAAATTATACACTCTTGCGATTGAACATTTGCATAAGTGTCACGAAACGGATAAAATAACAGAAATGACACTATCCTATAACGATGTGTGCGTTTCACTTTTTAAACTTTGAAATAACACACTCTTTTGAATGAACTCTCATATTAGGATCCCTATTGAGATGTAGGCCTATCGACTAAAGCTTCTTTTCTCAACTTTCTTATAGAAATACGAGGTAAGTTTGAAGATCTGGGTCCTTGTGTTATTCGATCGACTGACTTAGTTCAAATGCTATTAAAGGCAATAATAAAAAATTATAAATTGTGTCATTTAAAACATAATATATTCTTTGATAACTATGAACACCACAGACGCTAGATCCAGGCCTTTATTAGAGCTTTTCTTATGTCTTAACTTTTATATTATAATTTTGGCACATACGCCGCTTATGTCGCTTGGTAGGTACATCTTCCTATGCTAGTGAGTTTGCTCTATACTATTTCTATGCCAATATTATTATTTTTTTAGTTTTCTTAATACATTCCCTTTTTCATTGTTTTATGATCTAACTTTTGAAATGCGAGTTAAAAAGTGTCATAACGCATTATTTTTACTGTTATACTATTAAATTATAAAAACATAATAAATTGATCATAATATAATGATTTAAAACATATCTTTCAGAACATAACTTTTATTAGTGGTAACAAAACTCAGTTCGATTTGTCAACCAGCCATTTTAATATTAATGCATTTATATCCTTGAAATGGTATCGTAAATTAAATATTTTAAAGAATAATTTCTTACATGTATTTTTACAAATTGTTGATTCTATAACTAATATTCATAACTATTTAAAAATTCTGACTCTAACAAAGAAAGCATACCTCGCAATTCTTCCCGCCCTAAAGCGCCCAGCACGCTGGCGACATCATGGCACTGTATAGTCAGCGACAGTCAAGTCAGCGATATGAGCTGAGCAAGATAAAGGCCGGAACGCTTGTCCTAACCCCTTTCCTTCAGACGACGGGCGGCCTATTTGATTGACAAAAAGCTCTGCGCCTCCAAATACCAAAGGCCCGCCATCCCGATAGTGACTGGCACGAAATCATAAGCCGATACCAAATTGCCGTTTTTATATAGCGTGCTTGTTTTGTTACCTGCGGGTGTCTCAGCCGCTGAGTCGGGTGACCATTGAAGACCTCAAAAATGTGAGAGCACAGATGTGTTAACGGAAGTCACATTCCAAAGAAGCACCGTCGATTCTACAATAGGAACAGTGTAAGATCATCTGGTCGTTTCTCATTCGTTCGACATAATTCAGACGGCTCCAGGACAAAGGTTTTTGTTTTAAATTTTTATTGCCAATTCAATTTCCGAACAATCAGTCAGAAAAAGGCATTTTAGATATTAGATAGACTTAGCCAAAATATATTTTTTACGCTCTTCATTGTAACAGCAAAAGTTTTGGTTTTATTTTCTAATATATTTAAAGGCATACTACATGTGCAGCACGTGTTTGCAACAACGAAACTGTAGTTCACAACCCTGTGGCACACCAAGTACCTTCTAGTATTGATTTAGGCCCTGGGTTCGGTCATTAGAATTCTCTACGGTGCACCAGCAAACCATAAAATATCAACGGAATAAGCTCTATCGACTTTATCGCGCTGCTGAGCTTACGTTACTTGTAAAAGCCAGCCAAGTACGAGCAGATTCTTCCGTGCGTTCACTTTAAGGGGAGCACTACCTCATTTCATTTTTATACGTGAAAAAACTATTCGCGAACTAGCTAACGTATGAACTATAAATGACCTCACGCCTATTTCATAATGTTGAGGGATGGCACCCGAATCTTAACAACGAATGTTTAGAAAATAAAAAGGAAGCTAATATAATACAACACTTGAACATATTATTTGAAAATGCAGAGTATAATTCCATGTTCAAATAGCCATGTTCATGCACATGGCTATTTGTGCCGTGACAGGGTGTAAAAGTATTTATATGTGTATAATACACATATAATATTTAACTGTTATATATAATATGTGCGTAATACACAAAGAATATTTAAGTATGTATATCAGTTGTCTAATACCCGACAATACAAGGAATATAATTGCTTATTTTGGGACTAGACGGCGCTGCGTGGGATATCTCAGATATTATTATTGAAAATAATAAATGACATTAGAAATTGCCTCTTTCGGTATTGAAAAAGAATTTTATCTACCTTCGCATATTATGCGACTAGGAGACTTCACTCTATACGAAACTGGACCTATGGATCGTTAATCCAACTCAAAGTTTCCCTACGCCTCCGAGTGGACCACTCATAAACCTTCTCGAGGTCCGAAAGATTGCGTGCATTGCGTGTCGTATTTACTTGTCACTGCTTCTTACGCCGCTTAAGTAAACAGGCGGCAAAGCGAATACGTGCTTGTGTTACAAACGTAATGATATTTCAAGGTATCAACGGTTTTTCTTGATATTGTGTATTTTCGTGATTTTTTTATAATTCACGGGTCACCCCTTGAATTATGAAAAACATGGAGAAAATGATGTATGTGACAAAATATCTTTAAATTATTTAGGACTTAGGAAATGACCTACCCTCACTGTTACTCATTACAAAGGTCAAAAAATCAAAGAACGTGATACCTTTTATGATACGTGGCTTTTAGTAAAATTCGTGGGCTCATACCACAGAGCCTCATTAGAGTAGGTTAGAGTTGGCATGTAGACGGTTAAGCTGTCCCCTTCGAATATGCAATATGTTGCATACAGAAGACAGGTCTCTTAACCTAAACTCTAAAATGGGATATCAAATCATACCAAAGATGTAAGGGAAAGGGATAAACGACTTAACTGCCTTCTAAAGTAATATAAATTTGAGACCAAAACTATTTAGGTATGCGTAACATTATTACTCATATTTGTTTTGTGAGTCATTATTTTTGAGACACGTTTCTTTGAACAAATACCGTCAAATGGCACCTCTAACTTACTCGATTCTCTGTGGTTTGTACAGTTGTCATATAAAGTCAGGGTATCGTGGTGATGGGAGACTTTAATAAGTCATGGTCGTCACGGGGTGAGGTTGTACCAGGATACGGTTGCAACCTGCCAAATGCGAATCTGACTCACACAAGAAAGGTTTCTGTACCACCGTACAATATAAAAAAACACGTATCTTGTACGGGGACCCTTTTAATTTTTAACTTTATTTTACTTTATTTATTGTTATTGCGGCCATGGTAATACATACTGTGTGAAAATTTCAAGTGTCTAACTATTACGGTACAAACGATAGAACTCTGTGACGGACGGACGGACAGCGGAGCCTTAGTAATTATTTCGCTATGATGGTATGATAAATCTACACGAACAGTGAAACTTACAACTTCGTACCAAGAAATGTGTAACTTCCAAAGGTCAAGTTTATCTTGTTACGTCTTTGCAAACAAACGAGGAGAGCTAATTTGATGACTTGGTTGCTTATTTCAATATTTTTGAGCTGTTTAAAAAAATATATACTTAGGTATGTATGAAATTTCTCCTGGAGAAAATTCTGGATATTGTCGTGATAGCTGTGTGGTGGCGACCCGTTTCTTGTTTAGAAGGAGTGGTTCGAATCCTAGGGCATACAACAATGAGTTTTTTTTTTTACTGAAGTACATAATTATCATTGACTCCGTGCCTCGGAGACGACGTTAAGCCGTCGTTCCCGATTGTCGTCACTAGATAACAATCGTTAAAATCTACCAATTCGCACTGGAGCAGCGTGGCAGATTAAACTCCAAGCACCCTCATCCTGAGAGGAGGCCTACGCCCCTGCAACGGGGCATAATGGGCTGGTAGGTATGGTATATAGTGAATTTTTATGCGATCGAAATTGCCTTCGCCATATACGTCCTAACAATCAAATATGTAAGTCAGACATCTCACATCGACCTGACATATTTTGAAATACATTGTTATCTAAATATTTCAACGTACGCATGTTTTCGCACCAAAAACTATCAAATCAAAAACATTCGAATCAAACAATTCACGTAATAAGTTTCATAGAAGTCGCTTTAAATCTTACTGATAGCAATGTAGGTTAAGATTCTACAAGTAGAACATCTTCGCGATAAATAGGCGACGCAAGTGGGAAAAAGCGGTGGGGTGCGGTGGGGGGCCAGAGGACGTTTCCCGACGATTACTACCGTGAGCGTCGGAAGAGCGGACCAAAAAGTTTTATTTAATATAAAAAAAGATATTAAAATGTTACAGAACTTTACGTGTGTTTAATAAATTTGATATTTAAGCGAATCACTATGTCAACATCCCTATACGTGTGTCTCGCGCTAAGTATTGGTGAAACGGCGTTAGTGCCGAAGATGACTTACTTACTCGGGGCCGCGCGCTCTAAGTACTTTGCTCATAGTATGAGCGGCAACTACGCCATCCTATAAATGTGCTCATCGGGTTTTGGGAGAGAAATATTTTCTTAAATACTTGAATAAAAGCCAAAAATATTCACTAGCTTGGCATTCGTGTGCCGTGGCGTGGTTTTTGGGGTTTTTCATATAACATATAATAGAAATTTTAAATATAGGAAGCCTACCTTTTTGAATACTTTGTAAGAATTAATCTGTAGGAAATAAAATATTCTTGATTTTCCATCAAAAGTTTAAAAATAATTTGTTTTGAGAATAATTTATGCTATTTTCCTTCTTTCAAGCAAAATTTTATTGATATCGTATCTACGAGCCCCCCCCTTTAATCTTAATACTTGAGTAAAATACCTATTAGACTAAAAATTTATGTCATACATTGGGAGATCTATAGTCAAAATAGTATTAAATAATATATACATGCACTAACTCTAATTAACTACTAAATGTCGTGATAGCCCAGAGCGCAACAAACTTGTCTCAAATTTATAAGACCCCATAGGGCCATGGTTCGAATCCGGGCGTGTATCAATGAGTTTTTCTGACTTAAGTACACAATATCACTGACACCGTGATTCGGGGGGCACGTTAAGCAGTCGGTCTCGGACGCTGTCAATAGATGGCGGTCGTTACAGTTCCCAACCCGCAGTGGAGCAGCGTGGTGGACTTAAGCTCCAAGCCTGGGTGAGGCCTAAGCCCCTGCAGTGGGGTAAAAATGGGCTGATGATGATGATGATGAACTCTAATTAAATTAAGACAAATTTTATGTACTTAGGCAAAGTTTTTACAGAAATAAATTTATCTTATCTTATATGTTTTTTAATATAAAATTACAAAAAGGTGGGGGACAGAAAACATAAATTATAATTTGCATTAATTTATTTTGTTTATTTAATACTAACCGTGTTTTGGCAGGCACTCAAAACTGAAATAGGGGTACTAAACTTAATATATACGTGTCCTTTAACTTTTATTGTGTCAATAAAAATAAATTATTAAAAAATATATAAGATGTAGATGCAGTGGCGGCTTTGCGGGTGAGAAAATGATTTGGTTAACTTTAATTTTCATTAATCTTACTCAAAAAGCCGCCTCCGCAAGACCAAATCAAAGCCGGGGCGGGTCGCTAGTATGTTTATAAGATATATTTAATAGCAACACTGCAGGCCATTAGGGGGTTGGTACCGAGTCGAGGGCACTATCGATTTACATCGCAAACTCCATTATTTATGTAGCCAAGGTTATACGGCAGATGTTAATGGATTAACTGGATATATACCTAATCTATCCGCGAGCCAATTAAAAATTTTAGCCATTAATTTGAACCGCGAGACGGGCTCGATTCTTAAGTTACATCTAATTTAAGATTGAATAAGTAACTTGTGTATAAATTCTGCCTTAGAATAACATTTTGTATTACATTTTTGTATCTCAACAAACGAATCAAACAAAAATGTATAATACATCACAATGAAAATGAAGCACACATTGAATGAAATTAAAATTAGAGTTTATACAGGCCAACTCAAATCTATACTATCATATTAAGATCTATGTATGAATATATATGTAAGTAAAACCGCGAGCGGAAAGCTAGCAATTGCTAAATATATATCAGATACATCAATGATACAGTTCACCCATTAAATTAATACTATATCAATGAAATAATGTGAAATTAGTGACATGCTGTATACCATAAACTGATGAAAAATGCAAAAAAATAGTAAGACGCCGACTGCTAATGATTCGCGTAAATTCTCGCCTTTGTGAATTTTTGAGATTTTTTACCGGTGGCACGTTTTGACTGTCCTCTCTCTTTTTTGATTAACTGTCCTGATATCAAAATATGATATGCCGTACGTCACTCCGATAGTTAAAACGAATTTAACGACACCCCATATATTAAATCCATCAAGCAGTTTAAGCTACATAGCGCGAAAAAGAAATATCTAGAATACATACTTACATTATATTACAAGACATAAGCATATGTTATCGATTCCCAGGTTCAGTCAGACTCTCAAAGGTTAATAATTCTTTCATAGTAAATGGTATTCGTTTTTATAATAAAATTCCTAAAGAAATGTTGAACCTAAATTCAAATAAATTTACAAAGCAAGTTAAAGTTCAACTCATGAAAAAAGCTTACTATTGTGTAAGCGAGTATTTAAATGATAAGTACGCATGGACATCATTGTAATAGTTGTAAGCACATTTAAAAAAAACAATTAAGAAAAACATATATTTAAATAAAATAAACAAGGAGGAGTTTCTTGCAGGTTCTTCTCCTTCTAGTTTTGGAACCGGTACCTAATCAATTCATTTTGACTTTCAATAAGTGTGTGTAAACATTTTATATTGAATAAAAACTTTTTGAATTTGTATTTGAATTGCGAAAAACATTACCCTCCGCAGTCGGGTAAAAACATTGGAACGTCTTAACAAATTTATAAATATTTATGTTATCAATATCAAAATTTAGTTATAAAGGAAGAATGAAAATAACAGCTCACTTCAAGTATCTTTCATTTCTTTTTCTTGAAAAAAGATAACATAGTAACAGCATAAATGTTTCAGTATAATCCTCGAGATAAAGGGAACTTCGTAGGTACTGAAGAGACTTTGGCTTAACGGGGCGTGTAGGCACACGGGGTGCGATTCTCCACTTCGAACTATGTCGCGATAGAAATATTTTAAAGTATTGTTAAATATCTCTTCAATTTATTTTTGAATAATTATATATAATATACTTCTCGGTTGATACTTTATCATCTGTATCAATTTGGTTTAACATGATATATACAACATGTGTATACGAAATTTTCGAAGACGAAATTTTCCGAGATAATCTAATTAAAAATCTTAGATATTCAGAAGAAAAAGATACCGTATCGTAACTACAAGAACATAAGCAAAAAATTACGCTGAATAGCGCCAATTGACGTTTCACGTTTTTCCCAGAGCTTTATCCTGTTCATTCTATCACTGTGTTAGGCTTTTCGATCATTTCAACGTATGAGACGCATTTAGTTATTATTATTTAGTTAGCCCAAATACTTAGAATGCACAAAAACACAGATTTAAGTTTGCTAGTACTTTATAACGAAACAAAATTAAAAACGATTATCACACTTTTATCGCACTCGCTGTAGATCGCTTTTGACTTTCAGAACCATCAAAATTTTAATATAATGATCTTTGGTAAAAAACCGATGGCTGTCTTGTTTTCTTTTAGTATCATTCAATAGAATAATATTGAGATATGACTACACAATCCTTTCCCGAAAAAAGTAATAACTCTGGTCACTATTCACCACCGCTGCATACCCCACCCCGTTTCGATCTCAAGGTCTCGGGCGCGTCGTGAAAAAGAAGTAACCAAACTTGTACAATAGCACTTTAGTTTAAATTATTTTTTGAAATGAAGGTAACCTATATTTATTATATATGTATAAGGTTTATTGGTAACACCAAAACTTCTAGTTTTTTTTTGGATGGTTGTTAAAATTTCACCCTGTGTAGGCACCGAAATCTTCACCTCGCAGCATCTCAAAATTTATGTCATCGAACATTAGATTTTTGAAATTGTAATATACAATTTATCGTGGGAATATTTCATAGGGCCGGCGCCTGACTTTGAATGTGAAGTCACGCTGCTTCTAAAATTGGTTTTCATTTACAATTTATTTTTATCTTGAATTTCTAGTTATTTCTGTACTCTGTCGACATACTTGTGTAGCCGCATGATCATTCGCGTACTTTCTATTATATAACACACCGACGTGCTTCTACGCATAGACGTCACAATACTGTCTATCCAAGATAAATATACGTATACCAATAATAAATATTTTAATGTCGTTGGCAGTTAAGATTCGACCCCCTGCATCGAGAGCACTTTGCCAAAGAAAACAAGATTATTAACATACTTTGGCATTACGTAATGTAAATTCTAGCTTTTATTATTTTAACCATATACGATATGTATAAGCATCTGAATAAAATAATATTTACAATATTTTTTTAATGTACCAAATATATTTTATTTATTTGTCTATAAAATATATATGAAACTTTAAGGCGAATATAATTTTACATTTAGTTTTAGGGTTCTAAAAAATATGAACAAATAAATCATTTCAGAATTAAAATATAGTTAAGTGCGAGTCGGACTCGCACACGAAGGATTTTGTATCATCGTACAATATTTAAAAAAAAGTTTCTTGTATTTTATTTTTATTATTAGTTGTTACAGCGACTGTATTGAAAATTTCAAGTGTAAGTAATGATCTCACAACCAGGAATCACCAAAATCTTCGAGAAAAGATGTACATTTATTTTATTTTAATTGATTAACGGACGGACGGAAAGTGGAGCTTTAATAATAGAGTTCCTGTTGGTACCATTTGGGTACAGAACCCTAGAAAATGAGTACCACAATAGTTTCGCATTTTGAGTCTCAACAGGGAGATAAATTAATAAGAAAAATTAACTTAAATTAATTATTTTCATAAAATCATTGTTTTTGTTTCACAGATGAAATTTAAAAACAAATCTCCACGATCCGATCTAAGGTTTTCAAGTATATTGGTCAATATTGCTGACCAGACTTTCAAAGTGTCATTAGGAATTTTTGATATCAAATTTTGTTCTTTACTCCAGTAATTAGGTATAAATCCAGATGATAGGTGATCTTTGAAGAATTCAAATAAAAAATCAAATAAATTACTTGAGACGTCAAATCACTATGCGGTCTTCTAATCATAACCCACCATAAAAACAAAGTTTTCATACCGTAACCGAAATTTTCTATTCCTTTCACTTGACAAAAATATTTCACCAATTTCATAGCTTGTCTGCTCGTTAAATTTGAATTACTCAATAAAAATTTCTCTTGCGATGAAAAAGTCAATCTCCATTCATTTCCTGGTATCGGTACTAAAAAATAATCACACACGCCGGTCATCACCACTTTTTCGAAATCAAGTTTACTTTCAAAAGGTATTTTCGGTAAAACATATTGGAATACAATCGCAATATCCACAGACAGTATTTCCGAACTTTCTTTTTTTATACAACCTGTGATCGCTACACCTGTATCTTTAAAAGAAATTTTGTAAGTTTCTTCGTTGAATTCCAATTCGATCATTGAATCGAACACTTTTCCACAAATGTTCAGCATCCATTCACGAAACTTCGTGACTGAAATTTTACCGTTTTTTTCACACCATTGTCCGACTAGCTTTTCATTTTCGTCTACAGGTACAAAAATACATGTGGATTCATCGGTGCACTTTGCAGCATCCAAAATAACTTTGTCTGCTTTAAAAGGAAGTGTGAGGACAATATTAACGTCATATTCGTTCGGTTTGAATATTTTCAGTCCCTCAAAATAGCTACCGAGGTAAACGAAATTTGGGCTCATTGAGGATAATAATGGTTCTATGATTAACATTTTCATCGTGAACGTATTCATGAAGTGTCCTAAAATCTCCATATTCTTCTGCTCCTCTTTCGATTTCAGTTGAACTATATTTTCGTAAATGTAGTTTAAAGCTTCCTCCATTTGGCTTATATTTCTGAAAAAATTATAGTCAATAGTAAAATATTTTTATTTCGTAGTTATGCTATACAATCCTGAAATACGTCACAAGAGTGATTTTATTACTTTGTGGAAAAACGTCACCACAAATTGATAAACATGATTTATAATTAATCTTATGCTATAATCTGAGCAATTTTATTACGGGATAGCAATATATTGGTTAACTCGTAAACGGCCCTAACGGTTTGGATGAAATTTAGTATTTACATAGGTATCATCTCAAAACAGGTTTCTAAATAAGTTTTATGGTTATTAAGCTCCAGGGGGCGTTGCAGTAGATGTGTATCTTCGAAATGACAACTGATTTTGATACGAGTTTTTTTTTGCATTACATAAGTATTGCCTGAGGATATATAATTAAATAAGTTGTGCAGTTATGGGTCACCAGGTGGCGTTGCAATAAATACGTATTTTCTAAAACGACTGTAGGATCTCTACGCTTATTAGCACAGCCAATGAAGGCAAAAATCAGCTACAACCTCCAATTTCGTTGAACCTCCATAGATTTGGATGAAAATTTGGGATTGAGTACGTTTTACCCTCTACTTCAAAAGTAACATATGCTCGTCTTGCGTTTTTTTGCATTTTCGGGGTGAAATTCACCCCTACTGTTAAGAATGGGAAAAAATGCAGATTTAACCATTCTGGCTTAAGTAGTTGTGTTTGATTAGATAAAATAAATGTTTTTTAATATTTATATGCGTGATTTATGATTTTAATTAATTTTTCAACTCTATTAGCAACCACGCCTTAAATCTAGAATCACGAAAAAATCATTTTTTGTATGTCTGAGTTTTAAAATCGCATATTAACAATGCATAAACAGTTTTTTTGATATTTATGATATAATTTTTGGATGACAGTAAAATTTCAACCCTTAAAAACTACCCCCTTATTGTAGAATCACTATAAAAATTGGTTTCAAAAACTTTAATCTATTAAATAGGTTCTTCACATTATTGAAGTGAAATCTTATTTATTGAGTATTAAAATATTTATCTATTTATTTATTTATTGCGAAATTTTTCACCCTTAAAAACTACCCCTTGTCATAATAATAACGGAATATTTTTTTTATCAGCTTTAATTAGTTAGAATCTTTTTTAATAGTTAAAACAAATTTTATTAATATTATTCAATTCACATTCTTCAAACTACCCTTTGTGCAAAAAGTAATGAAAAAGCATACTTTAAAGTTGGAAATATTTTTTTAATATTTTTGACTCGTGACAAATTTTTTGACATGTAAATTTAATTCATTAATTACCCTTAATTACATTTTTCACTAAAAATATATTAAAATATATGAATCGTTTATTAATCTTTTATTTAAATACATTTTTATTATTGCTCATCACAGCTCTCTTCACCAACTTCTTCATTTGTTGGAGGGCTATTTTGGCAATTATCACCGCTGCATGATCCGCAGATTGGATTATAAATTAGCCCTACCCTACGACACCCACAAGAAGCACCGCAACCTTTTTCGCAACTGCAAATAATCATTTTTAATCGCACTTCTGGAGCAGGTGGGTGAGGGTTTTTGTTTGGAAACAAAGACTCGCCAGTTTCACACCATCTCCAGTAACTGGACGAATGTCTTGTTTCCAAGCCATCTCTGGATTTGCAAAAACACTCTTTTGATGTGTTCGTCCAATGCAACAGTTGGGACAAGAGAAGACAATTTTACCGCACAATTTTTAGTTGTAGCCTTCATAAAGAACTCATAACGCATCCGTTTCAAATGAGCTGATAGGCTTTCGATGCGTTGCAGTTTACTTATATTAACATCTTTCGCACTTCCGTACAATAAATAATATTGTGCAGTACCTGCCAACTTCTAAAATGGCATCGATATCAGCGGCTTTATTATAAAATATATGGATCTTTTGTTTTTTTTTTACAATAACTCCGTTAATTTTTATGATATCAGGTTCATTTAAAAACCATTTGAAAGGTAATTTAGAAAACTATAAGATTGTTTCAAATAAAATTTTTTAAAGCCCTCATTCTTAAAAAAATAAAGGGTTAAAGACTACCGGTTACATGGGTCTAGCAGTAAAAGTTAGGCTTTAAACGTCTTTATCTCGGTAATTTTTCATTCTATAAAAATTAAAAAAAAAACCAAAATCCTTATTTAAAAGGAACTTGAATTTCACTCTTTTTTATTGTTTACGAATATCCAATATTTTAGAAATTATTTTCTAAAGAAAATGAAATTTACGAAAATTTGAAAAATTTCGATTTTATTAAATCATCCTTTTTTTTCAAAAACAAGCATTCTAAACCTGGCAAAATTTTTGAGGTCATCACTTATGGTAAAGAAAAGAAAGTCCTTGAGGGATAACCGTAAATTTGTATTTTTGTGGAAATGGTGAAGGTTTTATTTTTCGTTTTTTCCAAAAAAATTCGAAAGTGTCATCTTATTTTTATCATAACTTGCTAAATTTTGTTGCTATTAACTTTTTACAATGCTCATTAGTAAGGTATTTTTAAGTACTTTAAAAAGTGTTTAGAAAGCATATGTCATAAAAAGCATCGGTTTCCCGTTATTTAAGTTTGAATACTTAAATTTAAGTACTCGCCAAAAAAAATATACATATAATTACTTATACCTCACTTTGAATTAATATTAGAAAGTTTATCAAAGTAGAGATTTATTTGTATTTTTATTAGCTTCAATTTTGGTTTTGACACATTTTTTTAAAAACTCATCGTTTTTGAGTTATTTATGAAAAACCGCTTTAAAACGTGCATTTTTATTTAATAACTCAGAAAGTATTGATTTATTCCAAAAACTTTATATAACAAATTTTGCTTTGAATTTGTTTTTCTATTGATTCCTGTGATTACTTGTATTAAAATAATTTTCACCTCTGAGAAGGGGTGGCATCCACCCCCAAGGCAAAAGCGCAAGTTGAAACTATGTCACTTTTGTTTCTTAAGGTATCCCCCACCAACTCACCAATTTTCATGAAAATCGATGGAGATTCAACGAAATCGGAGGTGAAAACCTTCATTGACTGGACTATATATAGATATCACTTAAGAGCATGTTCTTAGATAAGGTTTGCGGTTGTTGCCACCAGGGGCCGCTGCAATAGATGCAATATGTTTTTTTCTGAAATGTCTGGGAGGATCTCTAGGTGGTTTTTGCATTCCATAAGTATTACTTAAAACCAAGAGCAAATCTAACTCTGCATACACGTTTAAAAAATACCGAGCGAAGGGCGGACGCCCGATTTTTATAAGATTAATTGTAACAAAATAATAAAGTTGATGTAATAAAACAAAATAATAAATAATAAACTTTCATTAAATATGCAATATGTACTAATTAATTAACTTTGCTGAGTAATATAACTTTTACAGTAAGTACACTAAAAACCTATATTTATTTGCTTGAAACGTACTTTCATTAAAAAAATTATTTCCTAAAACATTTTTTATGTAATTATAATGTGCCTACCTGATATTTTTTATCAACTGTAAGACACCACAAACTACTCCAGTAGTGTGGAGTTGATCCTGTTTATATATATTTTTATTCAGAAATTAATGTTACCATATACGAAGAAAATTACCCAAAAACATTATTTTTTCTTCGGACAAGAATATTATAGTTTACGATATTACGAGAGCATGTGAAGAGAATAATTTCAGGTGCAACTTAATGATGGTAATTTTGTTATGTGTTTTAATTAATTTATTAGTTTACACATTATAATTCATCCTATCAATCGAATCACCATGAATTACGTATCAGAGTAATTTAAGTGTAAAACCAAAAGTGTAGACGAATAGGAACTAATTTCTATGGAAGGTGTATCTATTTTGATATTATAATGGCTTCATTCGTAGCCCACTATGACTTAATTTGATCTTAATCCCGTTACTACCTCCAAGGAACCAGCTCCAGTCTCTCCGCTCCACAATGTTCTGCAAGTGCAACAAGGGGTGTGCGTGTATATAATGTAAATAATACATTATATGCACACCCTAAGGTTAGGGTGTACATATAAATTTCATTTTTTCATAAATATAAGTTTTGTTCAACTTTGATGAGCATTATGTAGTAGTATGAAGACGGGTGGTCCAAAAAATTTTGTTTCTCATTTCGTTCAATGCAAAATTTTATGCCCTACAACTTTTAATAATAATTATTATAATAACGTATACATCAGGCACCAAACTAAGCATTAGCTTGTATTTTGGGTACCTAGCGAAGACACCACACACATATAACCACCAAGACCCGGTACCAGTATCAATATTCATCATATAAATACTGACCCGACCTGGGATTCGAACCCGGGATCTCCAGCTTCGTAGGCAGGTTCGCTACCCACTACGCTAAGCGGTCGTCATATAGAACATGTCTTCTATCTATATTAATAATAAAAATACTTGGAGCATTCCACACAACGCCATCTATTCTCAAACTAAACAAAGCTTGTATTATGGGTATCAGACAACTGATATACATTCTTAAATATTCTTTACAATATATACATAGGGTCTCTAACCACTCGGGCAATCGGTCAGTCAATTATGAAGTCTAGAAGTCCTTGTGAGTTCTTTACGAGATATAAACTAAAACTGCTAAAATTCTCCTTTTAAGGGGACATTTTTATCCCTACCACTTATGCACAACTCCACCGGACGCAAAACCAGTCATTTTAATCAACAAATGAAGCCATTCGAACAATAAAAGCTTTTGTAGCAATTATTTCCAATTTGAATTTTAAACCCACTGGCCTATTTTAGGAGTATTAAAATATTGTGATTTTAACTTTATGAATATTCTTATTAGATATTCTGAGAATAGGAACGAAATCTATGCACCTAAATAAAGTTAGTGTATATTTAAAATTATACAAATCTTTTGACAAAACTAAAGATTTTAAAAAATCTGGCAACACAATCAAAGCTACTGGGGATTCACCTGAACTTAAAAGTTGAGAGTTTCACTTTTGAAGTCACAACACGGGGAATCACCAAAATACATTTCATTAACACTTTTACTTTAAACATGTTACATTCGCCGTTACGATAGCTTTGTTTTGTAAACTATATGGCAAAAATAGCTTTCTTGGTAATTAGTAATTAAAAAGTGATTAATTAATTTAATTTGACTATATAAGAAATCATGGTAATTGTAAAAAGTATATTTATTTATTTTGAAAAACGCACAGGAATTCAATTGTAATACTTAGTAGATAATTACTCAAGGGATGAAAGGGCCCTATTTAGGTCCCCCTAGTCTTTCACTCGAGGTGACCATTTTGCTTTTCATTACGAATATGAGGAAAGTAAAAAAAAGACGCGTCAAATCTATTTCTGATGAACTCATTTTATACAAATGTCTGTATAAGTAAATAACCAGCACTCGCCAAAACAAATGAAGATCGAATTGTCGTTTTCTCGCATTTTTCATTTTTCTTACACCGTGGCATTTTACCAGCCAGTACTTTTTATCATTAATCATGGTTAATTTTTAGCTCAAATCTATGTAAATTAAATAACAATTTAATTAAAAGTGAATTAAAAGTATAAAGTCATATTACAAAATTGTTGATAAACTTTTTTTATTGGAATTTTACGCCGCGATTCAACAGAGTTGTATGAAAGTTGGGACATGGCTTGCTTAGTTTTTTTTTTTAATATATTTGATAGTGGGAAAATCGTTTCCCAGGGACCAAAAGTACTACTTTCATCCCTCCGATCAGGTAACTTCAAGCTTTCTTTCCGAATATGAGTAATGAAAAATGAATTATTACAGATAATTTAAACCAATAAGACTAGACAGTTATTATTTCCTAACGTTTTCACTAAGAAAATTAAATAGTACCTAACACAAACAATATCAATTTTTGACTGATAAATACAACAATTCATTTTACAAGCGTAGCAGTAGGTATAGTATACAAATACCGTTTCATTTAATAGCAAAGAATATCATCAAACATACACTTATAAATTTGAGTTTTAATATAGACTTTCAACTTCAATGTTACTGTTTTGGTATAACTGTGACGCCACTCTCTTACAGTCAACATATAAACTTTAAAGTTAATAACACTCTATAATATACTTATTAAGAATTCTCCTAACTTTAAGACCAGTAGTCAATCTATACTAATATTATAAAGCTGAAGAGTTTGTTTGTTTGAACGCGCAAATCTCAGGAACTACTGGTTCGAATTGAAATATTCTTTTTGTGTTTGATAGTTCATTTATCGAGGAAGGCTATAAGCTATTCAAAAGGCAAGGCTATAGGCTACATCACGCCACGACCAATAGGAGTGGAACATTAATGAAAAATGTTGCAAAAACGGGAAAAATTATTCCTTTTGAGAGCTTCCGTTACGCGCTGATGTTAAGCAAAAATTATGTATTACGGAATCGTTCCGATTTAAAAGTTCTAACCAAAAGTCCGTGACACCATATCTGTATCTTTTAAGGTTTATAACCTTTTTTATGGCAATCAAATTTGTTGCTAGACGCGTCGGAGAATTTAATTGTTTGGATGATGACGATGAAACCAAAGTGTGATGATACTTTATGGTTGGAATAGCGACCCACCCCGACTTCGAAAGGGTGCAATGTATTAATGCGAGGAACGGGAAAAGTATATAAAAGTAGACCTCGTTTGTGCATAGAGCTCTATAAAGCCCTGTATGTAACGGTTGGGCATCGATTGGGCATAAGGAGAAAAAAGGATGGAGAATAACTGTACCATAGTATAAATCAAGGTACTCCACAGGGTACTCTCATTCGCTGTCTCTTTCTGTTGAGACCCGCATTACGGACTGGCTTGCCTACATTATCTCTATGCATAAAATCCTGAAATATAAATGTGGTTAGTAAATCGGTGGAGAGGGCTTCGTAATACGTACTCCAAATCAGCATATTATCTCGTATTACTTACTGCGTGTTTTCTTTTAAATTTGTTCCAAATTTGGCCTAGAATTTGACTCTTCTTCAACAAAATTATGTATCATACGCTATTTCACACGCTAGAGTATAACAAACTGATGACTATACTTTTTGAATTTCGGAAACCGATTATTACCGGAGATATAACAGATCAAAGTTTGTGTTTTTTCGACCCGCTCGTGACGTCACTCGGTGCCACTACGTACAAATTATCGACGATAGCCCATAGTAATGTAACCGAGTGACGTCATAGCACGATTTATTTTAAAAAAAATTGTATCTTCGGCATTTTTGTAGATATCAATAAAATTCTATCACTTATTAGTTTTTCTTAATAAATATAACATATTTCTATAAAATGCGAAAATGACAGACACGCTCATTTAACTTGTTGAACCATTCGACGAAATTAAGCGACACTTTCTACGCTGATTCATATATTTTTTCAAAATTTTAGTCTTTTTTCGGGTTTATGGTGATAGATACTTGATTTCTATGTGTTTTCATTAATATCATTTCAACTATGCATATTTAAATTATAAAAAATATATTTTCATATGCCACGAGTTTTATTTGTCAACTCACATGATGCACTTATTAAAAAATCGCTCGTTTATGGCTTACATTTTCCTGTAAATAAGAACACTCAATTTTCAGACATTGTATCTACGCATCTTGAAATTATAACAAAAATATTGTCGTATTACTCATTTCGAGCAATTTTATTCGATATGTCACGTGATAGTTAACCACCCAAAATCAGAATTTGTTAACATTTACTTATTTTGTTAAGTTGTAATGTTAATAATTGTATGTTTACTTAGGAAGTAAAATTTGAAAAATTGGTAGTTACCGCGCCCCGCACTCTATCTGCAGCAGATAGAGTCTCTCGACCGATCATGCCCACGCACGCCGTCTTGTCTTCTTCACGGTTTGAGCTGATGTTTGAAAGTGATCAGAACACAAAGTTTTCAGATTAATCAAACTAATGTGTCGCGCCAATTTAAAACCGCCGAAGCTAGTAGCGATCGAGAGCAAGCGCACCTGCGCAAAACGTATTCGCGTCAACTTCAGAGCGAGCTAGAAGTGGGCGACAGCTGTACGATGTGTGATATTTTATTTATCTTTCTATGCACAAAAGTACAGAAATAAAAGTACATAAAAGTAAAAGTTCATTTCTAATTTCATTGGGCGAGGTCCCCGCGCGCCGATCTTCAACCCCGCGAAATTCCGTAATGTCACCGATACGGGGAACTGACATTTATGTTTCTATTAAAACCAAACGCTGCTGTCAAATTTATTTACTTTATGCTTCTATGGTTAATACACAGGCATTTCTCGCCTACTACTAAATTTAATGAACTATGAAGGATTGTTTATCACTTATTTATACCTTTTCATACAACACAATGCAGAAATTTAAGCCCAGGAGTATCCGCACGCAAGGTTGTCGCCACGCCGCGAAGGCCCCATTGTGGTCCAGTCATGACGTGCATCCGCTATGCGCGACTTTCTCCGTCCACTATCATTTATCTAATACGACCCACCGGGTAAAGCCCGCGTCGTTTAAAATAGCAATAATTGCCTCTTAATGTGACTCCTACGAGCAAGAATCTATTTTTGACAAAAATGACATAAACTTTTATTTAAAAAAAAATCAATATGATTCTAAACCTCTTTACGCATACAAAACTTCTTGATCAATACATTCAGGTATTCATCTTTGATTATGTATTAACATAAAAGTACTAATTGACTAGAAGCCCTCTTTTACGTTTACTGTCTAACCACTCATACTATACTTAGCTAGCCGGTGTAAGATGGCGAGTTTTAGTCCGACTTTCAGTGCGCAAGGTCCCCGCGCAATGTTCTTCGCCCCCGAGAAAGCCCCCACACCGGTTTCAACCCCCCGAAATGCGAAATGTCACTTCGATACTGTGAACTGAGATGTGTCATTTATGATTATTAAAGCCAAAAACTGCTGTCAAATTCATTTACTCTATGTTTATTTATATTCTTAGGAAACCACGCGATACATTGACAATAAAAAAAAATAAAAACCGACTTCAAAAACATAAACTAAAAAGTTAAAAATAAAATTTTCACTTTAAAGAAAGGTGCATTAACAGGCGGCATGTAGTTAATGAAGTCGGTGCCTACTCACTCAGACACTTATTCTATATTCGTTATAGTTATAAATATATCATTGTTGTAATTGTTATTACCTGGTAAGTACCCATTTAAAGTGTCTGAGTTGGCACCGACTTCATTAACTATATGCCGCCTGTTAATGCACCTTTCTTTAAAGTGAAAATTTTATTTTTAACTTTTTAGTTTATGTTTTTGAAGTCGGTTTTATTTTTTTTTTAATTATATTATTTTTCAATTTTTAGTTGAACGCATCTGTAACTTATTTGTATTTAGCATAAATGGGGCTACTAAACGCGCTACTCTAATGAAACAGCACCGCGATTCAGTGTCAAATTGACGCATCAGCATGCCTAGTAGGCAGTGGTATTCCTATGTAAAACTTCAATCTTAATTATTATTGTTACGTGTTAGGGTTCGAAGAATTTGGACAGAAAGACTTGCTGACTCTTTTGAAGACTTTATTCACTAACACTAGGTCCAACACAAAGCACTAAGTCCAAAAACTAATCACTAACGATGTTCCTAGCTCGTAGCCAAGTCGTAGGTTTCATTCACTGGTATCACTAGTTTCGCTTCGAAGTCGCCTCGAAAGTAGCCCAAAAACTGAACTGACTCGCTCGTCTTCCTGCGGCTATTTATATAAGTCATAATGAGCCTCGAGAGCCTTCTAGAAATCACTCCACTCGCACGAACGTAATCGACCAGATTGGATAATTCTAGAACATTCTTTCCTCTAACGCCATCTAGTATTGAGTAGGGGTTTCGTGTTGTCGTTGTTGTAAAACCCTTCTACAAAGTGGTTTTACTGGTTGACGCTAGATGGCGGTCGTTACTCTGTCTGTTCGTAACATTATTTTTGTGCGAACTGAACATTTTGGCATATTCAACCGTATGAAGGAAGCCCAACAAAAAGTAACTGCTGTAAATCGTTGAAGAATTCCCTCGATTGTTTATGGTCTTCATCATCAGACCTGTAATGGTACTTATAACCCATATGAGTGCAAAGTTCTCTTCAATAGAAATGAATTAAGTCCAAACACCAGGTACTTGCTATAAATCGTTAAGGAGTTCCTTCGACTGTGTATGGTCTCCATCATCAGACCTCTAATGGTAATTATAATCCATATGGGTGCAAAGATCTCATAAATAGAAATGAATCAAGTCCAAACACCAGGTAATTGCTGTAAATCGTTGAGGAGTTCCCTCGACTGTCTTTCAGCTCCATCATCAGATCGACTCCCGACCTTCATTAAATAGTACTAGTAGTAGTTCTTTATCAAAATACTTAAAATACAATACTTTAAAATACGATTTTCGAAGGTTGCCCTCGATTTCTCTGGGATGCTATCATCAGATCCTGGTTTCCTTATCATGGTACCACTCGAGAGATATCTTCCTTCCACAAAAAAATCATCCGATTCGGTTCATAAACAACGAAGTTATGCCTGAACACATTAAAAAAAAAACATATATACGGTCGAATTGAGAAACCTCCTCCTTTTTTGAAGTCGTTTAAAAATAATGGACCAACTGTTAAATACTCGTGTGTGTGACTAAACAAACCACACATTCTCACCAGACCGTACTAACCGTTGCTATCTGCGTGAATTATAACCGATCAGTTAGGTGATACTTTAATCGGCATTTTTGACACCAACTCTCTACCTAGACTTGTAAACAATCAGATAAATCAAGTGTGAAATTAGTCGAAGTTTTATATTCGAGGCCGCATAGAATAATTTTCTAATTTTTATTTCGCAATGCACACAAATATACCTAGAACGTACATTAGAGATTGTATGGATGGAAATATTTAATATGCGCTCGTGTGGACATTGAGAAATCTTTTTTGACGACGCCATATTGGTTTTTGGATTTGTAAGAAGATTTATATAGTACTTTTAATTTTATTCAAATCAATTTGACATAATCTTGAAATATGTCACAAAAGTGATTTTATTTCTTTGTGGGTTTACCCGCAAAGTAATAACTTCGGCTCTAATTTCTCACCACAAACATGCGTTCAAAAAAGTGCTGGTTCCTCTTAGGAGAGCACGCAAGAAACTAAATAAAAACAATTGTTTTAGATATTATTGCTTAAATATTAGGTAATATTATTGAAACAAACTGATAGGCTAGTGATTTACACCCACGGATTTTTATCATCTAAGTAGTCCGATACTTCATAATAAGCTTTTGTATAAAGCTTTAGTTTTATTGTAGTTTTAAACTTGTAAAGGCGTAAATCTTGAATGTCAACTGGGATCTTCTTGTAAAAGAGTAGTTAGTTATACATCTATTTAAAATATATTGTAATTTTACTGAGGTGGCTAACATGGTCAGCAAATTTTTCTTTGTTTCATTGCGCAGATAAGAATTATAATTTTTTAGATGATGCAATAATTTTATTTGCATTCATTAAATTTTCAAACTAGCGACCACCTCCGGCTTCGCCCGCGTGAACTACATTTCTATATTTTTTCTGCTTATAGAAAAATAAATGCTTCAGGGCCATCTGGTGGCAAGTAACAATAAAGTAGATATCGCGAAAATCTTTTCTGTGCTCGAATACTTATTTACACCAATTTTTGGATAAAAAATGGTTAGTGTACCCTTTTAAGTAAACCCTTTTAAGGTGTACAATACTGTAGTACATTATTTTGATCTATCTCGTAGGTTTCAGCCAGCGTTTGCAATGTAAGCGCAAAATAATATGTTTATTTAGGACATCACATTAAAAACCTCTAAAATTATCAGTGTTTCTCTACTATATTATGCATGTTATATACATACAAACCTTCCTCTTGAATCACTATATCTATTAAAAAGACCCGCATCCAAATCCGTTACGTGGTTTTAAAGATTTAAGCACACATAAAGACAGACAGACGGGAAGCAACTTTGTTTTATACTATTTGGTGATATATATTGACTTGACATTGAGATTTGACGACCACTTAGCCTAATGGGTAGCGACCCTGCCTACGAAGCTGGAAGTCCCGGGTCAGAATCCCAGGTCGGGTCAGTATTTATATGATGAATATTGATACTGGTACCGGTTCTTGGTTGTTATATGTGATGTCTGCCCAAAAAAAAAAAATATATATGTATCTATACTCATATTATAAAGCTGAAGAGTTTGTTTGTTTGTTTGTTTGTTTGTTTGAACGCGCAAATCTCAGGAACTACTAGTTCAAATTGAAAAATTATGGTTGTGTTGGATAGTCCATTTATCGAGGAAGGCTATAGGCTATACTACATCACGCTACGACCAATAGGAGTGGAGCATCAATGAAAAATGTTGCAAAAACGGGAAAAATTATTCCTTTTGAGAGCTTCCGTCGCGCGCGCTGCGTAAACGGTTGATGTTAACCAAAAATCATGTATTACGGAATTGTTCCCCTTTAAAAGTTCTAACCAAAAGTCCGCGACAGCATATGTGTATCTTTTAAGGTTAACTTACTATAACCTTTTTTATGACAATCAAATTTGTTCTAACATTATGTACTATTTGCAAATATGTTTTTTAAACGTAATATTAATCCATATCAAATTAAATACGTTAGTTGTCTTAAGCATTTCATGCATATTATAATTGCCCTTTACACCACACAATTTCAATTAATATCTTAGCAGTTTTTATCGAAATATGAAAACTATAGCGGGAGAAAATAAATTCGCTGTCTGCCTCTGTTCGTTAACTTTTTATTTCCAAACCACGCAATAGAGTTTGATACGGTTTTCAGTATTATCTTATTTTCTTATAATCTATTAATCTATATAATAGAAATACTTATTATAAAGCTGAAGAGTTTGTTTGTTTATTTGAATGCGCTAATCTCTGAAACTACCAGTCGGATTTGAATTTTTTTTTGCCTTTGATAGCCTGAATCTAGCGGAGGGTTATAGGCTATATATATGAAAACGAACGTCTGTCTATTCGAGCAAATAGGTTTCGGTCGTGATAGCCTAGAGCGCAACGAACCTGTCTCAAATTTATAAGGTCCCATAGGGCCATGGTTCGAATCCGGGCGTGTACCAATGAGTTTTTCTGACTTAAGTACACAATATCACTGACACCGTGCTTCGGAGGGCACGCTAAGCAGTCGGTCCCGGACGCTGTCAATAGATGGCGGTCGTTACAGTTCCCAACCCGCAGTGGAGCAGCGTGGTGGACTTAAGCTCCAAGCCCCCTTCTCCTCACCCTGGGGGAGGCCTAAGCCCCTGCAGTGGGGTAAAAATGGGCTGATGATGATGATGATGAGGTTTCGGTCAAAACAGCTTAACCGATTTTGATGAAACTTTACACATATGGAAAAGATGTAGTCAAAAGTGACATACAGAACTTTTTGTGTGTCTGTCTGTACGTCCATCTGTCTAAACCGGTTTTAATGAAACATCACAAGTATGAAAAGAGGGTCGTCAAAACTAACAAATGTTACTTTTTGTCCGTCTGTCTGTCTGTACGTGTATCTGTCTATTTGAGCTAATCTCCAAAACGGCTAAACAGATTTTAAGGAAACTTTGCAGACGGGAAAGAAGGTTGTCAAGAGATTTGACATTAGCTACTTTTTGTCCGTCTGTTTGTCTGTACGTCTATGTGTCTATTCAATTCAATTTTATCTATTCGAGGTAATTCCCACTACGGCTGAACAGATTTTAATGAAACTTTGCAGACGTAAAAGAAGATTGTCAAGAGTGGTCATAAGCAACTTTTTGTGTTTGTTTGTCTGTCGTTTGTCCACACTGATCTATCAACTACTACAGCCAAAACTACTAAGTCTAGGAAGCTTAAATTTGGAACATAGGTTTATTTTATAACGTGAGCATTAAGTTAAGAAAGGCTTTTTTAGAAATTTCAAACTTAAGGATGGGAATGGAGGGACTCAAATAATGACGTTTTTCAGTGTTTTTAGATTTCCACATTTTAAGGGTGGGAAACGGGAGATGGAAAATTGTATCGGTTTTTTTCAAGGGTGGAAGGGAATGAAGATTGAAAGTTTGAATGGGTGTAACCAAAATTGGTTCCAGCAAAAAGTACGTATAAACCATCTCGAACGTTAATAGTACCTATAACAGGAATTGGTAGTGTACGCAAGCGAAGCTGCGGGCGGTCGCTAGTATATTATAAAGAATATTTAAGTATGTATATCAGTTGTCTAGTAACCCATAACACAAGCATAATACTTGCTTATTTTGGAACTAGAGGGCGCTGTGTGGGATGTCGTATGTATTATTACATATGTATTTGTAATTTTTGTTACATATCTATATTATAAACGAAAATATTGGGTTCGCACAAAAGTAATGAGACACTTGGTTTACGTTTTATATTTTTTATTATTATTACAATACAAAAAGCTTAGTCGAAGATGTAATCAGCAATAGCATTCTAAGACAACTTGCCAACGATCCGGGAAAGTTTGGATGCCTTTCGCCCAGAACTCTGATGGCTGTGCCTTGAAAAAGTTATTCAACTCCGCCTCTACATCAGAGAAATCATTAAATAGTTTACCCCGCAAATGTTGTTTCAAGGTTCTAAACAAATGATAGTCAGTTGGGGCGAGGTCTGGGAAACATGGCGGGTGGAGTATCGTCTTCCACCCCAAGTTCTCCAGCTGTTGGCGAACGGCAGATTCGACGTAAGGTCGAGCGTTATCGTGTAGTAAAGCTACATCGACTCATCTTCGTCGTTTTTCTTTTTACCGTAGATTATTTTGTTATATCTCAAAGGGATTAGCCAGCGTTTTCGACGAAAGCTCCTAGCCAGCTTGATTTTTTCTGACTTCAACAATAAGCGTCATATTCCAACTAATTTGCACCAAACATTAATAAATTATACACGTAAACCTTCCTCTTGAATCACTCCGTCCATTAGTGTCACCCATATACCAATCCGTTTGGTACTTTTTGAGTTTATCGCGTTCAGACAGACAGACGCAGCGGGGGACTTTATTTTGTAATATGTAGTGATTTGAAATCGTAGTAAAGAGTTATTAAAAATAATTAAAAAATGCATAAACATTAAAGTATTTAATTAACGTTTAATATAATGTAATCAGAAATGTGTACACTAAGTAACAATAAAACTTTGAAATTAACCCAACTTAAATTATGGCAACTAATGCTTATAAAAATAACAAGCGTATGAAAACTAAAAAGTACTAAGAAAAACAAATAACAAAATACACTTTCTTATCTAAACTTTAAGTCTTTTTGTTAGGTATGTTTGTGATGTAGCAGGTCTTTTCTTTCGCTTTCAATCAATCAAATACTTCAGTTTACTTAAAAAAGCTCAAATTGAATTCGAAAATTTGTACCATAACTTTGCTAATATTTAGAGAGCTTATTAATCGTTTAGCTAATAATAATAATAATACGTTACCATCGATTTCCATAGAAAATTTACCAGAAGTAAAAAAAAACAACACTTTGTTGTCTTTGTTTCACTATTTTAATATGTTAACTGCATAGAGTAAATAAATTTGACAGCAGCGTTTGGTTTTAATAAAGTCATAAATGTCTCTTCACAGTATCGAAGATGTCAAACGCAATTTCACGGAAATGAAGACCGGCGCGCGGGGACCTCGCGGACTGAAACTCGCCACCTTCCACCAGCTAGCTAGAGTATGAGTGTTTAAATAGTAAATGAAGAAGAGGGCTTTTAGTCAATTCGTATTCGTATGGTTAACTATATCATAAACTTGGTAATTTTATAAAATACAATATGTTATTTCTGGCATCAAACAGTTCTTAATGTGGTTTTTGAAAAATCACGTTCTGACATACTTAACTAATTAGAAAATTATGAACTTTAAAAACCAACATTAGAACTGTTTTTTGTGGGAAAGAATGTATTTTTATAAATTTAAGGACAATTTAACGATGTTACTTGTTAAGATGTTGAAACGTATAAAAATTGAATTTATTACTTCTGGTCAAATAATTTTACTATGGGAATCAGAGGTATCTCTAAATATTAAACGCTAGACTGATTCAGCTGTAGTAAATTTTCTAAACACGACTTTTTTTTTAAATTCCCTAACACAGTTCAGTTCAATCACTAGAAGTATCGCT
Source organism: Luffia ferchaultella (assembly GCA_949709985.1). Lineage (NCBI taxonomy): Eukaryota > Metazoa > Arthropoda > Insecta > Lepidoptera > Psychidae > Luffia > Luffia ferchaultella. The sequence continues at coordinate 2,032,232 of OX453252.1, forward strand.
AGTTGAGTAATGCTTCTATGATTAATGTTACATTTAGGAATTTTTTACATGAAAAAAATTCGCTACACACTTGCAGTACATTTGTCTATACAGAACTTTTGGCTTATTAGTCCATACCACCAGCCCATTAATGCCCCACTGCTAGGGCTTAAGCCTCCCCTCGGGATGAGGGAGCTTATTACTCAACAAACATGAATTTGTATAAGCCTCTTTAAAGCATACACTGTGTTCGGCTAAACGTAATCCAAACTTATAGAGCGTGTAGACCTTACCGAACTAAACAAAAAGTTTCAGGTGAGCAGATGGTGCAAACTAACAGTTAGCGAGAAAAAGTTGTTTTAATTTTAATTTTTTTTATCATTTGTCCTATTTTTTCAAACTTTTTGTTTAGTTTGGTAAACTCTACACACTATAAGTTTGGACTGCGTTCAGCCGACCGCCCAGCACAAAATCGCTATAATCTAATAACATCTGATCAGTATAATGTCTTTTGTTAATGACAAAAAATATTAGCTATTAACCTATGCACATTCGATAGAATTATAATATTAACATCTTTTTGTTCATATTATACAAAATCGTTCATATCTAATAAAAATTTAAAAATATTATATAATTTTCTATGAAATAGCCACATTTTAAACTTCACGAGTTTCAGTTAGTCATATGAAATCGGGTTTTAGAGTTAAAAAAAAAATAATGAACCACGGATCAGACTCCGAAATATGGTATAATAGTTAAAAAGAAGAGGAGGAAGTGAAAACCACTAAAATGAATTATTTGGTACAAATTTTCATTAGCATTTTGGAAGGTCGTTTGGAAGGCATTGGAAAAACGAAATTATCACACACCGTATGACGGTAGCACCGACACGATTTCTAGACTGGTAATAGTATCAGCTGAGTGCAGTTCAAACATGAACTGTATTTTAAACTCAGATGACGCCAGCTAACATCATTAACTAATACCGATTTGAAATGGTCATAAGATCGATCTCAAACTTGAGTAAGATTTATTAATACCGGCCCCAGTAAGTAGGTACGGAATTCTAAATATAACAGGTAAATATATTAGTCACTTAATATACACGGTAGCAGGCCTGGCGCACTCGCACTTTAACACAGAATTTAGGTACAGAAGATTATCTCCTTTAAGACGTTTAAATAAATAGCGTACCTACCTAACATAAAATATTAACATACAAGCCGCATTTCTATCGTATAACTCTATCTCGTTCTGCGCCATTGAATGGCCGGTCCAGGACAAGGATGCTAGGTGAAGACTGAGTGCAGACCTGACCTTGGTTAAAAAGCCACAGTACATGAGCGAGTCCGGCCGGTGCGGCCATTTAGTGGCGCAAAAAAAGATAGCTAATTCAGTTCCTACATAAATAGCGATTGGCGAACTCAGCTTCGCGGAGATAATCATCGGTACCTATTTTATGTATTACCTTAGATGCATAATTATCAGGATGGAGCGTCTTCTACATCGGAACGATCGAAAACGTGAGCGAATGTCAGATTCAGTTTTTAAACAGACCATACATCATTGTCATTGATTTAAACAAATATTTTTTTAAGTTACACATGTAATTTCAGAAAATTTTATCTTAAAGTACGAATTTTACATGTGGATCACACAAAATTCGATTTCATAGCGATATTATATAATATTTCAAAATATCAACTGGTATATTTTTTTCTTCTCACGTTTTTGTTGCCACAACGCGGTATCTCTTTGAACATCAATGGCTATTACATATTCTGGTAGCTGTGGCAAATTGAGCTGCTCAGCGCAATAGTGGCCCAACCTTATAAAACTCATATTGAAATAAAGGACAAGAAATAAAACACAAGTTTTGTTTACTTTTAAATTAAATTTTGGTACAAGTAAAGTTTTAAAGGATTACAATTACCTAATTATTAGAAATTGAACTTGAGCCAGTGTGATTTTAATATATGTATATTCAAATGTCAATACATTATGTACTTGACTAAATTATTGTGATTTTGTGGGTTGGACCGTCATTGCGCTGAGCAGTTCAATTGTACTAACAAAAAGCAGTAAAATACGCGGCCGACCTAATATTATGTAATTCTAACTTTACAACATTAATACTGATTAGTACATTACATCATAATATATAAATTTGTAGATATTTACAAATATTAAGTAAATTAAAACTGTCAATTATTAAAATTATTTATTTTAAAAACATTTTTTTTTTAATTATTCAATAAAATTACAGTGCGTGCAACAGATCCGTGCATCTCACAGGCCCGCCTTATTTCCCGCCGAAACACTTCCATGAAATTATGTTACTATGATGTTTTTCTGACTAACTTCAGAGCTGCAGAGATAGGCTGCACGTACTGTACACATGTCACTACTTTTCACACAAAATAACAGTTAGAAGACTAATAAATTTTTCTATACCTACAAACACTAAAACAATTTAAAGATTTTTATTCACAAATTAATTTCCTATCATACATGTACTATTTATTATAAAGTAAATATATTTTTATTTACAATTTAATATCAAACTATGGAATAGTAATATTATGTAATAGCCTCACTAATCTTAAAAATATAAAAATTTCAACTGCATTTCACATCCCCACCATCTTACTTTGCAGACTAGTAATTGATTTACACATAAAAGCTTCCAGAAAATTCTAATAAAAGTAATTATGAAAAATAGATGATTTTTCATTTTCGACTCAACGACAGAGGGTACCTGTTCATATTGCAAGATTGACTGATTGTGGGCACAGAAGTTGGTCATTTTTGTCCCGTATTTGCTCAATTTTAATACACAATGGATCTATCACTGAACGGGCTTAGGTCTCAATCATTATTGAATGTATACCCTCTGTCAATACTTTTACTAGGAATATCAATGACATGGTCTAGACCATGTATATTTGAAGGTACTCTATCTGATGTGAGTAGATATACCATAAACAATGAATGCCACTTGACTCAGAGAAACGTCGGGGTTCGGTTTCCGCCCGAAACAAATATTTGTGTTCATGAACATGTCTATTTGTTCCGTATCTGGGTATAAAATATCATATATGTATATATCGTGAAGAATATTTAAGTATGTATTTCAGTTGTCTAGTACCCGTAATACAAGCATAATACTTGTTAATTTTGGGATTAGTTGATGCTGTGTAGGCTGTCGCAGGTACTATTATTACATTAACTGGCTAAACTAGTATATAAAATCGCTATTGTTTATTATAAGATGGCAGCAGTTGCTTTACTCATTTGTGAGTAGGTCGAGGTTCGAGATGAATGAAGACTTCGATGTTCATAAGGTACAGTTACAATCAAACTTTATGGCGGATCCGAACGTAGGCACAAGTTGCGTCGCAGCGTCGCAGTAACTAGTTCTAGGTGCAGCGGGACGCAGTGGAGGGAGGGGTATACGACTGTATCAGGACAAGCCCCCTTAGAGCGTTGTATTCAGATCCGCCATAAAGTTTGACGCGATCTGTTAGACTATGACATTTTTATCAGGGGGTGATTCTCGGACCACTTGACTTTACGTCTCATGAGACATTGTCGATGAAATTCAATATTTTTCTGGCGAAAACGTAATTCTGTTTTCTCAAAAGCCATATAAAGCATTACAATTTTCGAGAATCATATGAGACATACAAACTTTCATGATACAAAATTACGTTTTGACTAGAAACAAAATATGTTTCATTGAAATCGTCTCATGAGACTAAATGTCAAGCGGTACGGGAATCACCCCCCACATCCATTTTCATGACGGGCACATTTGATGATAGGGAAGACTTTTCGAATCTGCCGTATTATGACTTAAGGCTTTACGGTACATCAAAAAAAGACCTTTGGCTTTGAGTCGTTAAGTTTAGCAAGCATGCGCCTTCTAGACCGCTACATTCAAAGTTCAGTGATTTTAACACCGCGCATACAGTTAGTTCGCGACAAGTAAGTTGATAGATCCCTAATTATACACAAAAGTAATGTTTCAAATGTTTTCCTTCTCTGTTCTGGAAGACGAACAAAAATCATCTCATGTGACTTGACTGCACACTGTGGGGATGTGAGCCTGCTCTCACTGCAGTTTAGGCTTCTGATGTACCGAATCCGAATTGAAAATGAAAGAGAACTCGGCTTTTTTGTGGGCGAAGAATATGAAATCATCTGAAAGAGATTAGAATATCATTATTCAAAAAACAACGCAAACACTAATAATCTCTATGGTATCGAATCTCATATCTATACTAATGTTTTGTTTCTTTGGTACTGATAATCTCAAAAACTACTGAACTGATTTTAATGTACATTATGATGCAAGTACGGTAAGCTGCATATTATAGTCAAGGTGTTTATAGGCACGAGCTCATAATAAACCAATGACTATAATAGCCAGCTTACTGAGTACGAGCATCATACGATGTTTTACAATACATTTGCGATTAAAATTAGGTAAATACTTCAAATGTAATAATGGCGAGAACAAGGGGCGCGAGCGGTTTGCTTTTCACGGTAAACGCATGCGTTACAAACAGAATGCTCGTTTATGATTGGTGTAAAGTGAAAGGGTCTAGTACTGTAAAATACAACATTACGATTCAAGTTTCGATATGATGAAGACCGTATGAATAGCAAATGTATCGAAAAAACTTTTTTACTGGTAGAAAGTTAAATTATCAGCAAGTATGGGATATAAGTATTTTATTTTCAAATTTGCTTTCTGTTCTCAGCTCGCGTGAACTACACAGTTGTACCGGAGCCGCTATAATTTTTGCATAGTTAAAATTCATAAGCTAAAAAGTGATATAGGCAAGTTTTTATTCGTAAAAAGGGAGTCGCGGTACAACTGTGTACTCCACGCGAGAGAAGCCGCGGGCGGAAAGCTAGTAAAAGATATATTAAAAAATTGTCAAGGGCCAAAATTTTAATAATTATTTTGTAAAAGTGGTCTTTCAGGCGTTTCAAATTTTTTAATTGCACTCAAATTGTTATGGGCTTTTAAAATTTTGTCTAGAAGCACAATATTCATTCATTCCAAAAATCAACTTTACCGTAATTTCTCTCGACTAAGTAATCAAGCGATACAAATGTTGAAGTCAAAATCGACACATATCTTCGAGTTTCTCTCGCTTTCAATTTCTAGAAAGAGAATCGTAAAAATGCAATTGCACCGTTACAAGAAATGCCATGATATAGTTTCTGTGCCTAGAACATGAGATTGATTCACGTTTAGTTCGCGTACTAGCGATCGTCGCAACGAACGCGACCAATCACGAGCAGAATGCATACTTATTTCCTTCTCACAAGTGCCAACATGCGAAAGACATATGAATCGGTCATCTGTTATATGCAAGTTTAATAATAATAATAATAACGTATACATAATAATAATATGAGAAAGGTCTATATAAATAATATTAAGCAATTTCGTTTTTTTTTTACTTTGTAATAATAATATATTTTATTTGTTTAATTTTGTAATATCAGACACTTTTATTTAATTATGTATTTACATTAGCTTTAAGATTATTATTAATAACGAATTATGGACACTAGTCTGAAATAAATGTTTATTTATATTTCCGACTGATAGTTACAAACGTTTTTTTTTTTTTACTTTGGTATAAAATATGAAAAGTTGTCAATTTATTGCACAATTGAATATAAATAACTCCATACCGTATGTAATATATCCGGTCTCGTGTATGTCTACATGTCTGAAGGTACGATGAGAGTCTTCCTGGTATAGGCCGAGGCATCGTGAGGATAGTTCTTCAAAGTCTGCAGCTGATACACGTCCCGTACCGCTGCTGTCGTATATCTGTACATTAAAATGGAAAGTGACCTAGTAAAGTTGCCACCACGAATGAAATGAAAGTAAACAAAGACGAGCTGCTTTTCTAGAGCTCTTTAAATTATTTGTAAATTATTTAAATTTTATTATTAAGTATTTAATTTGTAATATCTTGAAGATTTTGAGTCAGGAGTGTGACTAAACTAGAAGCAAAAAATAGTAGACATTTAGTAGACATAGTAGACATTTATTCACATTCTTGTACAAAAAGAGACTTAACCTAATACAATTTTAAAGGTAATGCAATAAAGACACAAAACCATCGTTAGGTTAACGGTGGCAGCTGTGATAGTATTAAACTGGGCTACAGCTGCCTACGTCTTCCATCCAAAACAGTTGAAGTGACAAATATAATTATTAACAATATATATAAATAAAGCAAATGTGAATTAGGTGTTAAGAGTGATACAAATTAATTATACCACATAGAGAATGGAAGTGTAACGCTATATGTATGTATAATAATCTGTGAGTGTGTGTATGTGTGTGTGTGTGTGTATGTAAGTATGCATGCATGTGTTTTCTTGTGTGTGTGAGTGCATGAGTGTTTGTAGCTATGAGCTCCTAAGTAATTTTTCAGTTTCCTCAAAGTTCGTTTGTAATAGCCAGTCACGAATACTTTTTTTGCATTTGTTAAACGAGAGTGGGTAAATATTTATAGCTTTATTAGCTGCATTGTAGATTTGAGAGCCAATGACATAGAAATGGTGTTTAGCAAGAGTTGTCTTATGCACAACTGCAGAACAAATTTTGTGCTTATTGCGCTTTTGTATAGGTCAGTCCTCTATGTTTGCGAAGTATCGTCTGCATGATAAAAAGCTGTCTCACGGTAAGTACCGAACATTCTTGGTAGAGAAGGGATGTGCTGTATCTTCGCGGTTTACCCAAAATAACCTTCAGAATACACAATGTTTTTAGAAATATTATTAATAATCCCCTTAGGTAAAATTGGCACACGATGAATTATTTAAAACATCTGCCCAGGAAGCCTAATATTACCAATTTATTCCATAAAGAGCTCTAAGCCACACAGAAACGATAAACGAGAATTTAGTGAGGTTATCACCTATCTATTTGTAACAATCGATTATTCCTTGAAAATCCATAAATAAAATTTAAATAAAATAACTAAAAATACTCCAGATTATTGGATATATTTTCATTAAAAAAGTATTCAAATGTACTGTCAATATTTTTGACAAATACCTATTACGGAATTATTCCTCTAATAATTTTATAATGTATATTTTTGGTTCTTTATATGAATTTTATGCAAAGTTTTTCATGTACAAAGACGTAGTAAAATGTAAAACAAATTATTGGTGATTTATTTATCGATGTTCTTGAAATTATTTTAATTCAATTTTCTTAATATTGCCTGAATAAAATCATGCGAACCATGGAGTAAATTAATTTGGCAGCAGCGTTTGGTATGCGAACAGATAAAAGCACATTTAATATTAATTTGCATGTATCCTTGGGAATGTCAAGTTTATATAAGCTTATAAGTATAGCTTTACACAGCCTATGTCAATCTTAATGTAGTTTATAAACTATGTACTTACGTATATATCTATGCAAATTATTATAGCAATCCCGGTACAACTGTGTAATCCACGTAAACAGAGCCTCGCGTGGAAAGCTTCTTTGAAAATAAAATATAACCCATGTTACTCGCTAATAATGTAGCTTTCTATAGGTGAACCAATTTTTAAAATCAATCAAGTAGTTTTCGAGTTTATACGTAAGAAAAAACAAAAAATCAAATCTTTCCTCTTTATAATATTAGCATACATTGATTAATATATAGATCTCGAAAAACATTACTTAGTAATTTACTTCAAGGATTAACTGATTTCATATTTTGGTCGTTTCTGATTTGTTCCTTTTGATATTATGATAACCATTATAATCACCTGAAATGCGTAACTTAGTAAATGAGCGACTGGCGTATGTTGTGTCATCAAAAACACAGCGCACAGTAAATAGTCTGGCCAGTAGAGTAGATTGCACTGCTTCTGAAACACAAGTCAAAAATATTTATTGTCTTCAAGCCACTACAAGAAGTTGTATTTCAGGGTGCACATCAAGTAAGTAAAACAGAAACTATTTTCGCCGGTGTCATATTTAGGGTCCGTACCTCAAAAGGAAAAAAGGAACCCATAAAGATTACTTCGTTGTCCGTATGTCTGTCTGTCTATGAAAATCTTTTTCCACAGGAATCAATCAAACGTCAAAACTACCATCACATAGGTCTACCGCTATAAAAGCTTCTAAAATATAGCCATCTATGTCGCATATTTATATTTGACGACCGCTTAGCCTAGTGGGTAGCGACCCTGCCTGCGAAGCTGGAGGTCCCGGGTTCGAATCCCAGGTCGGGTCAGTATTTATATGATGAATATTAATACTGGCACCGGGTCTTGGTTGTTATAGGTATGTGGTGTCTTCGCTTGGTACCCAAAATACAAGCTAATGCTTAGTTTGGGACCTAGACGTTGTTGTGATTGTGTGTGTTATTATTATTATATTATAAAAAAAAATATTTTGATATTCACAAATAAATCACAATCTATAAATGGTTTCCGTTGAACTAGAATCATGAAGCTTGGTAATCAGCAAAGTCTCACAGCACATGTAAATAAAAATCTATTTCAATCAATCCAATTCAATCAAAGAAAATTTGTAATAATACTTATGGAAAACTTCTTTGGAATTACAAACTTACTACATATTTTAGCGGTTTATCAAAAAAATAATAATAACAATAATAATAAAATCATTTATTGCCAAAAACCAAAAAAAGCAGTTACAGAAATTCTTAAAAAAGCTTATTCTTTATGAAGCTTACAAAATTGGTGGCAAACGGAATCGACTCAGCCTAATGATGGTCAGCCGCTGGCGAACATGACCATCGCTGATATTCTGCCGATCCCGATATTCATATATTCTACACCTATCCCGATATTCTACACCCGAAAATGGGTGTAGGTAGTCGCTACACTACCGTATTTTTTTTCGTGATAAAGTTTTTCGTGTTCCCAGTACTTCCCAGATGTAACATAAGAGGAACACTTGACAGCTTTTTTTTCTGCTCGACTTACTTTTTAGATCACGTGGACATCGACACGATGACGCACAAATATGTCTTCTCCCCCGCTCGATAATATAAGTGTACAATAGCGTAAGTGCACTAACAGGTATAGGACACTGTCTATTTTCAAAATATGTACATCGCTTGGCGTTACCGACCTTTGTTCACGAAATGTATCAACGTTTATGGCGACAACCAAAGCGTTTCCGTCGGCCCCATCATCTTCCCTTTAATTTTGGCAGGACTTTAGTATGGAGGCCTTTTCAAAAACGTTTTTACGTATAACCTTGTCTGGTGGTAAGGATCCCTCCGATAGGTTTGTGGACTTAGTATGTATGTATAATGTATTTGGTACCTTTGGTTTTTCAAAGTCTGATTAGTAACAATGGAAAGTCACCTGCACGAATATCTCGTACAGTTTATATACCATCTCGTTCTCTTGTAAAGAAAGTCTTCGGGCGAACTCACTCCTGTCTAACCACCGCGGTCCACCAGCACCCACTAAACTAAGCTCGTATTGGGACGATTCCAACCTGAAACGGAAAGAAATAATAATCAATAATAATACCCAGGACATCGCACACAGAGCCATCTAATAGGAAACTAAGCTAAGCTTCTATTATGGGTACCAGGCAACTTATATACATACATAAACTCTTATGAAAATGGTTTTAACAAAAAAAATTGATGCGTGTTCTGGTGGAGTTTAGGTGGCAATCACCGAACTTCAAATCTAGAAGACTAGAAGACGTGTGCTTACTAAACTCAACGACTCAAACCCGACAAATTCTGTCAATTCTGGCGATATCGGCCTTTCATTCAATAGTGTGTAACTAGTTGTGACGGGCAATAGTGATACATAGAGACCTAAACACCTCATAAACGTCTAGGTAACCAATTGCGTGGCTCATCATCATTTTAATGCTCAAATGTGATAACTGGTTCTCGAACTAAATGACCAGCATTACTCCTCTATTCTAATTCAAATATCGGTGGTGGCAATAGTGGGTATACAGGTGAGATTTTAGTAACCGGTCAAAATTTTTCTAGATGTTAGGTATCACCAATAGACCTCATTGCGTAAATAAAAAATATAGGTAACATTTTCATAATAAATTATTTTATCTACAGTGTTATTTTATAAAGTTTGGTTACCTTCTTAACGCTATAGTAAACGTACGCGCTCGAGGCCTTGAAACGGAATCGGGCGGCGGGCATGAATGGTGACTATAGAGTTATTGGTTTTTTTGGGAAAGATTTGTGTAGTCATATCTCAATATTTTTCTATAGAACGATACTAACAGGAAACAAGACGGCTATCGGTTTTCTACCAAAGAGCATTATGTTAAAATTTGGCTGGTCATTAAAACCTCATCCTGTATAATATCCGCAGAATAACATCGACTAGCGGGAATTATTTTTTTCGAAGAGAACGCACACCAGCGAAAAACCGGCTAATAGTGTGTCGGCTCACTAGCAGTAGAGGGTTCCGTAATAAATACGGCTATATGCATATATAGGCTTATAATAACACATTTTTTACGTTTTGGCGGTTTTTGACCTATTTAAACAATTGTACTGAAAATACTGATATTGATTGACGGGTGTAATAGTCAGAGGTGCCAAATGCAGACCCAAAGGTAGCAGGTTCGATTCCTGTCTGGGACATAATATGTGCATGAACATGTCTATTTGTTCCATGTCTGGGTGTAAAATGTCTATATAATGTATATCAGTTGTCTAGTAAATTGTACAGGTTCTACCCGTGTGTGAGAAGTCGCAGATTTTATTATTACTGAAACTTAATAAATATTTATTTCAATTATAATGCAAATTACTTTTGAACTTTTTAGCACTAATATTTTTATTTTTTTTTTCATAAGTCGGAGTTGATTTTCCTGTCTTTAATTGCGTAATAAAGGAAGTTTCAACCAGGACAACATTAATTGGTGTATGTTACTCGCTGTACTTTCGACTCCAAGGAAACAATCACGACGTTTTTTGCTCCGTCACGAAACAAAAAAGGTTAAAGTAACATAATTTTATGAGTCGATAAACGGGAAAAGCTACTTTGGAGTTGAATATCCTGTATATACTTACGTATTATAGTACTTATACTTAAAAAAAAACTTTTCTCCGATTCTCATGAGACTTTTTTTAATAGTTCCATTATCCAAGAAGAACGTTGCAGTAAGTGTGTTCCAAAACAGCTACGTGGATTTAGATAATATTTTATGTATGACATAAATATCACCTCAGAATAGGTTCTTGAAAAATTTACTACTACTGAGCCTAAATTTAAAATAAAAAGTAAAATTTGGAAAATAGGACCTTACTGACAGTTTACTGGAAAACCATTCATTCAACGGAAAATTTAGAAACTTAAAAAATAATAATTGTCAAGTGTATCGAGTGACATATCAAATGAAAGAGCTCGTTATGAGAAATACAATAATTTTGTATTATTTATAACGCATATTTTTTATATATATAAATTAACATTCGAAATTTGTAAAATTTTTATTTCCATAAGGTAATGTTAATTATTTTATTATTGGAACCTTCGACTAGGACAAACATGAATTACCCTATGTTACTTTGAGTACCTTCAACTGTCTCCAGACAAACAAACACATTTCTTGGTTTATAACATTAATTAGGATTTGCTTAAGTCTTGATTTAAATCTATAATAGTATACCCGAGAGTTTGTCGCAGTTTGGCGACTTCGACGAGACGCTGCGCAGCTGGCAATCCGAGCTGTTTCGCACGCGCTATCAACCGACAATCATCGTAGCTGTAGTCCAACACTGGTACGCCCAAAGCTCTGCGGAATAATAATAATAATAATAATTGGTACATCCCACACAGCGCCATCTAGTCCCAAACTAAGGAAAGCTCATATTATGGCGACTAGACAACTGATATACATAATTTTTATAATGTATACTTATATGGATATTTTACACCCAAAACGCGGAACGAATAGACATGTTCACGCACACAAGTATTTGCCCGGGCAGGAATCGAACCCGCGCCTTTTGGTTCAGTTAGGGTCTCTCGTCACTCAGTCAATAGATTACGAATTATTATACTTTTTACAGAAGTTCAAAGTTGAAACTTTTGCGTTGTTATAAAATATATACATATCAAAATCTCTGGTCTTTAAACTAGGACATCATAGAAACCAAAAATGTATGTACCTAAACGCGTCTATTTTTGAATATAATTGAATATTCCTCAAGAAAGATATCATTGTTCATGATATAATAATACTAATATTATATTTTCTAAGTGTTTATTTAGAAAATTAGAAAAAAAAATACTCTCTAAATTATGAATATTACTACACAAAAAACAATTTTAATGTTGCGCCTGAGTCTCTAGCATACTGCTCAAGTATGGACATAGATCGATGTTAGTAAGTCATATACTAGTAAGTCCAAACCGTCAGGCGTTAGTTGGTCAAAACCTAACTAGGGTTAAGAACTTAATGGCCTTGGATCATTTTATACTTTGACTGATGGTTATTAAAATTGAAAGCAGTAAGGTTATAGAACAACTTCTCAAATTTTATTTTTTTATATACTAATGCGAATTTATAAAAGTACATTGGACTCAAATTGTCCCTAATGAGTTTATACCGCTGCTTTCCAAAAACAAAAGCTAAATTTAGGATAGTCACTATGCCAGATGAAATAGTAATCCTCATGAATCCAACAAAGACTTATATGACTTTATTTAGTCTAACATATTGCAAATTACATACATCTGTCCAGATGACGTCACATGGATATTTTATTAATCGAATTTTGGGAGAAATTCGAAATAATTTTTATTTCGAAACGAAGCATAGATCGACCTATATTTTTGAAAAAAATATCATAAAAATGGTATGATGAAAATAGTTTAAATGGTTGCCACCGGCTTTAAATACACTTCTTTAGCTTTGCCATAAGCTAACAAAAAGCAAATATTTACAAACAAATAAACTAACTTGGCCATGACATCGCGAACATTTCTAGCATAAAGTTTAGGGTCGCGCCTTTCTTCTTCATTGGGGTAATACACCGGCAGGAACTCTATCTCGCAAGAACTGTGCACTTGAGTTAAGGTCAGCCAAAGCAGCTTCAGCCTGTAGAATAAAAGGTTTCAAATTATTCACATCTGTTTTATTAATTTTATTATAAAGTTTTATAAAGTTTTAAAAGTTTTATAATAATGACGTCGTGATAGCCCAAAGCGCAACGAACCTGTCTCAAAATAAGGCCCCATAGGGCTATGGTTCGAATCCGGGCGTGTACCAATGAGTTTTTCTGGCTTAAGTACATAACTATCACTGACTCCGTGCCTCGGAGAGCACGTTAAGCAGTCGGTCCCGGACGCTGTTAATAGATGGCGGTTGTCACAATCCCAACCCGCAGTGGAGCAGCGTGGTGGATTTAAGCTCCAAGCCCCCCTCCTCTCCCTGGGGGAGGCCTAAGCCCCTGCAGTGAGGTAAAAATGGGCTGATAAAGTGAAGTGAAGTGATGAAGTTTTATAATAATGATAATATCACATCACAATAACGTCTAAGCCCCAAACCACATGAGTAAGTAAGCCGTATAGAGGCAAAGCTTTCCAAGAGCGAGCAAAATGTATCCCTATTTTGGTGGGGTTGTCACAAAAAGTTATGATAAATTAAACTAAACATTTGTTTATAAGCTTTATTATTAAGTATGAAAGAATACTCAATCACAAAGTTTTTACTCTAATAATTTTCTTTTTATAATTTTTGATTTTAATAATGTAATAATTCTTTTAATTTTGTGGTAAATAACTATTGAGTTTGACAGGAAGTTTTTAATATGCTTTTATAAATTCCACCTGTATGTTTGTATATAATGGAATCTTAGAATGCGATTTCTCACCCACTTCTACTGAAAGATATCGGGCTGAAATTTGAAAGACTTATGTAACTTCGATGACAATACACTGACATGACAAACAAAACCTGATGCCGCAGCCAGGATTGTCTCCTCATGAAGACTCTTCAACGGTTAATAACACGAACAAGAAACTTTGTGTATACGTTGAATTTTGATAGTTAACCAAGATTTTCACCACGAATTGATGCTGAAGCCAAGATTGCCTCCTTAGAAGGACACTCCTCAATGGTTCAAAGCACGAACAAGAAACTTTGTATATACGTTGAATTTTGATAGTTTACCAAGATTTTCACCACGAATTGATGCTGAAGCCAAGATTGCCTCCTTAGAAGGACACTCCTCAATGGTTCAAAGCACGAACAAGAAACTTTGTATATACGTTGAATTTTGATAGTTTACCAAGATTTTCACCACGAATTGATGCTGAAGCCAAGATTGCCTCCTTAGAAGGACACTCCTCAATGGTTCAAAGCACGAACAAGAAACTTTGTATATACGTTGAATTTTGATAGTTTACCAAGATTTTCACCACGAATTGATGCTGAAGCCAAGATTGCCTCCTTAGAAGGACACTCCTCAATGGTTCAAAGCACGAACAAGAAACTTTGTATATACGTTGAATTTTGATAGTTAACCAAGATTTTCACCACGAATTGATGCTGAAGCCAAGATTGCCTCCTTAGAAGGACAGTCCTCAATGGTTCAAAGCACGAACAAGAAACTTTGTATATACGTTGAATTTTGATAGTTAACCAAGATTTTCACCACGAATTGATGCTGAAGCCAAGATTGCCTCCTTAGAAGGACACTCCTCAATGGTTCAAAGCACGAACAAGAAACTTTGTATATACGTTGAATTTTGATAGTTTACCAAGATTTTCACCACGAATTGATGCTAAAGCCAAGATTGCCTCCTTAGAAGGACACTCCTCAATGGTTCAAAGCACGAACAAGAAACTTTGTATATACGTTGAATTTTGATAGTTAACCAAGATTTTCACCACGAATTGATGCTGAAGCCAAGATTGCCTCCTTAGAAGGACACTCCTCAATGGTTCAAAGCACGAACAAGAAACTTTGTATATACGTTGAATTTTGATAGTTAACCAAGATTTTCACCACGAATTGATGCTGAAGCCAAGATTGCCTCCTTAGAAGGACACTCCTCAATGGTTCAAAGCACGAACAAGAAACTTTGTATATACGTTGAATTTTGATAGTTTACCAAGATTTTCACCACGAATTGATGCTGAAGCCAAGATTGCCTCCTTAGAAGGACACTCCTCAATGGTTCAAAGCACGAACAAGAAACTTTGTATATACGTTGAATTTTGATAGTTAACCAAGATTTTCACCACGAATTGATGCTGAAGCCAAGATTGCCTCCTTAGAAGGACACTCCTCAATGGTTCAAAGCACGAACAAGAAACTTTGTATATACGTTGAATTTTGATAGTTAACCAAGATTTTCACCACGAATTGATGCTGAAGCCAAGATTGCCTCCTTAGAAGGACACTCCTCAATGGTTCAAAGCACGAACAAGAAACTTTGTATATACGTTGAATTTTGATAGTTTACCAAGATTTTCACCACGAATTGATGCTGAAGCCAAGATTGCCTCCTTAGAAGGACACTCCTCAATGGTTCAAAGCACGAACAAGAAACTTTGTATATACGTTGAATTTTGATAGTTAACCAAGATTTTCACCACGAATCGATGCTGAAGCCAAGATTGCCTCCTTAGAAGGACACTCCTCAATGGTTCAAAGCACGAACAAGAAACTTTGTATATACGTTGAATTTTGATAGTTTACCAAGATTTTCACCACGAATTGATGCTGAAGCCAAGATTGCCTCCTTAGAAGGACACTCCTCAATGGTTCAAAGCACAAACAAGAAACTTTGTATATAGGTACGTTGAATTTTGATAGTTAACCAAGATTTTCACCACGAATTGATGCTGAAGCCAAGATTGCTTCCTTAGAAGGACACTCCTCAATGGTTCAAAGCACAAACAAGAAACTTTGTATATAGGTACGTTGAATTTTGATAGTTAACCAAGATTTTCACCACGAATCGATGCTGAAGCCAAGATTGCCTCCTTAGAAGGACACTCCTCAACGGTTAAAAGCACGAATACGAAGCTTTGTATACACGTTGGATTTTAATAATTAACCATGATTTTCACCTTTAAGTGATGATGCATAATTAGGATAGTTTCGTAGATAGAGGAGACGTGTTTGTGAGGATGAAAATAGCGTTCTAAGATTCCATTACATCCAAACATACAGGTGAAACAATACGACGTGCATCACGCTGACACTGAGTTTGTCCACTGGTTGAGACGGTTTTTTCCACTCGCGCCGTGTACGTGACAAGCAGCTGAAGCAGCCAAAGGATACGCAAACATACCCTGCATGCTTGTAGTAGTGTAACCGTTTCGCGCGGTTGCATGAAGCTTTGATTCTGTACGGTTTACTTACTCATGTGTCCCACATGCCCAAACTAAGCATTAGCTTGTGTTCTGGGTGCCAAGCGAAGACACCACATACATATAACAATAAAGACACGGTACCAGTATTAATATTCATCATATAAATACTGACCCGACCTGGGATTCGAACCCAGGACCCTCTTCGTAGGCAAGGTCGTTACCCACTAGGCCAAGCTGTCATCGGTTTTCTTCATTCAATTACCAATAACTGTTTTAATCTGTGGTTTAAATCGATATAATCGTGAATATCAATGTCGGAAAATGTTAATATGTGCCGATGTAAGTTGAAAATCACAAACTTACGTCACCGCGTCAATAATTTAGGAAAAATAATATTTGTGATCCTTAAAGTTAGCTACTAAAATAAACAATAATAATATGTGGGACATCTCGCACAACTCCACCTAGTCCCAATGTAAGTAAGTATTATGCTTGTATTATGGGGTACTAGACAAATGATATATTTTTATTTTAGTCATTAGTCGTTGAGATTTGCGCTCCTACAGTCCTAAACAGTGTGATCCCCCTTCCCTTTAACTTTTAAACTATGAGGTTGAAAATTCTAAAAATTTTTTAGTTGGCACAACTTAAAAAGCACTTTTATCGCAAATTGATTTAAATAAGTCATATTCAATTTTGTCTTTTGAATTTAATTTTATCTTTTATTATCAAGCATGCCTATATTGTTTTTTTTTTTAACATGTATTGTATCAAAAGAAATGAATATTGTGTTTTTATGTTTTTGTTGATAAATTGCAAGACTGCTGAAATTGTATACTTGGGAGGACACTGGTTTCTAAAATACAAGCCCTGCCTAGTTTAGAATTCAGAGACCAATTATTTTTGTATATTGCTTTTTCTAATAAATAAATAAATAAATAAATAAATAAATTAATTAATTAATAAATAAATAAATAAATAAATTAATTAATAAATAAATAAATTGCTTTTGAGATACTTATATCATTTTTTAATTTTAATTTTAACTGTGAACGTTTATCTCGACTACGGAACTCTTTACTGTGCGTGGTTCAACACGCGCTTAGTCCGTCATCTTTCGCACGTTAGTTCCACCAATACAAGTAGAGACCCCCGTAATCACGGTGAGCCTACACTACGCAACGTGCGAAACGTGTCATTAGTTTTACCTCAATTTCTGCCCACTTCCAACTACGCAAAAATAACATCTTTGGAACTATTGTGTATTCAATATGCAGTGTCTATTCCTTAGATATTATAATTGGAAGTAGGTATATTTTGATGACTACCTGTTGATGATGGCAACCGAGACCGACGGCTTGACGTGCTCTCCGAGGCACGGTTTCACTATTACTAAGTATTAACTCACGCGCCAGGCCCTTCCCAGGTCCAAGTAACGGTGTCCAGAGCATTTGGGTACCGGATGGTGACTGGTTGTACCGGTACACCCGGATAGAAGCCACCCGGTTTGAAGGTTATCAGACACGAACGATTGGTGCATGTACCCTCAGGGAATATCAGGATCTGAAAAGGTAAATAAAGGATTAAAAATATGACATACATACAGATAAAAAGGCGAGAAAAGGTGGTTGATTTTATATCTGCTTAGAAAGTTTTGTATTTTTTTTTTAAATTTGCCTGTTCAGTACCCAGCTAACACAAGTGACTTTTCAAAATTCCACAGAAAAAAGTTCTGTGATTAAAATTCGTTAGATGCCTTCAACGTTTACGGTTCTTTCCCTAATGTTCTAATTTAAAAAAGAAAAAAAAGGAAATTAATATAGCGCGGGATTTTCCACACTAAATCTGATCTGAAAGAAATAGTCTATTTTAATATCCAACCGCTGCTTTCAAATTTATTTACTCAGAGATTTAGATATTTTTTGTCAGTATTTATTTTAGTATATTTTTCTGTTTTTAATTAATTTAGGTTTGTACTATAAGTAGTTGATATATTTAATAGTTATTCATTTAATAAACATGAGTTTAAAAATTAAAAATTTCCGATTCTGATTAATACATATTCATGCAATAAATTTATTTATTATTTATTTATTATTTATTTATTATAAATTAATGCAATAGATTTAAGCTCCAAACCCCCTCCTCCCCCTGGGGGAGGCCTAAGCCCCTGCAGCGGGGTAAAATGGGCTGATGATGATGATGATGAATGCAATAAATATTTTTAATACCGGATTTATATGAATGAACCAATCCAAATTTTGTTATAATGTTTTTTTTTTTAATTTATTATGAAACGTATCAAACTCACCTGTGGCCAATCATCTTTGGATGTGGCGCGTTCGATGATCTCTTTGATTGTATTTTGTCGTGAATTTGGGTCATCTCTCCATACGTAAACCGGTTGTGTATAGTTTATCAGTTCTGTAATGTTTACAATATATTTTTAGAATAATTGGCATAAACCATGAAGTCAACAAACGAAATTAACAATTTGTATATTTGTGAATTAAAATTATAACTGTTTGTTATACAAATAGTAATACATTATTTGTTATCGAATATATAAACATTATTACAAAATGTATAGATCGCCTCAAACTTTATGGCGGATCGGAATACAACGCTATATGCGTGCTTGCGCAGGCAGTCATATACCCCTCGCTCCACTGCATCCCGCTACACCTAAAACTGGCTACAGTGACGCGACCTGTGCCTATGTTGACATCCGCCATAAATTTTGATTGGAACTTCACCCGGTTTTAAGTATGTTTTAATGTTAGGTAATAATAACAATAAATACGCCAAAAATACAATAAAAAAGATTAAAATACAGCATTACTACAAAAACTATTGCATTCTATTTACTCAGGCATTATTCTATTAGTCTAAAGCTACTTTTACATGCATCGACATCTTATATTATAATTTTAGAAGCAATAACAAAAAATGTGTCGTGAAAGCCGAGTGGTGGCGAGCCCGTTTCCTGTTTAGAAGGTCGTGATTCGAATTCAAGAAATGAGCATGTACCAGAAGCCGTCGGTCCCGGTTGCCACTATCAGATGGCAGTCGTTAAAATCCACCAACCCAAATTGGAGCAGCGTGGTGGATTAAGCTCTTAGCACCCTCATCTCGATCGGAGGCTTTAAGCCCTGCAGTGGACCATAATAGGCTGATATGGATTATTTTACTATTTATATTATATACATAAGCGTAATAGAGTTGGCATCCCGTTCAAACTTGATTGGGCCATGCGATATCGACCATTGGTCGAGTGCATGTAACCTTACTGAATGTATATCTACTTAGAACTTAGATAGCAGAATCGTCAAGACAGAGCGTGTCATATTAAATTACACATGAAATGTCATTTCAGCATTTTACATGTGCGTCATATTCTCCTTTACAATGAACATTTCAATCGACTGGCATATGTTTAGTCTGTAGCAAATTTTGTGGTCACGACGTGGTAGCTGTATGTACATCCATGGCCTAGAAATAGTTTGACCTAAATGCAATCTTCGGAAACTTTACCAAAGATGAAATCAAATAATAAATTACGGTAAATATAAAATCAACAAGAAACTGGTTCTGATGATACCCACACAAAATATATTATTATATAGACGCATTGAATTTAGGTACGGTTTTTAAACAGAACAGTATTTTACAATGATGAGTTATATATTCTTTAAAAGGTCTTGCTTATTAAATTACTATATCTACACGCCTCTTTGATACTGACAACTCCTTTCATTCCTCACTAAACTTAACTTTCTATTCGTTTGTCATCACCGGATATCAATCTAACTCACGAAGAGTGAATTTATTACTTTATGGAAGAACGTCACCACAAAGGCGCATATTAAAAGTGCTGGTTTCTCTCAGAAGAATAAGGAAGAAACCAAAGGACGCTCTTTTTAACAAAATTATAAACAATTTTTTAACAATTAGTGTTTAAAGAATAATATTATTGAAACAAGCTGATAGGCGAGCGGTTTACACCCATTGATTTTTATCGTCTAAGCAGTCCAATACTTTATAATAAGCTTTTGAATAAAGCTTTCGTTTTATTGTAGTTTTAAACTCGTCGTTTATAGTCGTCAAGCACGTCTAATATATTCGAAGGTTTCGACGTTTTTCACAAGTATCTTTATATATCGATATATTAGCGACCCGCCCCGGTTTCGCACGAGTAACAAGGGAAATATGTCTACATTTTTTTTCTGTCGTAGTGTCTTATCAGCTTGTTGTGTAGAGCATGTAGATTATTAGATTTAAAAGTAATTTAAGTTCGTAAGTAACGTAAGTGTAAATTAAGTTAATATTTATAATAGTAAATATTTGAAAAAGTCAAGAATATTATATCACGGATGTCGCATCCCCGGGGTTTTTGCTTTTACTCCAGTCAATCTAGCAAAGTTTGTTAGGAGCACATTGCATTAATTGCACTTTAAGGGATTATTTAAAATATCATAAAGAAAATATTCACGGATAATAAATACATAATAATCCCTTATTTATGTTAATTAATTTTTATAGAATCAACCGATAAGATTTAAAAAATATATTTATGTGTAAACAAAAATTTAAAAACGGGTGATTTTCTATACGACAGCTTTTTTAAATACACTCTGTGTAAATTCAGAAGAATCCCCAGGTTTATTCACAATATGTAGTAGGCAATTATATATTTATATAAAATAAATGATAACTCCAAAACAATAATTTTTGGGTTGGCGATAATTTGACACTTCATGTAAATATGTACTGTATACAATATAGTAAATTATCACCTACGTGACTACTTTACTTTTTTTTGGTGAAAATTTATTTAATTTTTGGGTCCTAGCATTAATTACACCTTGAATATTTTTGTATATTTATGCTCCAATAATTATCTTTAACTTTAATTAAAAGAAATCCCTTATCCATCTGTTGAGCGTTACAAGCTATTTTACAAAAATAATTATTAAAAACCTACTTGGTACGCGGCGGGCGGTGCGGTGTGGCGCGGGGTGGGTTACGTCGAAGCAATAATCGCGGGCCGTCCGCCCGCACCGCACCTTGCTTTATTTAGTAACTTAACTAACTTTCCGCCCTCGGCTCCGCTCGCATGGACTACGCAGTCGTATCGGGACCCCTTTTTCCAGAATAAAAAGTAGCCTATGTCATTTTTCAGTTTATAAACTATATCTATGTGAAAAATTGTAGCCGTTCCGGTACTACTGTGTAGTCCATACGAGCGGAGCCGCAGGCGGAAAGCTAGTTTGAGATTAAAATATAGCCCATGTTACTCACTTATAATGTAGCTTTTTATAGGTGAAAGAATTTAAAAAATCAGCGTGTGTAGTCCACGCGAGTGGAGTGCACAGACAGAAAGCTAGTATCTTTATAAATTATAATCTATGTGTTATTCTGATGTATAAGCTATATTTTTTAAAGTTTCATTAAAATTCATTTAGTAGTTTTTGCGTGAAAGAGCAACAAACATCCGACATCCATACATACAGACTTTTGCGTTTATAATATTAATGAGGTTTGAGCACAAAAAAGAGATCACCACGCTTTATGTTTCTCGAGACGCTTTGTTTTTGTGTGTAAAGAATGGCAAGTAAACATGTTTTAAGCAAATAGTACAATAGAAAGGTTTAAAAAATTTTTTTGTTCGCTATTATTAAAATTTAAGCTAAATAAAACAAAAGTGTGAATCATAAAAATATATCTACAAATAAAGAAGTTATAGGACATTAAAGTCGTCCTTGCAAAAATAATTTCACTATATATTTATACGAGTATGTATATATAAATATTTCGCAAATATCTATATAATTAAGTCTCGTAAATAAAATTAACGTTTCGTTGTTGTTTAAAAAGAATGCAAAATATATTTTTAAAATATGTACTTGCATATAAAGTCGGTGTTACATTATGTGTTGTATTTCTTTCAAATATTGAATTATGTCCCGTAAATTAACGTTTTGTTTTCGTACGTAAAAAAATATTATAAGTATTTATATATATATACGAAATATTAAATTTTTTCAAATTATTTGTTTTCTATCCTAGCCAACAAAGACAGATCCGACCATTGGGTCTGACTCTAAACTTAGATTTGTTCAACGCATAAATACCATTGACTTTTGAAAAAAAAAATAACGTACAAAAAAATCTTAATGTTATCTAACTTTATTATTATTATTTTTATTACTCTAAAATTATAAGGGTTCCGAGTTTGCTACACCCGTTATGAAAATTTGTAAAATGTCTTGTAAAATTAAGTAGCAAATTAAATGTTTATATTGACCGATTTTGGAAATACAGACCTCGTGTTGACCTAGAATTATGAAATTTGCAATAAACAAGGCTCAGCACGAGTAAAGGAAAAAAACTGAAAATCTATAATTTAAAGTTTTTTGTTTTTAGTAAATACCCTTTTTTCAGAAATGATACGATTAGAAGTATCAAGTTGAAATTGATATCAAAAGATAAATCAATGGTCCTTTGTAACTGTAAAAAAAAAAACAACCGTTTACGTTAGAGCAATAAATAATACGGTCAAATATATCGTATATTTTGACACTCGCAACTAAATCAAAACTTATACGATACTTTCCGTTGACCTACAATTGTGAAATCTTTAATTAGAAATCGTATAACACAAAAAAAAAAATACTTTTTTGCCATTATTAATTTTTTTTGTAATTACGTGATAACTAATACTGTCGGTTTCCTTGGTGACGGCGGCACGTGTAGCGGCTTTCTTTGTGAATTTTTTGTCTCAGTGAGGTGTCGGCGCGCGGCGTTTCAAAGGACACTAAGTGCAATAGTTATATTCTTAACAATATACTTTTAACTAACATTAACGACAAACAAATTTTAGCACAAGAAATATGTGATATTGCAACTTCTATTTCACAATGTTAGCGCGATACGGTAGACGGCTAAGGTCATGCGTAAATAGTCACAGTTTAAAGGGCGTTACCTATACTGGATAGGTACTTTAGATTTATTCGTTTTTATGAATAACGCTTTTGACATAAATAAGGGATTATATCAAATTATGATGAAAAATAATAATAATGCAATATAAATAATACTTCTAACCAGAGATCGACATGCTTCTAACTTATCAAATAGCTCAAAAAAATACTTGATATGAGATATTGCCGTCCCTTTTTCTCAATGTTAGCGAGATGCGGCAGACGACCAAGGTCATGCATAAATAGTCAGACTTAAAAGTACGTTACCTATCTTAGTGAGTAATTTAGAATTATTCGTTTTTATGAATAACGCTTTTGACATAGATAAGGGATTATATTAATTTATGATGAAGAATATTAAATCTGACTCATATTAAGTAAAATATTTAGAGTGTCTTTAATGCGCGTCGTAAAAATTAATAAAAAAGACTTTTTTAAATAGTTGTTGAGAAGTCCCATAGGTGATAATTTAATAAACTATTATGGCTTACATCTAGAGTATAAAAACAGAAAATCACCAAAAGTGCGATTTTGTAAGTTTAACTTTTTTTTTTATTAAATAAAATCTCGTAATATTCAGTATTTATAACATGTATACTGGGGATTACTTCTAAATCAAAATAATATTACTACCATAGATATACAGTTAATTTGTCACCTACTCACTATTTAATGTAAAGGGTGAAATTTAGACAAACACATCTTTAGGTATTTCTCAACATGCAACACTCATAATGCAACCAAAGCATAATGAGTGCATAACTATACAGCAGTATTATTATTGTAAAAAGAAATTTTTAAGGTGTCTTTAATGCAATCCAAAAATTTATTTTTACTGGACTATTTTCTCCCCGCGCAGGGCAACGCGGGTGTAAACACACACAAACCTCAGCGCCGGTCGTTGACGACACATGAGTGTCGCCCCTGTGCATCGGCGCTGGAATTTATTTTGTCGCGGGACAGTTTTAATTTTTCTATATTTCCTAAGAAATCAATTTTAATAGGCAATTATAACGTGCATAAAATGCTTAAGATAACCAACTTAATTTGATAGATATTAATATCGTATCCGTGTAAATAAATAGTTTTCCAATTACCGCATTACCAAGTGACAATTTTTTTAAACATTAAGATAGGTCTAGTAAGCTATCCTTAAAAGATAGACATATGCCATCGCGAACTTTTTTCAGACCTATAAAAGTAGAACATACATTGTTTTATTATATCTCAAAGGGATTTAGGCAGGGTTTTCGATGAAAGCTCCCAGCCGGCTTAACTTTTTCGGACATTTTCAACAATAATCACCGTATTCAAACCAATTTATATAAAGTATTAAGGAATTATACACATAAACCTTCCTCTTGAATCACTCCGTCCATTATGACAACTGTATCAAAACCCGTTCGGTAGTTTTTGAGTTTATCGCGTTCAGACAAACAGACAGACGCGGCGGGGGTGCTTTATTTTATAGAAAGTAGTGATTATATGATGTTCATACACACAAATACTTGTCCCGGACGGCAATCGAACCCGCTACCTTTGAGTTCGGCAGTTAAGGTCTCTAACTTCTAGACCACTCAGTCAGTCAATGATTACGGTTCTTTCCTTCGAGGGCCCATTAGTTTGACTCTACCTATAGATTCCAGGGAGTAAGAAATTTTGCACGTACTCGAATCGTACACTTAACATAATAATAGGTCAATTTGTAACGGGGCCTGCCAGGAATTGAGTTATTGCTACATATTTTAAACGGTCCCTTTCAGTTTGCGTGAAACGTGTTATTCAACTACATGATGCGGTGCTATCATAATGACATGGTAAAAAAACCTAACTAAATGGCCAACTCTTGACGGGATCCTCTGGATAAACCTGAGCACTTGTTGACTGACACGTCACTCAGACTTGAATCGAGTGAAATGGCAGCAAAGTACGAAGTGAAGGTTAAACATAGAAAAGAAATAAATGAATCGTCAGTGTCAGTGTCGTGCGAATTTGAGTGCAAATTTAAATGTACAAATAACTAGCCGTGCGACTGCGAATATATAATGTCTGGATGGACTCTCAATACAATGTCAACAGAAATCATAGGAAAACTTTTATATACTTGTGTGTGTGACTCGACAGACCTTATACTTTCACTACGCCATACTAACCATATACAAAGCGTCTCTGTGTGCGTGAATTACAACCGAACAGTTAGGAGATGTTTTTATCTACGTTTTTTGACGCCGACTCTCTATCCAGACATTACATAATGAAAGCCGTGCTTTTTACTTGGCGTTAAACGAAACTCGAGCTCGACAGCATGAAATAATTTTCCTGAATAAAAATTTCGACAATCTGGTCCTCTCTCTGGTCTAAAAACAAGATTTTCTTAGAGGATTACACCTAGAGTAAATTAATTTGACAGCAACGTTTGGTTTTAACTGTCAATTCACAGTGTCGAAGTGACATTACGCAATTTCGCGGGGTTGAAGACTAGTTCACGAGGATTTGACGGGGGTGCTGACCGGCGCGCGGGGACCTTCGCACTGAAACTCGGACTAAAACTCGTCTTCTTGCACCAGCTACCTAGAGTATGAGTGTTTAGACAGTAAACGCAGAAGAGGGCTTCTAGTCAATTCGCACTTATATGGGAATACAGTATTCAACATTTATGGTATCAAAATATGCCACCGTGACTTATGAGGGAAGTGACAAGTGATGTTAGATACGTCGTCACTATCAATAATTTTGCTGACGATCAATCATCTATCAATTGAATTGATTGAATGCGATTGCGTACAGAGTGAAAACTTTCAATGTAACTTAATAATAGCTTTCTAAACCGGTTTCGTTAGGTTAAATAAATAATGATGCTCACTGGGGAATTATTAAGTGAATGTGAAAGAAGCCCTTCAAGAATACGACGACGTGTTTAGCACGTTGCATGCAATAAATTCAATTTGTAATAGAAATACGGAGAAGATACATTCCCATTTGGAAATATGTAGGTATAATATATAATAATAAACAGTAAACTTAGAAGATTTTTATGCGAATGGACATTTACTTAACCCCAAACATTCTTACACACATATAAGAATTACAGTTCCAATCAATATTTATGGCGGATCCGAACATAGGCACAAGTCGCGTCGCAGTAACGTCGCAGTTAGGTGTAGCGGGACGCAGTGGAGCGAGGGATATATGGCTGTACCTGCGCAAGCACGCTTATAGCGTTGTATTCCGATCCGCCATAAAGTTTGAGGCGAACTATACTTTCATAATAAGTTTAATGTATTGATATGATTCAGAGACCCTAACTGCAAAGCCAAGAGTCACGGGATCGAATTCCGCTGGTACAAATATTGTGTATGAACATGTCTATTTATTCCGTATCTGGATATAAAAGTATTTATATATGTATATATTATAAAGAATATTTAAATATGTTTATTAGTTGTCTAGTACCCCATAATACAAGTATAATACTTGCTTACTTTGGAACTAGATGGCGCTGTGGCATATGTAGTTGTAAATATTTTTCGCGATTAATTAGGTGACCTATAAAAGAGCTATGTGGACGGTTTCCTAACTCTAGACTAGAACTGTTCAAACTTAACATAACTTAAAATAATTTTCGCCTTCCGTTGTACAATTTCTCTGAGAAGATGTATTTAATCGTTACATTAGTTAATCTATACTATTTAAAACAGATATTTAAGAGGAGTGTGTACTGGCAGATTGTCATAGAAACGGCATTAACGGTTGCACCCCGTTAATCCTTAACCGATTGACGCAACGGTATGGTATTTAGATCAGCAAAAACTAGGTTGTAATTTGTTAAATATCTGAATACATCGAAAGATTTTTTCATCGAAAGAGCTTTCATCTTAGATAATTTAAAAAAAAATTATCAACTATCGTATGTAAGTAATTATGTTATACGCACATATCAGTGCTGACGCGCCGAACAATAACGTATGGTTAACTGACTAGTATTGCATACTTTGTTTATTTAAAAATAAGCTTTATACAAGAAAAAAGATTTAAACAAAAAAATACTCAAAAGCGCCTCGTCTTATCACACATGTACCCAGAATACCTAGATGACTGACCACAGTATATGAATCCGCGCGGTAAGTACCATCACATATCAAAAAAATCGCTTTTAGAAAGACATGACTATTCTTGGTCACGGGCTTCCGGACTAATAGGTTCGCTGCAATGAGGTCACCTGGGACCTTAGCGGCCCTCGAATAGACTGTCCACAACTACTCGTTTCTTTTTAAAATCCTTGTACGTGAGCGGAATCTACAGTAGGTGCGCCACGTATTTTTTTTCGACGTTTTTCAATTTTCCGGTTTTGACGCTCTTCCGGTAGTTTTATATATATATATATATATATATCGCTTCTTAGGAAGCACGGAAAGCATATTAATTAATCATGTATTGAGTATAAAATGCCACGGGTAAGTATTCTCCAATGATAAATAACTTATCACCCATTCTTTGAGCGTTATTGCTGCATTCTTGTTTCGCCATATTTCTTCAACTTTGTGTCAAAAGAGTCCGTATACGGTAACGCACGAATGTCACATATAACCCGTGACGAGAAAAAAGATATTTGTTATTATATGCTTTACTCGTAGAAATGAGATACGATGTGTGCTTTTTACTATTGTCATAGACTTCACGACTTGGCCATAAAAATTTTAACAAACTGTTCTTACAACATCCATAAGAAAATCTAACTAACGGTCCCTTAAATTATAAAAAACGGTTTGAGTTCATACGATGAGTTTTTATTTAAATTTTACAAATATCTAATAAACATGACGATGATTAAATGGAAAATGAGTCGTCATAAACCAAACCTTTTATAACATTGTAATGTGTTAATATTATGT
The DNA here is from genome assembly GCA_949709985.1 of Luffia ferchaultella. Classification (NCBI taxonomy): domain Eukaryota; kingdom Metazoa; phylum Arthropoda; class Insecta; order Lepidoptera; family Psychidae; genus Luffia; species Luffia ferchaultella. Next base: position 2,060,434 of record OX453252.1, read on the forward strand.
TTCTAGTATAGCTTTCAACGTAGACATAGATGTTCAAGATACGCGCTCATCAAAGCCTTCAAAGTCAAAAGAGGTGCAATGCACCACACCAACAATCATTTAACTGTGTAGAACTAAGCGTATTGGTAGTTTTCGTACGCTGTGCAATCATCAGCACCATTTATAATATAGCTGTGTTAAGATTTAGTTATTGTGCAATCGATATACCTTTTCCATCACCAGCTAATGAGACCATCACCGAATGTAAATTCACTATCACCAATTTTACTGGCGTTTTTAAGGTTAACGATACAATGTTAGTTGTTGTCACAAACACTATTATATCAATTTATAAAACCATCACCGATTTGTCTTCCTTTTATCTTTTTTTTATATTTCTATTAAAAAAAAGTTCATTGACATGCACTTGACGTATCAAAAACCATTTAAGGTTTCTCCGATAACCATAAATGCTAGTGCTATACACTTAATTATTGTTATTTGTATGACACCTAACCATAACAATGCCTTAGTGCATAGACTATTCTATTAATAGTAGAAGTAAGACCACGTACAATATTTATCACCAACATATTAACAGCCAAACCATCACCAAAAATAATTCAGGTGTCACCAAGGGATATGACGACATACTTCCAACATAATTGTCCATGCTCTCTCTTCTTACTATGACCGAAGACATCTCCGTGGCATAGACAATGCAGCTGTCAAGGAATGAGGAATGTGGTGCGACGACAAGTATAGGAGCTTCTTGCCTTGACGCTTGACGTCCTCGTACTTTGATAGCCATGCCTCCAGCTAAGTATGATAATTTGCCAATCATGCAAATCAACGATTTCAATAACCTATGGACAAATAGAACTTCTGTGAATACGGAGATGAATTGTTTATATGAGAACAGGGTGGACAATACGATGCAATGTTGCCTCAAACACGATCCCAGAAACTAGTTGGGAACAATGTTAATTTAGTCACACTTATAACGGCATAACTTCGTTGCACAGAATAAATTTTTGTATTAAAGACGTTTCTATATAGGTGGAATTATTATATATGTATATATATATATTATTATTATTATTATTATTATTAGTATATTTTACAATGTAAGATATTATTTTCTAAAACGAACTGGAAAACTATATAAACATATAAAAATATTCATTCTACTCCACGCCAAGGTAGTCATGAAGAGTATAATTACAAAAATTTTATAGATAGCACTTGTTTTACTAATGCAGCGAACACTTAAGGCAAACGTTCCAACGAACGTATCTTTTTACTTCATAAATCAGCGTGTGTAATAAAAATAAATAAAATTATATTTGGCGTAAAATTAACACCTCCGGAAACATATTCTTCTAGAACTAGAAATTACACGCTAATGTTTGTGGTTTTTTTTTAGCTTAAATAATTCTATGGCTTAAATACTTAGATTATACGAAATACCAAATTTTTGTTATTTATTAAATTTTATATCAATTTTTTTTTTATTTATATAAAATCAATAATTTTTTTATTTTTATTTAAACTAAATAACCCTAATATTTCATAAGTTCTTGCTATTTATTTACATGAAGATTTAATGCGTTACAAGATAAAAAAAATATTGCGAAGCAAATTTAAATCCGCGTGTCCTCATTCGTGTGTCTCCGCTTACTGTTCCTAAACCACGCAACGGATTTTGGTAAAGTTTTTACTGTGTTTTAGAGAGACTTTATTACCAAGGTTTAGTATGTACACCAAATTCTAATTAAGTGTCTATGTAGTAGAGAAAAGACAATGTTTCAAAATCGAATTATCAGAAAATCGGTTTCCGGGCGCTTACATGGCTGTAATAAAAGATTAGATCTTTTCAAAAAATCTGGTAGTCAATTGATGTGGTAGCCTACATAAACAAATAAATCGAGTTCGACATTTAACCTAAATTTAAGTCTAATTTCAAAAAACGCTAGCAGGTAATGTGATTATTTAGAGTACAGAACCCTCTCAACGCGAGTCCGACTCGCACTTGACCATTCTTTTTATTCTGTAAGTAATAGGTACCCATCCATCCAACATCAAATAAAAAAATGTTAATAGGTTTTTGTACTTAATGCAATAAATTTTCAATGACCACCATGTTACTGTCAACACATAACCGCACATGGCCGCACGTAATGAAATGCTGCGTGGGCCTTCGTTTTTTATTTGATTTGCATGAGGTGTTATTCTAATTCGTGGCAAAATAAGTGTTGATAGAATTTTTTTTAGTTTGATGATGAATAGATGTAGGTTAGGAAAAAGTAATAAAAAACTGAGGTTATGAAGGCGTTTATACAAGAAAAATCACTTTATTTAAAAATTATACAGAGAAAAGTTTAAAAAACATTATTTTACTAATTTTTTTTTTTAAATAAACTCATTATAAGGTGTTTTCGATCATTTAGATTTTCATTTAAACTTAATAAACCTGATAGTTCATCAGTTATTACCATTTATTTCCCGAAAAAGCACATGTCAGAGAAAAACATAAAAAGTTAATAAAAAGTTTAATTGTAATAAAGAAAAACGTTTAATTTCACTGAGTAGAGTTTGTGCATATAATGAAATGACACTGTCACACTGTATAATAAACAATCAGATATGCAAGATATTCGAAAGCAGTCCCGCCAGATTCAACTGCATGTTGTCATTATGAGAGATCAAAATACACAACATAAATCTTGTGTCGTAATAGAACACCGAAATAATATTACATAAACAAATGTACTTATACCTAATTAATATTTTGTGATTTTGTATTCATAGTCTTGCAGCGATTTCTAAGTAGGTAGTTGGTGAGTCAATTAACTATGGTAAAACTACAACATTCTTGATGGTCGCTCTCTCTTTGATGGATGTCGCAAAATGCTCGTCCGTGCTTTCCACTCAGCATGGTTTTTACATATATAACTTGCATGTGTAGCGATAATGTTTATATACCAAAACCCGCAGCCAAATTATTACTGTCACGAGACCGCGCACAGCCTTATCCCCGTAGATTCGTGTCTATGTTTCATTTCAAAGAACGTTACCTATCGCACTATCTCCTTTACTACTTTCTGATAATGATGATAATACATGGGACATCCCACACAGCGCCATCTAGTCCCAAAACAAGCAAGTGTTATGTTTGTGTTATGGGTTACTAGACAACTAATATACATACTTAAATATTCTTTACAATGTATATATAGATACTTTTATGTCCAGACACGGAACATGTGTTCATGCACACGAATATTTGTTCCGGGCGGGAATCGAACCCGTGACCCTTGGCATCGCGGTTAGGTCTCTAACCACTCGGCCGATCAGTCAGTCAATCTGATGCAACCAATTGCATTAACTTTTATTTCACATTTAAATTTAGTCAACGCGTTACGATGAAATACCGATGTGATACCACGCTTTTACATAACGAAAGTCCTCGCTCTCAAAATGAAGTGGGTCGAGTACGGCTTTGTATGACGATCAACGGACTGTGCATTTAAAAAAAAAAGGCAATACAGAAGCAGACAATTTTACAGTAATTTTGATGAAACTTTCCTATTTGTAACCACGTTGCTGTTTTTCATGGATCAGTAAATGACTGACCAATTAGCCGAGTGGTTAGAGACCTTATTTGCGGAGCCAAGGGTCGGGGGTTCGATTCTGGCTCGGGACAAATTTGTGCAAGAACATGTCGTTTTGTTCCGTGTCTGGGTGTAAAAGTATCTACATATGTATATATTACAAAGAATAATTAAGAATGTATATCAATTGTCTTGTACCCCATAATATATATACTAGCTTACTTTGGGACTGATAGCGCAGTGTGAGATGTCCCAAGTATTATGTATTATTATTAGTAAAAAAGAAAGTATATAGAATGGAGTTCCACAAAATAGAGCGAAGTGTGTCCGAAAAAATTACAGTTTATTTTTATCTCAATAAATAAAAAAGTTTTTTCGAAAGCTTCCCGACTAAGCGATGCCAGCATAAAGTAAATTAATTTGACAGAAGCGTTTGGTTTTGGTTTTAATAGTCATAAATGTCAGTTTACAGTATCAAAGTGACATTATGCAATTTTGTGGGGTTGAAGACTTGCGCGCGGGGATTTCTCGGTGGTAAAGAGCGGCGCGCGTGGACCTTGCGCACTGAAATTCGGACTAAAACTCGGCATCTTACACCTACTAGCTAGAGTATAAGTGGTTAGAGATGCCAAGCATCGATATAAATGATGCCAGGGTTAAAAGTTTAAAATCGGAACAAGACACAGGATACATATGTAATTTAATTTAAATAATCGAGGTAAAGACAAAAAGGAAATAAGCAGATTAAATACGAATTTGTCGTAGCACTTAGCAAGTAAGTACTTCACGAATTTATTTCATACAATTTCTCAAAAATATGCTCTCAATTGTTTGTGATATTAAACTTAACCCTTGAATGAACTTATTAACCCTTGAATTTATCAAATATTCGATTTCCGCCCGCGGCTCCATTCGCGTGGACTACATAGTTATACTGGGGTCCCTTTTTTCCTAGATAAAAAGTAGCCTGTTATAGCGGCTCCGATACAATTTTGTAGTCCACGTGAGTGAAGCTGAGGGCGGATAGGTTAGTTTGAAAATCAAATATAGCCCATGTTACTCGCTAATAATGTAACTTTTTATAAACGAAAAAAATTTACAGTTTTTATCCAGAGTTTATCCATAACAAACAAACAAAAAGTCAAACTTTCTTCTTAGTGTTATTAGTATAGATATAGATTATAATATCCTGAAAAGCATATTCAGGTGTACTTAATGGAAAAAAAAATATTAGCAAATTTATCTTATAAAGTTGTTAAAACTTCACCAATTTCAGCTAACCTTATGGTCAGGTTTAACTAGACGTCCTACAGTATTATGAATATATTAACAATAATAATAATAACACACACAATCACAACAACGCCTAAGTCCCAAACTAAGCATTAGCTTGTATTTTGGGTACCAAGCGAAGACACCACATACATATAACAACCAAGACCCGGTGCCAATATTAATATTCAACATATAAATACTGACCCGACCTGGGATTCGAACCGGGACCTCCAGCTTCGCAGGCAGGGTCGCTCCCCACTAGGCTAAGCGGTCGTCGACATTGGACATTTTCAATCTCGAGAAGTATCATCGTATGTGTAAAGGACTGTAATAATTATTCTTTGTAAAAATACAGCTATTACCTAACACGAGTTGATTTTAATTTTGGTTTTAAAAAAACTCGCTCACACATACACAAATCGTAAATTGTTTTAAAACTTAACGATAATTTTATGACACGTATTACTTATAAAGACAGTAAAATAGATTTTACAATGTGTACTTTTTTACTTCTGGGTTAATAATTATTCTTCGTCAAAAACAGCTATTTATTAAAACGGGTTGATTTTCTTTTAAACTATTGCTAAGTAACTCAACAGAAGTGAGCTTCTCCCGGCCGGTCGAATAAGATAGCGATAGCAGACGGATCATGAAGGACGTTATTGAGATTATGTATGTAATAACTACATAGAGGCGACACTTCCGTCACATAACTTTAAAGATAACCGTTAAAATGTTCAAGGCCATCAGAAAATATTTCAAATAAATATCATTTTCAGGATTTTTTTTTTGTATCATTGCATTGTAGAAGATATATCCTACATACAATCGTTAGAGTGCGGATCCATCACAAACGAGAAATTACAAAAGAGAACTCTATAATTATAAGTATTTATTCACCGAAGTGAATTAAATGATAATGTGACTAGAACAGCATTTGCTTCCAAGCAGTTTTCAACACAATCAACCAGATTATATAATAAACTAAATAGACTTTTAAATATTTACACTATGAGCTATCATGAATGTAAGAAAACTGTGACGACCGGCTGATGACATTCAATTATGATCAGATCGAAAATTTATTATCCTCAGTTTAAATTTTAACGTTTACCTACTTATAACACTACCCTACCATTCACAAGCAAGAAAAAAAAATTTTTTTTTTTAATATATATCAAGTAACCACTTACATTTCTTATACATTTACATTTCGTACATTATTATATTTATGTTTTTTATTAATAGCTTAATTTAAGTTTGTAAAATTTACTGTAAAATATGATCTGCAGGAAGAGCGGGTCTCTCCTAATACAGGTCTTAACTTAAAAGGAGAGCCCCAACTTTTGTCCTCATTGTTTATTTTCAATTTTAATAAATATCTGTGTAAAAATATCTGTGTAAAATGAACATTTACTATTTTTCGTAAACATTTTTATTCGTGCCACAATACGGAAACACAACCAAAAATAACCACGACTTTCTAAAAAGTGAGTGTTTGAGAAATGCCAGCACAGAATGATAGTAATTATTACAGTGTATTCACAGACTTAGGTCAGTTATCTAAAAAACTAAGCCTAAAAACCTAATTTCAAACAAATACGACGGACATCTTTTACCGGAGGAAAACTGGGAACGGCCGCCTAATCGATATTTAATCTGGAAAGTGTTGTTATCTAAGAAATTGGCTAACCAATCATTCATATAGGTACCTACCTACACATGTGTCGTTCCTGTATTGAAACGTCACAGTGTATTATTATATTTAATAATAAACATCATATATACCTATCCTATAACAATCTTTAATAAATATTTTTTGGATGACGTTTTATATAGAAAAAATAACTCAATGCATCTGTGCATTATTTCACGTGGACCAACAATTACATCGATTTTATATCGGCTACTCTCCCATTGGTGGCGCCACTGGTAAATCAGGTATCTGTCACAATCTGTCTAATCACAATGTATCTAGTGGTCGCCCAGTGGTTGAAATTCGCTGTAATTCATTATTTTTTTAAGTTTGAAAGTTACTGAGGTTTTTTTGTTGTTTAGCAAAACAAATCAATAATCAAAATATTTTTGGTGGTGGACTTTATATGAAAATAAAGATTTTTAAATATCTGCTAATAGGTATCGGACAAAAAAACATTACATGGTGTATTCCACGATGTTCAAACCAAATTCTATAGAAGTTTTTCTCTTCAGATACGTGGTTTTAGAGTGGAATTTTTGTTAGTTTTAAATAATTTAGTTTTTTAGTCATCAAAACAGGAAAAAAAATCACTTTTCTTTGTGCATTACACAACTGCTAATAACTATTATTTGGTTAACCATAACTGTAGTTTTGGACATGTGGACATTTGTTTGAATTGTCCGAAATAAAGTAATTGAAAGTGTTAAATAATAGTAGAGATAATAGACAATAGTAGAGATAAATAACAAACAATAGAGATTATAATAGAATAATAGAATAGAATAAATAGAATCTATAATAGAATAGAGGTATATGTCTATAATTAGTAAGTTCCTAGTAGATCTTTAATAACTTGAAGAGTAGCTATATATACAATAAAGATAGTGATAGAATTGTACAGTTTCTAATTATAATAAATATATGAAAAGAAATATATAATTTATTTAATTTATTCATATTACTTATAAAAAATTCTTAATTTACTAATCATACTATACATACGTCTTTCTATATTCATGAAAAAATACCTTCGAAAGAAACACACAAAATTGCTCCCTTAGTTAACAATCTACTGCAGTATCATCAACAATTCTACTAAACAATCACAGCACGCAAGAAGCTAAACAAAAAAAATACACAATGACAGCGACAATCAAACACAAAAGCAAACGAAACTAGAACATAAAAAGAAAAAAAAAAGACAGAAAACATGTCAAGATCACAAATAGGAACAAAAAAAGCCACACCAAGACAAATACCTCATGAATCTTGAACCAGTTTTCGTTTCATTGATTATTTTTTAGGGTTTCGTGTCTCAAAAAATAAAAAAACGGTGACTTTACAGGATTCGTTTGTCCGTCTGTCGTTCGAGATCATTTCCTCGGAAACGGGTAGAAGTATTAAATTAGAAAATAGTATTAAACACTAAGATCTATAGCCCCGTAATCTTGTAGTGCCAGATCCCGACCTATCTTGTGAACTCCTAGTTCTTTTCCCAGGTGAAATATTGTGCATATACAATAAAATATATTACTAAACATTACTAAGGAGGGTTGGCACCTTAAATTCGGTCCTAGCTTTTTTTATTTACAAATGGTATATTCATTTATTTTAAACAATTTGAACAATTCTTTTCCCATAAACATTTTTGTACCAAAAGTTTTTGTGTACCCCAAAACGTGTAACTTTCAAGATATATTCCGAAACCAACAAAAGTATAAATTTTTTCCTAATGAGAAACAAAGTTTGATTTTTACCCGAACTTTTCGTTTTATTTCTATAAACTTTTGAATATGATTTTCTTTTAAAATTCTAATATAATTACTTTTAATAATATTTTTATATGTTAAAATAAATTTAACAATTTTAGTTTAAAAAAACCTGGACCGAATTCGAGATGGCAACCTCCCTTAGTAATGTTTACTAATATTTTTTATAATACATGAACAATATTTCGCTTGGGAAATGAATGAGGGCTTTACAAGGTAGATCAGAATCCTGTTGTGAAAAATTAAAGTTTTAAGGTGGGACGCTGCCTCTCTAGTACGGCTACTTAATAATAGATGGAGCCACCATACAAAAACTATTTTTATTTTTTTTCATGTTCACATTTCTAAGTTTCGGTTGATAAAACATAACATGCGACTATAAAAAATATTTCTCCTTGATCTTTTTAACTGACATTATTGATTGTTTTAACAGTTTCGAAGTGTTTGTACAAAAACCTAAAATTTGTGGAAAATAAGGTTTTTTCGACTGATTTACATAATGGTTCTTCTAATAGTTTTAATATGTTTTATCAACTGAAATATAGTCGTGACGAAATATAAACCATTCCTTTGTATGGTGGCTCTATATATTATTAAAGAGGCGTACTAGACAAACAGCGTCCTACCTTAAAGTTCATGCCTTTAAAAATATAGCCTTTTAAATATGTATTTTCACCATTTTCACAGCAAAATGGGAAAGTCATTAAAATTTTCTTCCGAACTCCAAAATTCAAATAACAATTGAAGACTTATAGACAGGTTTCAGAGCACAAATAAAGAAAAAATATGAAAATTACTCATTTCTAATACATAAGTAAATTTTAAGGATTTCGTATTTCATAAAATATAAACTGATCTATAGAATACAAAATAACTAGCAGTTCTACATAATATAACGTTATAGTATCCTCAGGGTCCAAGTCTGGTTCGCATTTATACGATTTATTTCTCATGTGCATTTAAATTACAGTTATTAGTGATTGAAGTAATGATGCTTGCTAAAGTAGATAAGAAAAAAGGCAAATTTAGTTTATCACCACGTTCTAATGAGGTTTTATATGGAATTCTAGATTCCGGCTAGTCAGGTTGCTGATTTGTGGAACTTTCTATTCTAGTTTTTTTTTTTTTAATTTTAATAATAATATGAAATTTTCTATTGAAAACCATTTAATATTTTGTGTTATTGTGTATTAAATAGTATAATACTGTATTTGAGAAAGAGAAAATTTGATTTTCAGCTGGAATCATTTTGACGCTGTTTTTTTTTTTAATTTTCTCCATTAGGATATGAGGCATATTTGGGAGTAAGACGAAAAAATTTCAGGAGTGCGTTTCCATCGGATTTTCCATTATTAATGTTGCATCTTGTATTAATTAAGCAACTGCACGGATACAGATATACTATAGGAAAATTATTTACGACTGGCCGGGCGGTTAGAGACCCTAACTGCAGAACCAAAAGTCGCAGGTTCGATTCCCGCCCGGGACAAATACTTGTGTGGTCTAACACTCATATACAAGCATAATATACTTGCTTACCTTGGAACTAGATGGCGTTGTTTGGGATGTCCCAGGTATCATTAGCATTACTTAACTCTAACTTAACTTAACCCCACCTGTTTACCTGAAGGGAACGCAATCCTAAAATTTCTAGGAGTTGATTTGAAATTTTTTATTTAAATTTTAACTTAACATAGATGAATCGGTCAGTCAGATCTTTTACTTTTATATACTAGAAAAACAATCAGTTCAAGAAGCATTCGGCATGAACAGGAACTAGAAAACCAAACATTGTAACTATTTTTGATAATGCCACCACAAAGAAACAGTAAAAATGTTGACACAGCAATTAACTTTAAATAATACGAAAAGATCTATTTCTGTATAATAATTTTGTGGTGACATTCATTTCAAGCGAGAATCGAATCCTGAACCTACGTCCTATGAACGGCAACCTCGCTGTATCCGCTTTAGCGACGATGCTGGGGGCTCCGAGTGCCACGATGGCGATCGCATCGAAGAAACTTGAATGAGGTGCGAGGACTAGTACCGGCGCTTCCCGTGATTCCTGATGGCCATTGAAATGAAAATAACAAAACAATCTATTTTTAAATTAAATAAATACAGTATGTAAATAAACAGCGTCCCGCCATATACTTAATTATAAAAATAAATAAAAACACATAAATCAACCCGTATGCTTTAATTATATATGTCTGGATGGACCCCCGCAATACAATGTAAACAATAATAAAAGGCCAAATTTTACATCTACGTACATTCGCTATGCCATAGTAACCATGGACAAACCGTATCTGTGTGAGTGAATTAGAACCGAACGGTTCGGTGATATTTTATCTAAGTTTTTTGACACAGGCTCTCTATCCAGACATTATATGTTTAATGTTTTTTTTCCTCCTAAACAAGAAGAGTCTATACGAACATCGCTAAAACTGCGGTTCACTGTTGCAGGTGGCGATATGCTGTTGGTTTACATACTGTAGGTACACATCGCAGGCATGCAGACTAAGGATGGCTTTGTAACATAAAAGAGTACGATGAAAAATTATGAATAGAAATCAACTTAGTCACGAATACTACAAAATACTATATATAGCCTATACTTATTTCAAAAATCCTCGGTTGCGGTTAAAAATTGATATTTTTTACTAACCAATTGTTACCTAAATAATTTGTGTAATTAAGTAGTATTTTTGTACAACAAATTAGAACGGAATGACATATGGAAATTTATTCCGTAAACCCCATTACACAATCAATCTAAATTCTTGTAATAAAAAAAAATTACATGATTTTTTATGTCAGCGATATATACTCATAATTTCCCAATCAAGTCAAACGACTTATTGGTGAAATAACGGACAGCCATAGTTCTATTGATGTAACTATTTGTGATATAACAACATGAGGTAACTGACACACAACAGCAATAACAAATTTCGAAAAACGTTATTTTAATAATATTAGCTAAGAGCATGATAACAAGCGTTACAGGTTTGTAAGTTTAAAGAAAATAATCGTTTTGTGAGCGCATAAGAAAAGATAATGTACTTTTATATATATCATAGTACGCCGATTGGCCGCTGCGTTAAATTTTCGGTGGACATATATTTCTGTCATCTAGTGTACGTTAAATCCATGTTAAATTACATGCAGAAACATCGGGCAACACTTCATTTTTGATTAGACAACGCAAAGTACATTTTCTTCTTTTAAGGTTATACTTACTGTTCAACTATTTTAATATAAAACATGACAATTTTTGAAATGTTTTACTATACTATATTGTTACGTAGAACACTGTTTGTACCTGAGGCGTGAATCTTCGCCCCCTGACCCTCACACAATGGAAGCCCGCAGCCACCACCAACAACCGCATCAGGGAAAGGATGACGAACCGGAGTTTGCTGGCCAAGGTAGAACAGAATCGTATAAGAGTATCCAAGGGTATAAAATCAGCAAAAGGACAGACTACGCTAAAGCATTTTGATTGTTCACAAGAAACTTCACAAGAATCAACGGAATATAAAATGAGATAAATTAATAACATCGAGGAAATTATCAAAAATATAACAAATATGACAATAGTAGTACATATAAACACAATAGAACGAAATTAGAAAATTAAAGAAGCGACAGATTTAAAAATTGTTTTAATAGTTTCAGAACAGGCTAGTTATTGAACATCAAGGTGATTATGACTGAATTTACGAACAAATGAAAGTGACATTACGAAGTAGTTCACAAACTAGTTCACAGTGAAACTGTGCGGAGCAGGATTTTGTGGTCTTCGATAGAAACAGCTCGTGATATCGGGGTGAGGAAGCAGGAGAACGAATGTACGAGCGAGAGTAACTATATGAAAAATGCTATACAACACAAAAGATGTATGTATTAATAATAGTAATATTGTTATGCTACCAATAGAAACTCTAGAAAAATAAACGAGATGTTAATTAAATATTTAATTTAATGAAATCGAGAAAATGAGCAGAAAATTAACAGAAATAATAATAATACTTTTAAATACAAAAGGAATGAAATTGGAAAATTAAAGAACCGATAGATTTAAAAAAAAGGTATGGTATCAATACAGGCTAGTTATCATTTATTAAATATAATAAAATCGAGCAAATGAGCAAAAAATTAACAAAAATGACAATAATAACACTTTTAAGCACAAAAGGAACGAAATTAGATAATGTACATAGGAAGCAAAAGATTCCTAAGTTTTATTAAAAATACGGAATAATAACAATAAAACACGACGCATTATCCAAAGAAACAAAAATAAACTTAATGATATCAATCGATTTTTAGCGTAACTATAATTATTATTATTTATGTCAACGAGAAAGTAATTTTCCATAAGTGTCATATCTGTTTACAAAATATGTGTTCATATTAGAAATTTCAATATTCATTTGTAACCTAAAAATTCTATTTATAACCACTGAACTAAATACTAGTAGAACAGACAGGACGAACAAAATCTGTGCGCGCGGCACTATCACCTTGTTTCTACCACATTGATTTTTCTACCAGGTATAATACACCAAATTATACATGTCTCATACATGTTATGCTTGGTTCGTTTCCACTAAAATTGAAATTATTGTTTAATCACGTTTTTGGCACACGGTGGCGATGATCATAGACAAGTGAAGGAATGAGTTGTTGCCGGTCGGCAACAACGCTTGGCGCAAGCATTTGGTTCGCGGTGTCGCTTCTACTAGTATATAGTTCAGTGTTTATAACGTTTGTATCTTGTTTAAATTGTTATCGTAACGTGAACTTTTGTGAAATGACATTTTGAAATCATCAATTCGGTTCAAAGAGGTATATCTATAGTGTACATACACATAGCCTAATAATATTGGACTCATAATTTATATTAGCGTTTAGTTTAGGTATAATATTAGAATGAACTGACAAATGCATGTAAAGAAAGTTTACGACGACCGTGTCTAAGTTGTTAACTCGAATGCACACATAATAGTTAGGGAGCTGGTGGCAATATTGGTTTAAGATTTCATCACCGTTGATAGTAAAGTACCTATGTAACGTTACATCTAAGTGGAGTAGAGAAAATCAATTGTTAGCTTATTAGGTGGCCCTGATTTTATGTCTTGATGAATTTTGAAATAACAAAAAAAATTGTCTAAATTATATCAGTCGTGTCTATTATCGATATATTTTATTAAAGGCACTACTTCAGATCACCAATTTACAAAAAACGGCATTTTTTGAAATGTCATAAATAAGACATGTGCGTTTTTTAAATCTACCACAATTTAGACGTCCGTTTTTACTTACTTAAAGACGTAAAGACTTAAAAAATTTGTAATCTGAATAATTTCCTCCATTAATAAAATATCTCGATGACAGTCATAATAATAAAATTTAGACTTTTTTTAATTTGTAAGTTCTATTGCAAATTTGTTTACTTAATGGCACCTACTATTGCAAAAACCTGCTGATTCGATTTGATTTTCCATGTTGATGGTCCATTATGGTTCAACAGTAACGAAACGGTGAGTTTCAAGTGGCAACAGCTTTCTCGACTTTCTAGTTAACCGCATATAATACAATAAAAATACATTCACTTTACCGACTTAAACGGCACATGGTACAGCGTAGACAATTTTAGTTATGTCTGCTAACTTTATCGTTCTAGAATAAGTTGTGTGTTGTGATGAAAATAAATTATCGAATGAATATAATAATAAATCAGTGAGTTTCGGTTTGATTCGCAAAATATCGATATTAATTTATTATTTCAGTTTCGAATTTAATTTTTTATTCCGTGAACAACATAGAGTAGTCGGCTAAACGTAGTCTAATATAGAGCATGTATAGCTTATCGAACTAAACAAAAGTTTCAAGTGAGCAGATGGCGCAAACTTACGGTTACCAAGAAAAACATGTTAAAGTTGAACTACGTCCAGCCGAACATCTCTTATACTATATTTCGGCTGAACGTTGACTAAACTTATTAAGTATGTATAGCTTATGTAGCTAAACAAAAAGTTTCAAGTGAGCATATAGCACAAACTAACGGTTACTGAGAAAAATATGTTTAAAGTTTAATTTCTTTTTTACCACTCTTTTTTAATTTTTATTTCGTACTCTATACACATGAGTTTAAACTACGTTCAATTGAAGACTAGGTAGATTTGTGTCACAAAAACAGCACATGGACATAATTTACAAACTAACGTTTTTTATCGTTACACGGACGTAGCGAAAATATAGAATACTTGTTATCTCACTTTGCCCTTGTTTACTTACTACAAGAATGACGTCATAATACACAGTACACCAAAAGTACGAGTATTGAATGCATAAATATAAAGCGATTATGTTTAAACAAAATAAACAATTATGTTGTCTAATACTACGATGTGGATATTTTAAAACAAATTTTACTAAAATAACAAACGCGATCGATCGTTCGTTGTTTGTCAGTTCTTCACGCCGTAACGGATCTACATGATTTTTCGCACCGGGGTATTGAAAAGAACGGAGACTAACTTAGGCTACTGTTTATCCTATGAACTCAAGAAACAAAGTAGAAGAAGTGTTACGAACTAAGAGAACGAGAACGGTAAAACATAAATATAATGATTGGTAAGTTTGATTACGTTGTGTGTACCGCCATATAATTATAATAATTTAGTATTGATATAATAATAACATTATAATAAAAATATTACAATTTCTTTACATGTAAGATAATGGTAAATTTAATTTATTGTGGAAGACTGGAACCTAAACTAGTTAAGAGTGATAAAAATTGGAACGATGATTCGGATGAATACATAAATTTTAAAACATTTAGTTTATACAAGAGCAAAGAAATTTTAGAACAAACAGACTGTGGCATCCAGAAACATTATCTAAAATATTTATATAATAAATCTCACGTTTTGTGTGATTTAATTTATAATATAATTTTTTTTACTAATTTTTTATATATATATATTTATATAATATAATAAAAGTTTTTTAATAAATCCTCTTCATTACAAATTTAAAATAAAAGAACTCATTACAATGGGAGGTTTTGCCGGTTTAGTTGTTCGCGCTGAAAACAGATGGCGTTGCAGGTCATTACGGTTGTCAATGTCGATTGATTTAATTGAAATCTACATTCTCTTTGGTTGTCGTCACAGCTGCTTGTCAACTTAAAGTTTTCAACACCGACATTTTGTTCGTTATCAAGTATTTTTAAAAGCTATATATTTCTGCAATAATGGAATTTTTTTTGTGTCAGTACATTTATAAAACTTTCGAAAACTAAGAACATAGACTACTTCGACAACCGCGTTTGACTACCGAGTACTGCATCGGTGCCACCTAGAGATGTCATTTGGTACTCTTTTGTTTAAAAAAAAATCGCCCATTAAACGTGAGAAAATTAAGTAATTTTTTTAGGGAAATTTATTTATCTGTTTATACCTACTATCCAACTTTAGACAAACCTAAACAATAGCCTATGTTACCCGCCATCTCTTCACAATCCGTGCAAAAATCATGTATTTCCATGCTTCCGTTACGTCTACATGAAAAACAAACGAACGCATTTATAACAGTGTTCATTCATATAAATAAATAGCTTTAACATAGTCGTATTGTATTCGACGATTCGCTATTGTGGATTTAATTATATTTTTACGGAATAGTTCACCGAAACGGCAAAAAATGTGTGATTAAAACAAAAGCCTTCAGACAATAAAAAAAACTACAAAATGTAGGACAAAACGTCTGGGCCTTCACGCCGCGTCTAACTTCTAATTGTGCTCTATGTGGCCTTGGACGGTGTCGAATATTTTTTCTGTGCAATTTTTTACGCAACCGACAAGGGTGTCTAATTATCGTTTAACGTGAAAAATAACGATTAAGAAATGAAACGTACTCGAATTTAAAAATTTTAATTGTTTTCATTTAGAATTATAGAATCACGAAATTAATAGTAGGTATTTTTGGTAGTGCTTTTAGGAGTTTAATTGTGGTAGATTTTATTTTAAATTACAATAAAAAACAAAAACACTTAATTAAGGACATTGAAATGGCTCGGAACGACAATATATTTCATTGCATCTCTAATTGTCTAAATATATGAGATGTTTCAGATACTCATATACATAAAGTAGGCTATTTACTTAGATAGCATAATAGATGTCATAACATAATCATTGATTAGACAGACCACATATCCTTATCAATTGACTGACCGCCTGGCCGAGTGGTTAGACTCTGTAGAACCAAAGGTCGCGGGTTCAATTCCCGCCTGGGACAAATATTTGTGTGCATGAACATGTCTATTTGTTCTGTATCGGCGTGTAAAATATTTGTATATGCATATATTATAAAAAATATTTCAGTATCTATATCAAATGCCTAGTACCCATAATACAAGCATAATACTTGCTTAATTTGGAACTAGATGGCGCTGTGTGGGATGTCCCAGGTAGGTACTATGCAATTTTTTAAGCAAATATTTTGTGAAATTACACATGAAATGTAATTTCACAATCTTTATTATTATTATTAATAAGCTAACAGCTACCGCTGATACGCTTATCTCATTTCCTTCTTGCTGAATTTTACATATCGTTGCCCGAGTGTTCAATCTACCGTTATGCTAATTTATCAGGAGACGGTTTAAAGTAATTTTACAGGCTAATATAACCTTTGTACAATTGAAATTCAAACATATTAAAGTATTTAAAAGTCTTTGCCAATGTTATATATTTTAAGACAATAAAGTATAAAAAAATTATTATTATTCAGGTTTAAGTTTAAATGTCATTTTCGCCTAACTTGGCCGTTTGGACAATAAGCACTCGGACGACGATGTGGATGGAATATTTCAAAAAATCAACATGTGTAGGTATATTTGCATTTTTTTTATACTATCCGGTATCTGTATGAATATCTAAAAATATATATGGTATAAAGCAGTCATATACCTTGATTTTGAAATTTGAAGACCAATATCGTCATATAATTTATAAATAGCTTTCCATAAGTCGTCACTTATAATATTTTGTCTTTAAGCAAAAGGAAACTTCAGCGACCTTTCGGAATCACTATAAACACCTGCTTTGCCTATTGTAAATATATCAACAGCCATTTGAAGACAGAATAAACCTTTTCTTTCTACCTTCTTGCCTACGAGAATCATCTATTACAATTTTATCTCGCTAAATCATGAGTTACCTTCTCCACCCATTTATGGGTCTAGCCCTTAGATCTTCTTCGCTTAGCCCGTATAGTCCAATACACGCTAAGAACCATGCCGTCACCATCAAATAACAGATTACCACCACCCGAAACGGCAGAAGTACCACTGTGAGGATCGCCGTCTGTAAAGAAAAATGAAAATTGAAAATGCTGTAAGCTTATTAGTTTTCCCGCAGCTCCGCTCTCATGAACATATATCCATTGACATCTTCAGTAACACGCGTCATAAGTTTAAGAGAATGGTGTCACGAGTCATGTCAGCACAGAAACATTGAGATTAGAGGACCATATTAAAACCCAAATTTATAAATGTATGTATAACAGATATTTTTGATTGCTTAAATGTTCTACTTTTTGTTATGTAACGGAATTCGGATAACTATACCTACTGCTGTACCTACTTGTAAGAGTGTTTTATTTTTATTACTCAAAGGCTCATACTGTTTGTGTTAAGTGCCTTTTATAGTTTTTTTTTATGTTCTTAGTGAAAACGTTAGGAAATAGATAGCTATCTAATTTTATTAGTTTAAATTATTTGTATAATGTATTTTGTCTATTTCTGTTTGTTTTCCAAAATAAATAAATAAATAAATATATGTATACTGGGATTATTGGTCACAGCTCGTACCTACCAGGTTATCGACTGAACATAGTCCAAACTTATAGAGCTTGTAGAGCTTACCGAACTAAATAAAAAGTTGCATGTGAGAAGATGGCATAAACTAACGGATACTGAGAAAAGCATGTTTAAAGTTGAACTACGTCCAGCCAAATAACCCGTATCTAAACAAAAAGTTCAAGTAAGCAGATGACGCAAACTAACGATTATCGAAAAAAAATGTTTAATTTTTCATTTAAGATTTTTTTTTAATTTTTTTTTTAGGTGCTGTTAGGTTACTGTTTCTTAATATGCAAAATGAACTTTATACCAGTTTGTCTAGTATTCTAGTAGTCTAGGCTATAAAACAAGCATAATATTTTACTTTTGGACTAGATGGCGCTGTGTGAGATAACCTAGGTACTATTATTATAAAGTATGTTGAAGGATTTCAGAGACGTAAGAGTAATTTATAATAACGTATACATCACAAGAACGCCTATATAGGCCCCAAACTAAGCGTTAGCTTGTGTTTTGGGTACCAAGGGTACCAGTATCAATATTTAACATATAAATAATGACCCGACCTGGGATTCGAACTCGGGACCCCCACTAGGCCAAGCGGTCGTCAATAATAATGAACGAAAGCCTTGCATACATCTAGCAGTATTTCTACAACCGATATATTAGATAACTGTTATGTAATGTAATATGAAACTAATATAAATTATAACTGTCGCAACAGATTTTAAATTTACTCCAATCATATCTATAACATAGATTTAAGCTAGCGACGATGTTTCTTGCACCAGATGTACTCTACTCTATTCGTGATGCGTCGAGAGTAAAAATAAATTTGCTCGCGAGCAACACAAGGTCAATGTCAAACCATAATACTTCTGGCTTAAAAGGAGTTACATCCAAAGCAAAAGCCATTAAATAAATATTTAAAAAAAGTCAAACCATATCTTATGCAAGTGGCATAGTTTAGTTGCTTATTAGTGATTTATGTCTATACATACATAAACTCACACCTATTTCTCAGAGGAGTAGAAAGTTGGTACCGTCCTCGTTTCATGCAAGTTCGTCGATTTCAAGTGCTTAAGAAGGGGCTTCCGCGTGATAGCCCATACAAGCTTAAATTATTGTGTTATCTGGGTTAGAACTAAGTTTGTGTAGAGCCAAAACTTCGAAATTTCTATAAACATTCCAGTTATAAAAATATCGTTTATGAGCATTTGTAAGAAGTATCAATCGCCATATGCAATTTGACTTAAGTAATTTTTATTTAACTATAAGTTGTCTCAAATTGAAACGACAAATCGACGGTCCCTACGTACAAAGCGACATGTCAAAAGCTAAGGTTTACAGAAGAGGGTAATAAAGGTTCAAGTTGCTCTAGAAAGAATTCTAATTACAATTATAAATATATCTTTTCTATAATATTTTTCTATCTTTAAGAAGTTTAAAGTAGTATTTATTCAAATTAATTTTTTTTCACATTTTGTGGGTAAAACTGCTAGATAACTGTTTCTACGCTGTCATTTAAATAAAACCATGCCAGAAAGACAGGCAGATCTAAGATACCTGTTTATACGTCGGAAAGAACAAAACAATGTTTTCAAATATAATTTAAGTAAATGTTTTTTTGAAAACGTGGAATTGTGTTATTATTTTCCAAAGGATTCCTTAAATATGCTTATATCGATGCCCATTAATATTAGAAATACATTGATTATATCTCTTTATTCATGGTTATATAATATTATTATTAAAAAATAAAATAAAATTATATAATATTAATATTTAAAACTTTAAAAAAACACCACGAAACTGTATCTGTATTTAACCCCGCGAAAGGGCACGAACACGTCTAATTAGAGAATTTATCGTAAATAAAAGACGTTATGTTAGACAAGACCGCGGCGTCCACACCGAGCGCTTTTTAAAACGCAGAACAAACCGCCATATCTAAGATATCCGCATTTACGACACAAATTCTTTGTAATTATTATGCTTGTTTCCATGTACGATTTGTATATTTAGTAAAACAGTTAATATTTGTAAAAAAATCTTATATAGGTATGAGCGTTTGGACAATCTAAAGTATATTATGCAATAAAAAAAATGGCAATTTTCGACGTGTCTTTATGTACGTAGGGACCGTCGAATTGTGGTATTTTCAAGAAAGCAGTGTTTTTGAGCTATCATAATATATTAAAAAATATGCATGTGGCGCATCTTTATATGCCACCTATTCATTAAAAACAGTTGTAATGATAGCGCCACCTGTAGTGATGTATAACAATTAATTAGATTTCAGATACATTTACTACGTCTAATGGATATTTGATCTTTTTCGTAAGTTAACTACGTGATTCAAGACACTATGAGATTTTAATAGAAAATCACAAAAATTTAATTAATGATATTTTCACTTATTTTTTTTTGTATTGATTTTTTAAGGAACAGTTTTTTTAAACACATAATTAATAGTGCAGGTCAATACTGAACTTTGTTCTTTGGCTATTCTTTAAGAGGCTACGATTTTACGGATTTTGATCGTTGAGGCGCAACGTTGTATGTCTTTCTCACTGCTCCATGTGCAGCCCGAGAAGATTTTTAAACAAAGCACGATCTGAGATTAATCTAATCGCTTGCCCGTGTATCATAAACTATTGCACGGATTCCAAAATCATGAGATTATTCAGAGTTGAACTAATGCGTGGTTCCATTTAATTTGGCAACAACTCGTGAACTAGTTGACCCTAGGTAAGCATGTATTTTTTCTAATAAGTTCATAGTATATCCTATCATATTGATTTTTTTTTAGATTTTTCAAAACTATAGTTCAAGATGGCAGAAATCTACAACTCACGTAAAAAGTCCACATTATAGTAGAATAATATTTTAAATGTATTATCTGATTTTGAAAAACACAAAAGAAACTCATAATTATTTTAAAGCAGCTACTCAACGATACCCCACTCGAGGATTTATGCAGATATAAATAATAAAAATAATAATGTATAACATCACAACAACGTCTAGGCCCCAAACTAAGCACTAACTTGTATATTTGGGTACCACGCGAAGACACCACATATATATATAACGACCAAGACCCGGTACCAGTATCAATATTCATCATATAAATACTGACCCGACATGGGATTCGAACCCGGGACCTCCAGCTTCATAGGCAGGGTAGCTACCCACTAGGCTAAGCGGTCGTCTATTATATAATATTTTTTTAACCTTTCTATGTATTTTAATACCATATATGCCACACAGCTTTAAAGCACTAATAGTATAAAAGAAATATACATTAATATTTATGTAGAATTAAAATTAAACTAAGATGAAAACCATGAGTTAAAGGTATTAAACATTTAATCTAGCAAATGCCATAATTCTTATATTCTTGTTATAAAATAGGAATGAGTACATATAGATTCCCTCGTTAATGACCTTACATCTTGACCTAGCCGGTTCGTGCCAAATTGTTAATTAGCCAATTAATTATTCCATTAAAATTAAATGAAATAGTACATCATTAATGAAAAATCTTTATTAACCAACAATTCAAATAATTTGTGGGAATCTTTCATTTGTTCTCGAAAATGTAACATTATAGAGACTAGTCAGAGTTTCTATTGTGAATCATTTAACCCTTGTTTAAAGTGTATATTTAGTTAAATAAGATTAGTATCCGGGATCACAATCCCGAAAAGTGGGATCCCGCAGTCTTACGAGATCTTACAACATTTAGGTCAGCAGGTCTCGCACGCACCAGATAGGTTTATATACCACGGATCCACAACTCGTCAAAAATTGTTCCATTTATCTTAATTATTTTATACATTTATATGGGTAATTGGGTATCTTATCCTAGTAGTATCATAAATGTGAAAGTTTGTATATCTGGATGTTTGTTACATGATAACGCAAAAACGGCTGAACGGATTTAGATGAAACTTTACAGTAATATAGCTTATACATTAGAATAACATCTGTATAGGTTAGTTTTTTCTTGAAAAAAGACACGGCTCCTGTGAGATTAATATTCTTCATAAAACGGCTAAACAGATTTTAATGAAAAATACGAAGGTGTTTTAATTTCTTGAATGAACACTTAGGACAAATTTTGTCCCGGAAAATACGCAGTTTCCTGTGGGTTATCTATAATTCGTTCTAAAATAGCTACATCTTTAAACATGTGCACGCGGGAGGAGCCGCGGGCGGTCGCTAGTATACATGTAAATATGACTAACCGTTTTGTCTAGTAAAGTCGAAGACGCCGCGTCGACTATAGACTCAAAGGTCGCAGGTTCGATCGCCTCCCGCGCGGGTCAAATGTTTATGTGTATGAACATGTCAATTTGTTCCATAGCTGGGTGTAAGATATCTTAATTATATAAAAGTAAAAGCCAGTCATGTGGTACCCATAATACAAACTCTGTCGACCCAAAGGTCACAGGTTCGATCGCCTCCCCGGTCAAATGTTTACATGAATGAACATGTCAATTTGTTCCATGTCTGGGTGTAAGATATTAATCTATATTATGTACTTACAAGTAAAAGCAAGTCGAATGGTCACCATAATACAGACTCTGCCTATTTTGGGACTAGATGACCGTGAGTGACATATCCCAGATTATTATAACGAATATTATTTAAGTAAATCTACATATAACACAAATATACAAATATAAACTTTTTTGTGTAGGTACGTATCATAATATAATGTTTGTACGTATGACTCAGGAATCCCTGAATCGATTTCAATGAAACTTTCACATTTAAAAACAGACGCATAGTTCGACATATCAGTTATACTATTAGGGTCTTAACCTATGAAGTTGCCGTTCTTCAGTACTGGCCATTTCAAACAAAAAAAAATTTGATCAACCGTGAATTCTAAATTCAAATTAATTATGTTTTAAAAACATGACATTCTTTTTACAAGTCAGTCTTTTTTTTTATTTATTAGCGTTGTGTTTTCAAATTTTTTCGTGATAATGGACACTTTAAAAATTCGTGTAATAATGGAATATGAGTTCCGTTGTGCCACTAATGCAGCACAAACGGCACGTAAAATCAATAACGTTTACGGAGAGAACTTAACAAACGAACGCACAACCCGTTATTGGTTTGCCCATTTCCGTTCTGGAAATTATGACTTGAAAAATGAACTTCGTGGTCATCCGGACACTTTGGTCAACAATGATGAATTGAAGGCTATTGCGGAAGCTAATGATACTCAAACTACAGCTGAACTAGCAGCAGCTTTTGATATTAGCATCGAAACAATATTGGGCTATTTGCGACAAATTGGCAAAGTAAAAAAGCTTGATAGATGGGTACCCCATGAGCTTAACGATCGCCAGCATAACGTACGCGTCGAGACCTGCTTCGCGTTGCTCAACAGACACAAAAATGAAGTAATTTTGAACCGGATTGTTACCTGTGATGAAATATTGATTTTGTTCTACAAACGAAAGCGCGCAACAAGTTTATTAGATCCTGGTTCAACATCAACGTAATGAGTTAAACGAAAAATAACCCCTAAAAAGGTGATGGTCACTGTTTGGTAGTCTAGTGCCGGTGCAATTCATCACAACTTTTACAAATGGCATGAGCATTACTGCAGATGTGTACTGTGAAGAACTGCAGACAATGATGGAGAAGCTCGCACGTCGGCGACCAACTTCGGTCAATCGGTCGTCCCCGCTGTTTCTTCACGACATTCGACAACGCGCGACCCTATACAACAGTCTCCAAGCTGCTAGAGTTGGGGTTGGAAGTTCTCCCTCATCGGCCATACTTATCAGACCTTGCATCTAACGACTATTACTTTTTTCAAAATTTGGACAACTTTTTAACGGAAAAAAAATTCAATTCCTGAGAGACAGTACAAAATGCAATTTTACAAGAAGGGCATCAATAAACTGCCACTGCCTTGGCAAAGATGCATCGATTGCACGGGTGATTACTTTGAATAACAAAAATAAAGATGTTTGAAAAAAAAAATTTACTTATTTCATACAAAACGGCAACTTCATAGATTAAGACCTAATATATGTATGTATCATCACAGAGCTGAGGCAGAAGGCCTAGTGTGAATTTGCGAGGTTAGTGCCGAGCATATCAGTATGAAGAAAAGATCAGCGCCCCTAGCGGTTGGTTTGCAAAACATTGCTTCTTCATACAAGCATCGCGATAGACGCTAACTCGAAGGAAAATTAAGTTAATTCAGTTCATCTTCAACCTAGCAGTTAGACAGCTTCATGACAGTATAAGAAGAAATATTTGTTAATATTTATGTATATTGAAAACAAATGCGAATCGTGAAATCCATTGGCTACGAAGTTTCAAATTATTTGTAGTTACCGATGGTAGTTAGTTTACCTACAAGTTAGCACTTTAAAAAAAAAGAACTAATTACACTTTTTACTACATTTCTATATACTGTTAACATGTAGACGAAACTGCCCTAATGGAAGAAAACTAAAATTTTGGAATTGTTTTGTTTTTTTATTTTGAATCACCTTGGACAGATGGCAACCGTCAATAACATAAACGTACGCTACTACCATTACACATCTATGAACTAGGGAAATGCTATTCATGTTATAAATTACCTCAGTAAATTACAACATACGCCATTCATCTCTTTCTATATCTATTTAAATGCCGTGTCGTTCTTATATCTGTCTCTTTCTCGTATACTTTCACCGAGACTATTGTCACAGTTCTATCGTGATCAAGACAAACACTTGCTGCGTGCTATTTTTTCCTGTTGATATATATATTACTTTCTATGTGCAAAATCGGTCTCTAACTTATTGTTTTCTGGGTCACAATGTTAAGAGTTGAACGGTGTCGTAAATTTATGTCAAGAAAATAATGGATTGGAGAACGCAAATAAATAAACAAAGTAATGATTATATATTTATTCATATATCTACGTTTATACTAAAATCATAAAGGCGAAAGTATGTTTATTTGTTTATAATATTTCTTGGCGTTGTCGTCGCAGAAAATGAACAATTATGAAATTGCTACTTTTCAAGAGAAAGAAAAAATATAGATAAACAGTTATTATTTTATTATTAGCATTATTATTATTTTTTAGTAGTAATTATTGTTAATTAATTATTATAAACAGTTATTAATAACTGTTAGTTATTATCGTTTTACTGACTATTCTGATATTGTTTTATGCTCTTTCTGATGGTATGGTGTAGTTTTTATGTAGGTATACTCACTGGTTTTAAAGATATCTTACCTACTTTTATTTAATTATTTTGTAGACACCGTCTTCAAAGAACAATATGTAGAATTAGAGCAATATGTACAGAATGACTTAACTCACTTAGGAAAACATCTAAATAGATAAAATTTAAAATATATTATACATTCTCCACTAACTGAATATTTAGTTTTTTGCTTTCTTATTACCATGCATTAAGAAGAAATAAGGGCTCAATAAAATATTATATATACCCTGAGAACAGTGTTCATCATCAGGCGAGTAGTGGATGAGCCCATAATAAAAAAACCGGCCAAGTGCGTTCCGTACCACCATACAATATAAAAAAACGAGCGCGACGTTAATCGAACTTAACCATTAATCGTTATTATTATGTAATTTAAGAATTATTGTATAGATATATTTCATTTTTATTTCGTTAGTTATTTAGAAGGCGCTCCATGGCTAATCCGAAAAGTAATACTTAACATGAGTGCACTGATAGCTAGAGACATTTTTTTTTACTTATTTTATTACAGTAAACCTTTGACTTTTAGTATCGATTGTGAGGAGACTAAGCTCTGGCAACGGAAAGCGTAAATTTATAGTACCTAGTAATACAATGTAGTTTTCATCATAAATTTTTTTAATGATCTTTTATAATAGCATTACAAAGATAAAATGCATCTAGTTTTCGCTTATTGGCTAAACGCTATCTGCCATTTTCTATGGAATTTTTACAAAAATTTTACTTATAAAAGTACATTTTATAAGTTAATCTATTACTAAATTATACAGTCTAGTTATCTGTGATAGTTTTCCTTTTAACTACGTTATATCATACTTCTGTGATAAATTTTTTCCACATATCCAAAAGCAACGGTTTAGCTGGTAGAGTGAGGGACACACATGACTCTAAGAACAATTAGGACTTTAGGAGTGCATATCTCAACAACTGTTGACTTAAAGAAATAAAAAATTGTTTGAAACCTTGATATCATTTTTTAAGACCTATCGTTTGGTACCTCTCGCGTTAATATACGATAATTTTTTTTCGTACTTCAGTTAGGTAGTACATGTATGGCGACCTATCCCAAAAAAAAATTTTTCTTAATTTCATTATGTCGTTGTGTAGCGGTTCATAGATTACACCTACCTTCCAAATTTCATCTATATATTGCCAATAGTTTCCGAGAAAAACCACGGACACACAGACAGACGGACGGACGGACATGGCGAAACTATAAGGGTTCCTTTTTTACCATTTGGCTACGGAACCCTAAAAATGAGGAACACGAAAAGAAAAAAATTATACGTTAGCGGAAATGTGGTTCTTGTAACGTAATTTTGTGGTAGTTTGATGCGTAGTGTTTCTTCCTCGATTTCCTCTTATTTATGATGATCTAGATCATCAATTGCTCTACTGATGGTGGACCATCGTATTTTTTAAATAAAACTTTCCTCAATTTACGTTATTTTTACACATTAATGTGGACTGGAAATATTTTATCCCTTAATTACATGTATGGCGCCCTATCCTATCCCAAAAAAAAATCGTGACTAAAACTAAATATTAAAATGTTTGAGAAAAACTATCAATTTACGCCATCTGCTCACTTGAAACTTTTTGTTTACTTCTGTAAGCTTTTATACACGCACTGTAAGTTTGGACTACGTTCAGCCGAACGCGCGGTATATTATATACGAGGTGTTCAGCTGAACGTAACTAGTTCAACTTTAAACATATTATTCTGGTTAGCCGTATATGAATAAATAAATAAATAACCGTTAGTTTGCACCATTTGCTCATTTGAAACTTTTTTTTTACATTTGACACCAAGTATAGATATCCTCTTCTTCTCTGGGGTTCCTAAAAACCTATTACGTTTATGAAATTCATCAACCGTTTAATGCAGCCTTGTCGTTTGATCCATTGGAAATATTTGGTTTTTTATTGCGCCACGTACCTATACCAACTCTTTCATCACAGAAGCAGAAGACGTGTAGTAGAAGACATACCTACCTATAGATATAAACGTATCCATGCACGCGATGTTGCGTTGTTAACGTGTTAATGAAATCTCGAACGTGCGGGTGGTGTTAAATCGAATAAGGCTTCCAATGACCTTCGATGCAACTTTAGTATTATATACAGAAGAGTGACGACGACGCAATTGAGATCACTTGGAACAATATATATCTATGATTCTATATATTTATTCTTTTTATGCATCAATTTATAATGTTGAGCGGTTAGAAACCCTAACTACAGAACGAAAGGTCACGGGTTCGATCCCCGTCCGGAACAAATATTTGTGTGTATGAACATGTCTACTTGTTCCGTGTCTGGGAGTAAAACATTTATATATGTATTATTATAAAGTATATATATATCAGTTGTCAGAAACCCATAACACAAGCATAATGCTTGCTTACTTTGCCTAGACTTTGACTAGATGGCGCTATGTGGGATGTCCCACGTGTGTATTATACTAAATACGTCCGAACTTCGTAACAGATTCGTCGTTTAAACTTTTATGAACCAGAGTCAGCAATTTTATTACCTTTGATATGAAATTTGCAAACAACTCGTTAGTTGTCTTAAATATAGACAGATGAAATCATAGAGTAAATTAATTTGACAGCAGCGTTTGGTTTTAATAGAGTCATTAATATCAGTTCACAGTATCGAAATCAGATTGAAGTGACATTACGCCAATTTTGGGGGATTGAAACCGGGGCGCGGGAATTTCTCGGGGGTGAAGAGCGGCGCGAGGGGACCTTGCGCACTGAAAGTCGGACTAAAACTCGCCGTCTTACACCAGATAGCTATAGTATGAGTGGTTAGACGCTAAACGCAGAAGAGGGCTTCTAGTCAATTCGTACTTTTATAGGTAAAATGAAGAAAAATTCATGTGTACTAATATAGAGGAAAGATTATATTTGTTTTTTTTGTTACTAATAAAATCAAAAATTATTTAATTGATTTTAAAAATCTTTTACCTATAGAAAGCTACATTATTACGGAATAACATGGCTTATATTTTATTTTCAAACTAGATTTCCGCCCGCGGCTCTACTCGCATGGGCTACACAGTTGTACCAGGACCGCTATAATTTTTTTGCAAAAATATAATTTATAAGCTGAAGAGTGAAATAGACTACTTTTTATCCCGGAAAAAGGAGACCCGGTACAACCGTGTACTCTACGCGAGCGGAGCCGTGGGCGGAAGCTAGTAGGTATATAGCATTTTATAACCGTTTGTGATAAATGACCCAATTAAATTTAGTTTAAAACTAGCGACCACCCGCGACTTCCCTCGCACGGATTAGGTACGCTTGTGTATTAACATTAAATAGGGTTGTTTTACAATTTCACATAAACATTGAAACATTTTATTTTTAATTTCCAACCAAAAGTTTAAATACCTATTTTAACAAGATAAATAATAAATTTCGTAGCTTTCAGTTTAAAGAATGATATCCCCTATATTGCCGCTTTAAGACTTAAACCAAAAATCTTAAACCACGACATATTTAGTTTCTACCCCAAAGTCTAAATACCTATTTTCAAGCAATTAACAAATTACGAATTTTCATGCAAGCTTACATCCTTTATACTTCCCTCTAAGGGATAGATTTTTTTTAAATCTTTTCTTAGTAGATAGATCACAAAACAATCCTGATGGCCTAATATTGATTCGCTTCCGCGATTTCAGCACCGCGTTGATTATGAATGAGTGGTATTTCGATTGTATATTTAGACTAAGTACGTATTGGACTTGGCAATCAAGTGGCATCAATCAGGATGTGATCAGAAATTGATATTATTAAAATTTTAATAATAGATGATATTATTACAATAATAATTTCATAATAGATAATAATTTAATAATAATAATAATTAAATCAATACAATACTATTTTAATAATTATTTAATAATAATAATCTACTTTACGGTTAACAAGTACCACTAGAATCCCTCTTCTGCGTTTACCGTCTAACCACTCATACTCTAGCTAGCTGGTGCAAGATGGCGAGTTTCAGCCTGCAAGGTCCCCGCGCGCCGGTATTTACCCGCGCGAAGTAGTGTTTGACATTTTCGATGCTGTGAAATGACATTTCTGACTCTATTAAAACGAATTCCTGCTGTCAAATTTATTTACTACATACAAGTACATATCGTATACTATAATATGAGCAATTCTTGTATATAAGTTTCGGCTGTCTCGGAAATGGCTCTAACGATTTGGAGGAAATTTCGTATTTGGATAGGTATCATCTCAAAACAGGTTTCGTGTTATTAAGTATATAATGAAATATGTTTTATGGTTATATATATAGGTATATAAATATGTTCCACCAGGGAGCGCTGCAGCAAATGTGTATCTTCAAAACGCCTGGACTGATTTCGATACGATTTTTTGCATTATATACGTATCACTTACGAGTAGAGAATTAGATAAGTTGTGCAGTTATGGGCCACCAGGGGGCGTTACAATAGATATGTTTCTCTAAAACGGCTGGGAGGATCTTGTTGCGGTATTTTGCGTTACATAAGTATCACCAAAAAGTAAGAGCAAGTTGAATTGTGCAAACTTGACTACATAAAAAAATTCCGAAGCAAGCTCGGTCACCCGATTTCAAATGATAATCTCACAATACTGTTTACAATTTTTATACAGGAATGCTTTTGATGGCATCTCATTTATTTTTGTGGACAATTCGGTAGGAAGGAATTTCGTTGTTTTAATTTTGAAAATATGTTTTTTTTGTTATTTTATTATTATTCTAAAGCGGGATTGACAAGACCGGATACGACGACATATTAACAACTCCAACGAGAGTGTAAAATTGAAATGATTCCATGCCACTGATTGACATCTGCTTAGTTAGGAGATTTTCAAATTTCAAATTGGATAGAAATATCTTCCACATATAACTTTTTTAGAAATGTTATTTACTTATCACAAACAGCATATACAACTAACAATGCAATGCAATGGCTTTACTTCATAGAAAGCTACTCTACTACTATTCATATGAGCTCAGATGTGCCCATTCAAATTTAAACGCTTAGGTTCAACAGTTGTTTGAATTGCAGTTAATTTGTTTTATATTGTTGTTTT
Organism: Luffia ferchaultella; assembly: GCA_949709985.1. Lineage (NCBI taxonomy): Eukaryota > Metazoa > Arthropoda > Insecta > Lepidoptera > Psychidae > Luffia > Luffia ferchaultella. The sequence continues at coordinate 2,091,023 of OX453252.1, forward strand.
TATTAATAATAATAGCCTTTATTTGACAATCTTACATAACATTCAACTTAATTATATAATATTTTTGTTCAGTTATTCGACACCGATACGTGGAGATTGTCTTGCTTTCCAGCTTCCAGTATGCTACAGTATGTGGTTTTGTACTTGTTTTCTCCAAGTAATACCCGCTATTCTTCTAACGTCGTCGTCCTCCCATCTACGACGCTATCTCCATTTCTTTCTTTTTTAATGTCTTGGGCACCACTCTGTGACGTCCCTAATAGACTATTTATCATTTACACTCCTAATCAATGTAACCCGTTCACTTCTATTTTAGTTTCTTAATACAGTAGGTAATATCAGTAATTCTGGTTGGGTTTCTTAAAGAATCTGACTGACCTATTGGCTGAGCGGTTAGAGACCTTAACTGCGGAATCAAGGGTCGCGTGTTCGATTCCCACCCGGGACAAGTATTTGTGTCATCATCATCATCATTATAATCTCAGCCATAAGAACTCAGGAATATTTGTGTGCATGAACATATCTATTTGGTCCGTGGATATAAAAGTATCTATATATGTATATGTTATAAAGAAGGAAAAATTACATAAGACACAAAAATAATAATAATAATAATAAATAAAACTAATCCAATAATCCACCCCTCGTCACCCCCGACGCAAATGTGCCCATGACGCTCATCGCATTGCCGCGCTGAATTGCAACGAAATGCAATGCAATGTTATAAAGAATATTTAAGTATGTAGATCAATTGTCTAGTACCCCATAATACTAGCGTAATACTTACTTACTTTGGGAATAGATGACGCCGTGTGGATGTCCTAGGTTTTATTATTACAGTGTCTACATAGTTTTATTTCATATTTTGGTTTGATGTTGAGTAAACTTCGGTCCATACTGTGTTGGCAAGTTTCTAGGTTGCGCATATTATTATTTGTTAAAAGTCATGACAGATTAAAATACTAAGCAACGACTAAGCAAGGACTAAGCAAGACTCTTCCTAATTACAGTGATAGACTAAAGCATTTAAAGATGGATAGATTGATGTATAGAAGAAATTTAATAGACTTGTTATTTTTGTACAAATTATTCAGAAATCATATAAGCTGTCCCGAGCTTCTTAATAAATTTCAACTAAGAGTTCCACGTAGACCCTCTCCTCGCTATTCAGTCACAGAGTTAATACATGCTCCTTTTGCTGGAACAACCCTACGCAAACATTCTTGGCCGTTGACATGTTTAGGGACTCTGTTTAAATATCGATAAAACATACTAGAGTCGATCAGAGACACAAGATGTGATTGATGCTTGATGTACATTGAGGATTTCAGTTATGTTATGTTCTAAGTTTAATTTTTGTTATAAGTTATATAGTTTCAATTAATGTTTAAGATAAGTAATAAGAATCACCTTTGTTTGCACATGGATAATAGTCATCCATGCTATGGCAACACTAAAAAGAGTGTGCATTTGTCATTCTGTTATGGACAAGTGTTGTCTTATTTGTATGTATTATTGTATCACTCACTGGATGTCCTTAAATAAATAAAATAATCAAATATTTTTCTCTTAGCTTAACTGTTATAGAGAAATAACACTTTACTGAACAAAAATTACACTCAAAGCAGGAAAACAGTAGGCATATATCTGCGAAGCGTATCGGATCATTTTTAAATTCATTGACAGTGTCATGTATACGTATTCCACCAAGCTGGTTATAAAACATACATCAGTTATTAGCGAAATATAAAGTGTGAAGTTTACCTTTCCAATTGGCACCTGCCATGCAGCTATGGTCGGTTTCATGTTGCCCCCACTGGAGGTAACATAAAACCAATATTGAATCGAATCACGATTTTCAATCAGCGCGGGAAGAAGTGTGACCGAATACTCAAATAAGACACAAGTTGTGTGACAAAATGAGACAGCTGTCTATTTACATGAATGAGAGTCAAATTCGAAGATCTCGTTTGACCGCACCGAACTTATTGTCGTGTCACTTCCATAGACCACCATTCGAAAACAATCATAGCTCCATGTCACGTGTAATCGCAATTCCGTGTACTAATAAAGGTTATGTACATAAGTTTGCCAAATTTCATCACAGAAATTTTTCCTTTCCAGGTTTCCGGCTGACAGAGAATTTTAAAATTTGACATGAAGAATAAAGTATCATATATTTACATAATAATTAAATCTATAAATAAGTTTTTGTGCCACCTGGCAGTAAGTAGCGCTATAAATGCTGTATGAAAAACAAATGGCTCTAAAAGAACCAAAAAAAATTTAATACGCTATGGTATAGAACCATCGAGACCCGAATCCAACTCGCACTTGTCTTTGCAACAAACTCGTAACTTCTAAGAAGTATTCTCGATGAAAGTTAAACGCGCACACCACCAAAGTGATAGCAGATTAGATTAGAAGGCGCACGCTCGTTAACTGAATAACTCAAAGCCGTGCCTGTCTTTCATTCGATAGTATATAACTAGTTGTGATGAATAAAATAGAAATATCCGAGATGGGCGAAGATCATCTAAGTGACCAATCGTGTAGGCCATACACGCGTCCCGTCCTTTTTCATTCCTCATCCTATAGCTCAAATAAATATGATAACTTTAGCTCTTGAACTGAACGGTCAGCATTACTCCTCTATTGAACAAATTCAAAGCTCGGTGGTGAGCAGAGCACACTTCATATGAAACGATAGAGCAGCATATAGATATAGTGTGCATTCTCACTTTGAACTATGTATCTGCCGTGACTCAAGTTTCGGGTGTTAAGGGGGTCCCCCGGGTGTCGGAGAACGGTCATCGTCAGCTGTTTCGCCTATAAACCGGTAAACTGGTGTATGGGTGGTTGTATACGTAACAATCAAAATGCTATCTCCACGTAATAGACACAGCTTTCAATTTCGTTACTCGAAGGCCGACGACAATAACTGATCTAGCAACTGACACTCCATATCAGTCCAATATGCTCCATTGCAGGGGCTTAGGCCTCCCCTCGAGACGAGGGTGCTTAGGAAATATTGGTGCGCAGGCGTACAAATATCTTTTAATGAAAACAAATTATATCAATCAGTATAGGATATTTTAGTTTAGAAGGAAGAAAAATAATTAATATTATTGTGGTCATTGGCTCTGTCTCGGTTACCGCCAAAACCATAAAAGTACGAATTGACTAGAAGTCCTCTTCTGCGTTACCGTCTAACCACTCATACTCTAGCTAGCTCGTGTAAGATAGCGAGTTTCAATGCGCGAAGTCCCCGCGCGCCGGTCTTCAACCCCGCAAAATTGCGTAATGTCACTTCGATACTGTGAAGTGACATTTATGACTATTAAAACCAAACGCTGCTGTCAATGTTTTTTTACTCTATGGCTAGACCGTGCCCAGTTCCATTATAGGAGAGTCCTACCTGTTCGATACGGCTATATATTAATAGATGGAGCTACCATACAAAGAATTAGGTTTAATTTTTTAATGTTCACATTTCTATCTTTCAATTGATAAATATAACACGCGACTATAAAAAATAATCCTTTATAATTTGTTTTACTTGCATTGTTGATTGTCTCAATAGTTTCGAAGCATTTGTCGAAAAACCTTCTTATAAAAAACTTTTACATTTTTGTATAAATAGTCCTATCTGGTCCGAACCATGTCCGATCTCTGTAACTTTTTTTTTTTCAATTAATTGACGGAACAAGTTGAATTCAAAGTCAACCTATCTTCTGACGTCAAAAATATCAAATAGAAGACAACGGCATTTTATTTGAATACCTACTACGAAACGTGACTGACAGAATACCTACTGCATATTTTGATAAAACGTATCGAAACGGTTTTCGTAATAGTATGAATAATGACGTAAGGTAATAATATAATTACCTTAAATAATAAGTAAAAAGATAACTTCTAATTGATGGCAATAAAAATCGCCAATTACCTTAATTAATAAAATAATTAATTTTACGGTCGAATTTTTAAATCAAACGAGGAACAAGGGATCATGCCGCATAATGTATTAAGGAAATGAAAACCAAAACCTAAGATTTTGTAATCATAAAAGCAATTAGTACACCATCCTTTTCGCAGAAAAGCCATCTCTCATCATCTCATCAAAAAAAAACTCAGTTATAATAAAAGCGCTTTACTCGAAGTTGCATATATTTTGTTCTACAAATATTTATCTAAATATTTTTATGTTTTATTGTCTTAAATCGAATAAATAATTACAGTATTTTACATTTACTTATTTATGCAGTTTTATTTTGGAATTTTACATAATAATATAATATGAAGCTGGTGCGTAAAAAGCTTCGATCCGAGCTTTCGTTCGGTAAACACTCTCTCGTTTTATCCTTAAAACGCTTATGTGTGTATATGAAATAAATTACTTACCATATAATTTATATAAGTGCGATTAATTGAAACATACCTTTATTTTGTCATATGTGTTGTCCAATTCCAATTTGTGGACAAAAGGGTTCAATATCTCGGCACGCATGCCGTCCGAGAAAGCGCCGGTTTCACTACCATGCATTTTGCCGTTCATTTTTCACTACACGACCTATATAATATATTAAATTAAATCAACACTTTTACTATCATTTTATATTTTTACTTGTTTCATTTCGTTAAAATATTTAATTCTAAGCTATACCGAAACATATTTATTTTGGCATTTCATACACGTAGTAGAATAGTTAGAATAATGTACGACCTATCGCAAGCGCGCGCCGACTGCGTGCATTTCTCCGTGGTCGGTCTCGCACACAGGTCTCGCGCTTGACGTTTCCCCGGCGATCGACCGGTAGCCGAACTTAACCGAGAATATACGAAGATAAACGAATGATAACTTTTCTTCGTTTTATTAAACCTTCTTTTCTCCAGATCTTCTTTCGTTTTGTAAATATCATTGTAGCAACGATTTAGAGTTAGCACCTAATACTATATTACTTGACATCCGAAACAATGGGCTTGGACCGAAATTTTGAACATATAGTGTTTATATTTTTTTCTGAACCTTCCTCAAAAATTTTAAAAAAATGAAGTCTGTAATTTTCTTAGTTACTTTTTTCCACAAACATGTCAATAAAATATTCCTGTGACATCATCTGGACAGATTTTTACTATTTACATTATCTTGTACTAAATAAAGTCATCATATTTTTATTAGGTAATTAATGGATTACAATTTCATTTGACATAGGTAGTGACTTTATCTCAATATTTTTTATTTACTTTTGTCTTTGGTTTTTTACTGTGAAATGCAGCACAATGCGAGCTCAATCGCTCGGGTGACGTCACGGGGAGAATTTCAAGGTAAAATTAATTTTCATAAGTATCTGGCAAATTCGAAAACGGAAAAAAAATGAGAAGTTATTCTAGAACCTTATTCCTTTTAATTTTCATTACCATCAACAAAAGTTTAAAATTTTGTTCCAAGCCCTTTATTGGCGTAAGAGCTTTAACGAACGAGCGAAAAGCTGTATTTCATTAGTTATGTTTCTAATAATAACTTTTTCATTTAGTTATTTTTGAACGTAAGTAAGGCCATCGTGACGCTAGATAAAATAGCTCAAATTAAAGCCACAAATATCTAGATAACTCGCAATCGCCCCTGTACTGAAATCACCGTTACAAAGTGTTTATAAATTCGCAAAATAAATAACGTGTCACGTTTTATTTTTGATAAGTACCTGTAAAAGCTTATTATGTCTAACGACAAAACGGGTTACCCTTCTTTTGGTTTTGTCGTAGTAAAAACCAAAAACGTCGAAATTTTCAATTCAATAATAAATAAACGAAGGTAACCGAATGCTAAATTTTTCTATGTTTTTTTTTCCTGTCGTAATTATACAATTTTCATATTTGAATTATGCTTCAATGGGCATTTTTCAAAATAATACCTAATCCAAAAAAAAATGTTAACGGAATTAGGTTTTCTGATTCAAAAACGGTATATCATTGGGTTTCTTTCAGTGAGCTTGTGTGGCACTCAAACCTTGAGCTTAAATAAACTCTTTGGGTACGGAACTCAAAAAATAACGGAAACTAATTATTGTTTTCTTTTTATTTTATTTAAGAATGTTAACTTTGAATCGTATTAAATTAATCGCAATTTAATACGATTTTAATTAAATTAAAATAGTAGAACCAAAAAGAGTTAATAATGTTATTATCCTTCAGTTAAACAGCTGATATTGCAGATCAGCTGTTTAATTGAAGTGCTTAAGTGTTTAAGCTTACCGAACTTGCCTCATAACAGTACATACATTATGAGGCAAGTTCGGTACGCTGCATATTATAGTCAAGGTGTCAACCGATTAACCGATGACTATAATAGCCAGCTTACTGAGTACGAGCATCATAAAATTAGGTAGATACTTGAAATGTAATAATGGCGGGAGTGGGCTGCTTTTCGCAGTTTACGCATACGCAATATCATTGCACATACGTTACAAACAGAATGCGCATTTGTGATTGGTGTAAAGTACCTAGTCTAGGGATAAATATTGCTACAAAAAAAAATTTTTTTTAATTGCAAATTACATTTATTAATTTTACAATGTGTTAGTTTAATACATAAATAAAAAACAATTTCAAATATAAAAAGCTTATTCGAAGTGGCCTCCATTGGCTAGAATACAGTCCTTTAAACGTTGAGACCAGCTATCAATAGAAGCACGCACTCTTTCCATGGGAAAATTCTTCACTGGCAATTGTATGGATTGTTTTAGGGACTCCAAATTATCATGGCGTTTAGAGCAAGCGGTACTCTCTAAAACTGACCATAAATTATAATCCAGCGGATTAAGATGGGGACTAGACGACGGCCAGTCTTAGCTCTGATGAAGTCAGGAACGTTCGTTTCCAACCAAGACTGCGTGGACCGAGCTTTATGACCCGGCGCCAAGTTTTGCTGGAAGGTCCATACTTGGTTATTGAACATGGTGTTGTCAAGGGGCTTAACTACCTTCTCAAGAATGGTATCTTGATACACTTGTACCGATGTTTTGATACCTTTTTTCACAAAAATATATTTAAAAAAAATATCATCACTGGAGTCCACGCGGATTCTTAAATATCTATTTTGAAAGCAATCAGTTCAATAAGAAAAAAAGTTCAAAATGGGGTAACTTTTTTCAATTTTGACCACAGATTTGTCACCGGCGTCCACACGGACTCTTAGATATCGATTTTGAAAGCAATCAGTCCAGTAAATAAAAAGTTCAAAATGGGGATCACTTTTTTCAATTTTGACCACAGATCACAGCTTCATCAGTGGAGTCCACGCGGACCCTTAGATATCGATTTGGAAATCAATCGTTCCAGTAAAAAAAAAGTTTAAAATGGGGTCACTTTTTTCAATTTTGACCGCAGATTCTTCACTGGAGTGCACGTGAACCCTTAGATATCGATTTTGGAAGCAACCGGTGCGCGAGTTCGACTTGCACTGGCCGGTTTTAAAATATTTTCTGAACTACATTTTTTAACTTACCTGACACCAATATCGAAAAATTACAAACAGAGCGCGGCTGCCATTTAGAATTCCAAAAATAACATCAAAATCGTACTAAGCACACTTATAAACCGCAGAGGTGACACCAATCTCTAAGAATCACAAACAAGGCGCGGCCGCCATTTTGTTACGTCGTCCATCACAAAAATATTCGAATTAGAAATAACATTAAAAATACGAAAATATTAAACATCTTAGCGTTCTTCCTGCCGTGGAAATTGGTGAAACTTCAATTCTTTATTTATATACGAAAACGATCCACAGTTTGTCACCACACAAGTGGTACGTACCATTTTTAATATTTTATAATCGACCGAACGCGCCCTATCCCCGGTACGAAACCCTATCAGATAGTATCGAACGACTAACATCATAACAGCATGCCGTTCGGAACTAAGGTATACATCCCCCCCGCACCGCACGATTGCTCTGTTTAGACGCCTCAGATGACTGATTGTATACCGTAATAAAATTAACAACAGTTGATGACGTATAACGCTAAAACACGTCTTAGACCCTGGTTTGAAATGATAGCCATGTAAGGGAAAAAACCTTATCAAAATCGGTCTAATAGTTTTTAAGAAAAATGTAAACACATAGGTACACCCAGAAACAAACAAACTTAACATCTTATCTTATCCCTAACTATAAATATGCGGTACCTAGTTAAAGTATTCGCCTTAGTAAAAAAAAGCGTTGAATCCATATCTGAATCTGATGAACTCATTTTATCATACATAGACAGCTATTTCTATAAAATGCATAGAGATCGACAAAACAACTGAAGATCGAATCGGCCGCCTTCTCGCCGTTTTTTGTTTTTCTGTGGCATTCTACCCAGCCAGTATTTTTTGTCATTGATGATGGTAAATATTTACGTCAAATCTATATACCTACATAAAATGTTAATTTAGTCAAAAGTAAATTATAAGTATGAAGTCACACTACACAATTGTTGATAATATTTTTTTATTACAATTTTACGCTGCAATTTCATAGAGTTGTTGCATAAAAAGTTGGGACATGGCTCGCATAGTTTTTATTTTTATTTTTCTGAAAGCAGGGAAAATCGTTTTCCAGGGACGAAAAGTACTACTTTCATTCCACTGATAAGGTAACTTCAAACGTACTTTCCGAGTATGAGTAATGAAAATTATTTAATCATCGCGAACTAACTGCCGACTAACGTGGACTCTCACGGCAGGACTGATCCATAAATTCAAAGTCGCTCAGCGTGCTATGGAGCGGGCTATGCTCGGTGTTTCCTTGATGGATAAAATCAGAAACACTGAAATCCGTCAAAGAACTAAAGTAGTCGACATAGCCGAAGCGATCAGCAGGCTGAATTGGCAATGGGCCGGTCATATTTGCCGTAGAACTGATAACCGATGGGGTAGACGAGTTCTCGAATGGAGGCCACGTACCGGAAAGCGAAGCGTTGGACGCCCCCCGGCCAGGTGGACAGATGACCTGAAGCACCATACCGGGGGTAGTTGGATGCGAAAGGCGGAGGACCGTGTGTGGTGGCGAGCCTTGGGAGAGGCCTATATCCTGCAGTGGAGAGACACGGGCTGATGATGATGATGATGATGATGAACTGCCGATGCACCCTAGAGCTGTTATGATATTGTTTTTATTATAAAGCAGCTGCCTCTGCTTCTGTTTGTATGAAAAAGCATGCTTTTTATACTGCTTTTAACTATTGCTATTCTAAAAAACTGTTTTACCTATATAACTACTTCACGTTTTTTTTTTGTTTCTGTCCTAAAAGTACAGAGCAATTAGTGGTTGTTCAAAACGCAAAAACTTGAACGATTTTGAATGACTTAAATTTTAATTAATTAAAAGAAATCATAATATACGAAATCCAAGCAGAGTAATAAAAAGCAGAAGGCTACATTGCTTCTATGATTGGTTCATATAGTTCGCCTCAAACTTTATGGCGGACCAGAATACAACGCTATAAGCGTGCTTGTGCAGGTGTAGTCATATAGCCCTCGCTCCACTGCGTCCCGCTACACCTAAAACTGGTTACTGTGACGCGATTTGTGCCTTTTTTCACATCCGCCATAAAGTTTGATTCGAACTGTACCAGAAACGACACTGAAGGCAACGACATGCGCGCGACACCATGCAACTGACGTAACGTGATACGGTGCGAAATCGAAGCAAAATCATAAACAGCAGAAGCAGAATGAAACAGTAATTAGGTAGCGTGCGAAGTTACATTGCTTCTTACCAGAAAGCATGCTTCTCGTACCTGCTTCTCGTTTTCTAACAGCTCTAATGCACCCTTAGTAAGTCAGCTGGTGGCTGACTGGATAATATTTAAGTACATGCCTCAACTCGAACACATTCATTCCATTGTAAGTCTACCAACAGTGCAGTTCCACTCACACATACGTAAACAACCGCAAATGCAGTGCAGTGCCGTGGTTCTTCAGTGACAGTGAGTCTAAAGTTTTTTATTAATTATGGGATATGACCATACACGAAATAAATAAACCTATTATGTTCATGCAGAGAAATATTTTACAAGAGGGATTGAACTCGCCACATTTAATCTGCATTTAGTGTCTCCAACCACTCGACCAATAGGTCAGACAAAACTATGGTCAAAACAACTAATGGGTTTTAATCTTTATGGTTTTAACCCAGTTTTAACCAAATGGTTTTAACTATTAGCCAATTAGTTCTATGGGAAAGAATATGATTATTATTTCCAAGATTTTTACAAAAATAATTTTGTAACGGCAACACTGACGCCTACAAAGCTACAATACAATCAAAATCCATCATAATCAATGATAAACTTTTGTCAATCTCTTGGTGATCTCTTGCTTTGATTTGATATGATTTGGATTGGACCGTGTTTGAACCTCATCGTCGTAAAATTGAACATCTGTTATTAAAAGCTCGGAGTGTTTTAAGTTTCCACTCCGTGTATATAATTATGGAAACTAGTTAATACCATCAATCACCATAATAATATCGTCATGTGTTAGTTTACTGTGGTTTACTGTGTCACTGACAATAGGGTACAAGTGAATGGATTTAATTTTGTTGTTTTTAATCATAACATGGAAGAGAAACTTCAAAAACAAATAATTGATTATTTCACTTGCTTCGAAGAATATTATGTTACTGTCAAGACGCATTTGAAGGACTGCCAAAGATTTGGAATATCTATAAATAAACTTATTGCGCGTTACAATAACGTAAAGGAGTATGTGTGATTTCTGGCTGTGTGATTTATGTTAATACAGAATTTATTGTGATTATTTACTTTTAGGGCTTGCCTCATCAACACACCTTTAGAGATCTACCCAGATGTTCAGTACAAGATATGCGCAAAACTTCTTAACCTGATTACACAGAATATAGAAGATCTGAAAGTGAATATGTATGTACCTACTATATAATAATTTGCTGTAAACTAAAACTTGAGTAGGGCTATAATGCCCGACGAAACCTTAAAAAACATATATTCGGGATTAAAGGAGAGGGGTATGGAAACCTCTCACAGTATATAAATATTTTTAAACAGAAATATGAAAGACCTAAAATAGGCATCCTTGGTGACTCGCTGCTGTGCTCTGCTTCCTTCCCTGCATTGACAAGCTGAACAAAACCTAACCTATTTTCTTTTGATGGTGGCTCTATTTTGGCCAAATTTTAACTTGATCAATTAAATGAACACGATTTGTATCAGACAGCATTTAAAAGCCAACCCAAAACTTGACTAGTCTTTAATGTACAGTATAAAAGTAAATTATTTTCATTTCCAAATTCGAAGTTGTAAATTTCTTAGAAAAAAATTTTAAAGTTATTCTTTTCATTGTTTTAACATTGTTCAATAATTATATTTACAGATTCACACTTGAAGATTTGTTCGAAGGAGTCAACCGTAAATATTTATCACTCAGACAAACGTGTGATCTAGTTGATTTAATACCTAACCATCCTTTAGTGTTAGGTACAAGTCTCCAGCCACCTTTAAATCAATTGATAGATTTTGCAGCAGATGCTCTGAACTTGGCTAGTCAAATTTGTATGAATATTGACTATACTTTCCATTCTTTTATATCAACAGAAAAAGAAATCAATATTGATAGCTTTAAAATTTACCCTGAGTGGGATCGCCGCAGTACCGAAATAATTGCATACACAGCGTTTTGCGCCGATAACGAGATATAACAATGGATCTCCTCGATTCCATTTTGAATTCTATGCAAAAACCACCTTCTGCTAGTGAAGCACAGAAGAACATTATGAAAAAACAGAAAGAAGCTATGGAACGCAAACAAAAAGAAGATAAAAACATGTTAAACAGATTTAAAACGAGAGTAGAAGAAAAAATAACTAACTTTATAAAAGAAAACTCAAAACCGTGTCTCCAGTTTGAACCTATGGAACAAATGTATAGATCGATAATTAGGGAAGTGGCGGAGGCAGCTGGAGTCCAGGTATTCTCTTTTGGGTTGGAAGGCATCGATCGATACTCTGTTATTTATACAAAGGAGAAAGGTCCTTCTGAGGATGAATTGACTGTTCGAAGAGCTGGTGGTATATGGAACAGTGAAAAAGCTGTAGAAATGGCACAACGTCGATTAGATTTAGAAAAACAAGCAGCTTTAGAGACAGAAGAAGACAAGAACAGGAAGCGAAAAAGGGGCAAGGAAGAACTCAGTGGCACATTTTATAAACAAAAATATGCACATCTCATAGGTGAGGAAGCAGCAATTGATGCTGCACAGAAAACTAACATGAATAAAAGCTATGGGGAAGTCCCAAGCGAAAATAAAAAGGATTTAAGGTCCATCGAACAAACCATGGCTGATATAAAAGCGAAAAAAATGAAAAAAGTATTAGACACAGAAACAAGTGGTCCAGCTTAGCAAGAGATAACTTTCAGAATATTGGCAAGAAAAAAAATTTAAAATGATCCTGCCCATTTTCTCTATTTTAAATTATTCTACATAAATATTAATAACTATTAGTGAAAATGTTCTTTGGTTGATTTTCTACCATTTTCACCATTTTAAATTGTTCATCCAAAATATTAAAAAATGTGAGTGAAAATCAGGTTGTTTTTCCACCATTTGCACCATTTTATATTGTTCGTCTAAAATATTCTAAAATGAAAATGTTAATAGGTTGATTTCCCGCCATTTTCACTAATTTGTTTTACCAAAATATTTAATAATACTCTTAAAGCAATACAATCATTAGAAAAACATTGTTAATTTTATGTAAGAGTGCTTGTAAGTGATTGACTGATTTAGAATTAAGACTAAAAATGTTTGAGATTTAAACAGAACCCTGTGCTGCAATCTTCAGTACAAGTACTGTATTCTCGAAAATGGTAAAATTAAAATATTGTTGACATGGGGTCTGTTAAATTATAAAGTATATCATGTATACTTACTACCAATTTAGGATTTTTACAAGAAATAAACAGAAAGGATAAAACACAAACAGTTATTATTCTTACTTTGTATTAACACAATTTGTACTTTAATACAGCATCCTTAGTAAGGACATAAATATTGTCGTTATACATTGTAGTTATTGTTGTTATAAAAGTCATCTACTATTTTACACTTTATTTTTTATTTGAACATTGCTTTGGTACTAAAATATTCTTGTTTGCTGCAGTAATACATACATTTTTGTGTTTGAAGTTACAGAATTATTGGCAATTGTTAAGAATAAATGTAACATTTTTTTTTTCTGTAACTTTTGCTTCAATGACTCCATATTCAAATTAAATGAAACTTTTGATAACATGGTAGTTTTAATTTTTTTTTTTTTTAATAATTAATGACTTAGACGTGGCTACACCAAATTGGGCATGTCATTGTTCTATAGCTTTTAAAAAACAATAATATTACCAAGCATCCTCATCTATCTACCTACTCATTTTATTTATAAAAAAGGACAGAATCAAATAATACAAATAAGTTCTTAGTTTTACAAGATCTGATATTAAACAGGATTTAACATTTATGATAATATCCTCATCGCGTAATTATTTAAGAACCAGTCTATAATATTAGGTACCATTGCCAAGTTGTCAAATATAAACAGGTGATGTTGTGTTATTAATTCCCCCCTAATTTTAAACTATATGAATGTATTTGGTTGTTGAGACAAAAGTTGACCAAAGTTGTGCTTTTATAGGTTTAAATATTCTGTGTGAAGAGTAAATATGAGAGTATAAATAGGATGTATGCTGCAGTCACACAGCCGAAAAGGCCTTGTATATCAGGTTTTTATGCAAGCTACTATTATGTAGCTGCATTTACAAGCTAAATGTTACTAGAAGACCCGGTGAACTACTGACTGACTTTTTTAACAAAAAAAACTTTTAAATATCAGCTAACAACGCCATCTGTTGATAGTAATTCGAAGTGACAATTCCCATACAAAATCATCAATTTTATTTATTCGGCTGTTCCTTTGGATTTTTCTTTTTTTTTAACCACCTCAGTATTGAAGCGAAAAAAACAAAAAATATTCAAAACAGTCGAGCAATTTTCGAGATTTTGCGAGAGCAACGCACGGCAATTGATTTTATTATTAGAGACCCTGACTGCGGAGCCAAGGGTGCGGGTTCTATTCCCAAACAGGATAAATATTTGTGTGCATGAACATGTATATTTGTTCCGTGTCTGGGAGTAAAAGTATCTATTTAAGTATCAGTTGTCTAGTCTAGCACCCCACAATACAAACGTAATACTTGCTTACTTTCGGACTAGGTGGCGCTGCTGTGTGGGATTTCACAGGTATTATTATTCAATAAACTGGTTAACTGCTCATCTACATGATATTATCTTTTACATTTCTTATTCAATTATATGGATAAGATGGGAGTATTGTAACTTAATAAAGTATTTTTTTCTTTAGTTAATGATGCTTGAACACTGCCTAGTGATTGAAATAGTAGCAGCTCTCGGGTGAAGCAAAGAGGCTGAGCTTCTCTTTAGTAAGTACAATAAAAATTTGATTATATTTTTTTTTACTTATATAAAATTCCAGAGCTTATGTTTTACAGTAAGTAAGACGTGGCGGTCGTTACAATGCCAAACCCGCAGTGGAGCAGCGTGGTGGATTTAAGCTCCAAGCCCCCCTCACCCTGGGGGAGGCCTAAGCCCCTGCAGTGGGGTAAAAATGGGCTGACAAAGTATGTAAGTAAGATGTAATCTTTATAAAATCTATTTAAAACTTTGCAATAAGAACTACATGAGAGTAATATTTAAACACTCTATATCCGATCCGCGGGACGATGAAGTGAAGAAGTAGGCTAGCAATGACTGGCTTCGTAGTAGGTATTGCGTAGTTTCAGCGGAGAGAGCCAGTTGATGGGTAACTCATACAGCAATTGACTACGCTTTCATATTTGTTAGTGATTTTATTTTATGGTCTCTCGGGCCACGTAAACGGTGTGAAAAGAAATACGCAGGCGAGCAGTCTACATCTCACTCATAGACACGTGCTGCTGGCACGCAAGTCGAATATTTCCGAAATATATCAGCACAGTTACCATGAATTTGAATTGGTTTAACCATTACCTTGTTTAACGCGTCGACACTCTTAGTGATAATTTACAAGATTTGTATCGACAGCGCATCTGGCGGTATTAAGGAGAACTAAAATTGACATACAAAACCTATAAGAGTCGCTAACGAGTCCGTGCTGTTTGGTTTGCGTTATTTATTGAGTTCGATAATATGTTTGTAACGACCAAGCCTATACTATTATCCATTTTCATTACAGGTAGTAAGATAGTCATTAAATTGTTTTTACGGGTTCATACCTAAAATGTTGTGAATTGATCATGTATAAGGTTATCATTATCATCATCAGCCCATTTTCACCGCACTGCAGGGGCTTAGGCCTCCCCAGGGCGAGGAGGGGGGCTTGGAGCTTAAGTCCACCACGCTGCTCCACTGCGGGTTGGGAACTGTAACGACCGCCATCTATTGACAGCGTCCGGGACCGACTGCTTAACGTGCCCTCTGAAGCACGGTGTCAGTGATATTGTGTACTTAAGTAAGAAAAACTCATTAGTACACGCCCGGATTCGAACCATGGCCCTATGGGGCCTTATGAAGAGACAGGTTCTTTGCGCTCTGGGCTATCACGACATGTATAAGGTACCTACATACAACTGATACAACAAAGTATATAGGTATATTCTCGAAGTCGTCAATTGATTAAAACCTATAATTAATTCTAATTAATTTAATTTTTTTATGTATGGCGGTTTATAATTTTATTTCTTTTTAATTTTAGTGACCATCGGACAAAGTATTAATTTTAGTGTTTATTCGTCTAATAAAATCATAAATAACTAACTAGGTACCTATATTAAAAAAAAAGTTTTTTTTTTAAGAAATAAGTTTAGACACAGAGAATGGAGTAGGTTAGAGGTGCCATGTGAATATTTAAAAATAATTACAAAACAAATATAAGTAAAAATGTTACCCATACATCAATAATTTTGTCTCACATTTATATTATTTTAGAAAGCAGTTATGTCGTTCATCCTTTTCCCTTACATCTTTGGTATGATCTGATGTCGCATTTTAGAGTTTAGATTATGAAATCTGTCCTAAGTATGCAACATATAGCATACTCGAAGGGGACAGCGTAACCGCTTACATGCCAACTCTAACCTACTCTAATGCTCTGTGGGTTTAGACTAACTTCATTGGTTTAGACGCGAAACACGATCCTCCTAATTAAATTGCCCTGTTTCATTCATATACCTACAGAACAGATAGGTTTGTCTAAGTAGTCATAAACTCTTCATAATTAAATTCTTCATTTTGTCTTTGATTCGGAATTGACTAAAGAAAGTGCCGGATATCATATTGTCTAAACTTTTATTTACCTATATTTTTTTAATCTTAATAGCCAAACAATTATACAGTTTACTTTATATATAGTTCCAATCAAACTTTATGGCGGATCGGAAAACAACGCTTTAAGAATTCTTGCGCAGGTTCACTTATATGCCCCTCGCATCACTGCGTCCCGCTACACCTAAAACTGGTTACTGCGACGCGACTTGTGCCTATGTTCACATCCGCCATAAAGGTTGATTGGAACTGTACCTATACTTTACATAGTTACATATACACCATGTTCAGCCGAACGAACGTACTCCAAACTTATAGAGCGTGTAGAGCTTACAAAACTAAACATAAAGTTTCAAATGAACAGATGGCGCAAACAAACGGTTACCGAAAAAAAGTGTTTAAAATTTCTTTTTTATCACTTGTTTTATTTTTTGTTTAGTTCGGTAAACTCTACCTTCATGCTTTATAAGTGTAGACTACGTTCAGCCAAACACGCAGTATGTCGTATACGGCGTACTTGGTTGAACAGTCCAAACTGATAGAGCATGAAGGTAGAGCTTAGCGAGTGATTTTTATCTGGTATGGCGTAACCAAAGAGTGGGTAAATAAATAAAACAAATCAAATCTTTGAGAACGTTTATTACCATCAACACGTTAATATTTTAGAATAGAACAACAAACAAGTCAATTTATGTAAGGACATTGCGCATCTCTTATGATAATCACTACACTATTTTTATACATAACTATTGTCATCCATTAACTATGACTATTCTTATATCAATTGTAATATATATATGTATGTATCATATGATTATTTCTTTAAATGTTACAAATAGGGTTAAAAACTCATCGCGAGCGAGATATGGGTATATTTGTAGCAGCTATTGAAAGAGATTGAGAGGTAACTTTAATAATATGATAAATTTTTCGTGCGTTAAGTTTCTGCTGATATAATGAAAAACCACAAACTTTTTGTTCATTGCTAATAACCGACTTTTCTTATGAAAATATAAAATTGAAGTTACACTGAAAAATACTATGTGGAATTCAGATTTTATTTCAATCAATAGAGCGATTGATGATCGAAATCATCATAAATACGAGGAAACCGAAGAAAAAAAACTACGACTAATTAAGTTACAGGAACCTCTTTTTTATTATGAGGGTCATCCATTGCTCGACATTTTCCTCAGGATAGCGAACGAAGCTTAAAATGCGGGAGAGAACAAGAATTCAAATAGGAAAAAGACCAACACCAGAACTGACAGGATCAGCACAAGACGGGATCAGATGTGATAGGATATAAACAACTAAAAACGAAAATCTAAAAGAACAGGACATACCTAATGTTTCCATCGGATCATATCACACCCGGAAGAAGTTAAAGCTCGATTACAGAAAACGGAAGTGAGGGCTAGGGTGGAGAAGAAGAACCCCTGATAGCTCAGGTGGATGTGAGAGAATGAGCTTAAGTTGTACCTACCTACCACCACCGGCGGCAAAAAATATGTATTTTAAGTAGAACGTTACATAAGTCCTCGCAGTGAAAAAAACGAGGGGAAAAAGCTATACTGTGTAGGTATCATAAATTGATATATTCTGAGTTTGTTGGTTGGAGCTGATGCCTAACACGGACCGCCTTTTAAAAAGAATATGTAATGGCAAATTTCCATACAAACGGCGTTAACGGTTGCACCCCATCAAACCTTAACCGATCGGCGTAACAAAATAATATCGTATTTAGATCAACAAAAGCTAGATACACACATTTTCAATTTTTTTTAATACATATTTTAATATATCGTAAGCGCAAAAAACATTTGGATTTTTTTTCAAATTGTTTTATTTTTCACAACATGTTCAACATGAAACTAATTGCGTTTTCACAATATCTCATCGAATTTCATAACTTTCCGATTTTTAAAATTTTTCACCAGTGAATTCTGAAAAAAGGAATAATTTCAAAAAGAATCGCGCGCATTTAAGTATTTTGTTATTATAATGTTTCAAAATATTTTAAAAACGTAAAACGGATAATCCTAGTTTTTGTTGATTTGAACACCATATAATTTTACATGCGCCAATATGTTAAGTTTTATTGGGGTGCAACCGTTAATGCCGTTTGTATGGAAATTTGCCACACACACTCCTCTTAACAGTTATATACCCATCCTAACCGCTATCGTATACTTTCTACATTCGTGTACTGTTTGACTGGATAAGAGGTTGTAAAACTAAACTGCTTCAGCAGATCTTACTGATTGATACTGTACTGTACTGATTGATAATAGTATTCATTGTGAACATTGATTACGTCCGTTTATTAAGAAACAGTGCCCCACATTTTTGCACTAAAATATACCTAATTACAAACATGGCTTTTGATAATATATTTACGGGGTAAACAGAATAAGTTCGATACTTCTTTAGTGCAGTAAAAGCGTTTTTTTAAAGAGTTTTTTTTTCAATCGTTTAATTATACACAATATTTTAAAACAGTTTGAAATTTTATCAAATGGTTCTTACCTTTATTCTCTAACATCTAGCTGCAAAATATTGAAACAGTTAACAGCGCTGTTTCGTCATATTTAAACTAATTTGTGCTAATTTTTGAATACAAGTCATATCTACTACAAATATCTTAATATTAGTAGGCATTATTACGGACAATTTCAATATCGCCTATATTGTGAAGGTATATAATATATAATGTTATAAGTGTGTAACAAAAAACATTTTATAGTGCTTAAATTAATATTACGTTTCATACAAGGAATATAAGTTTCCGTAAAATTGATAGAAATTTTAAACTAGTTTCTGCCTGAATCTAGGAATCTAGAAATCTGGAATAATCTGCAAAATATATATTAAAGTATGTAGTAAATAATTTGTCTTTATCTCACGGGTTGAGTTTCAAAGAAGTTGGCAATGTATCCTCGTGGCCTTGTGTAGCTTCAACGCTTTCAAGTCCGTAATAAATTATGAGGTGAAAATGGAAAAGCGGAACACGTCTGTAATGTACGTACCTAGTTAGAAATTTTCCTCGTGAGTTTGAACCTACCACTCACGATGACCAACCTATATCAATAAGATTTTAATTTTTGACTTCTCGAGAGGGAACTTAGAAATTTTCGAAAAATTCGCGAATTTATTGGTAATTCTTAAACGGATTAATCGATTTGCATTTTACGATATTTGAAAAAGATTGAATCGATTTAGATTTCTTGTAAAAGAAACGGGTCAACCAAGTCGGACTCGCACCCTGAGGTTTCTATGCTGTTATAAATTTATGTTGACAATTTTATTGTTACTTGCCGCCACTTAATTATTTTGGTTAATTTAAACATATTAAGTATTTGATATAAATTTCGACTTGATACCTCCACGCGTTCCTGAGAAAAATGGTCTTGACAGACAGACAGACGGACAACGAAGTGATCCTATAAAGTAAGGCTTCTTTTTTACCTTTTGAGGTACACAAGTTTAAAAATAATGTGATCTTTCAATTACACAATAAAAATAATTTTGAACAAACTGTTTTCTCGAATAGTTTTCAAGCTGCCGAAACGAACAGTCGCAAAATATAATTGGCATTACATTTCAAAAAACAGCGCCAATAAAACCATACAAATATCGGTAAAAATTTTATATTAAGATAATCCCGATTGAAAATCAATTTTGTGTTTTTAAAAAGAATATCATAAATTTAAATTCTCTAATAGTTTTATCTCGATCGTATGAGTAGACCTACCTACATTTTGAATTCTTTAAAAAAAAGTTTGTTTTTTTTTTAATTTTCAATATGTAGAGTGGATAAATTCCAAAATCTATTCGCCATAAGTATCCAAAAACTGCTTAGTATGCAACCAACCTTATCAAAATAGTTTGATTTGAACGAGAGCTCGATGAACTCAAAAGGGCATTCATATTTTCAAGCTTGAAGATCGAAAATAAAAGGAAGTTTTGGGGCTGACCCGTCTTTGTCATTTAAAAAAAATTATTGATTTTTGCTTATTACGGACAGCCTCAAAAACTACTTAACTGATTATAAAAATTCTTTCACCTATGAAAAGCTTTATTATTAGCGAATAACATAGGCTATATCTTATTTTCAAACTAGCTTTCCGCCCGCGGCTCCACTCGCGTGGACTACAGAGTTGTACCACGGGACCGCTATAGTTCTGTGCATAGATATAGTTTATAAGCTGAAGAGTGACATAGGCTACGTTTTATCGTACGTAATTGTGTAGTCCATGCGAGCGGAGCCGCGGGCAGAAAGGAAGTGATAAATAAATTTAAAACAGCACAAAAAACCTCAGAATCTATCACTTGAACCAAGAGCCGCAGTCGCGTTACGGCGTTTTGCCACAACACGTTTAAAGTTTGTATATGAATTGAAAAACTATACATGTAAACAACAACAGGAGACAATATATTTGTATGAATATAACAATAACAATAAAAATATTCCAAATATTCTTCTTTATAACGAATAATATCTAATTAAATTATTCTAAAACTATGCAATAATTATTAGCACTGAATAAAATATTTTCATTGTGTGTTTACATTTCTTATAAGAACACTATTTATTTGATATGTACAAGAGATATATTTGTAAACAATATGAACATAATAATTGACATTGATTGTACAAGTTCTAGTATACTAAAATTATATATATTACGTCTAATAAATTAAATTCATAAATAAAAAATTAATAACATTTAAAAAAAGAAATATATAAAGAACATTTTTTAGAAAATTCTCTCATAAAATATAACTGATTATTCAAGGACAATATCTTACTAGCTATAAAAACATTTTCTTCTAGTCTATTTTCCCATATACAGGATGAGATTTTAGTCACCAGCCAAATTTTGTCTAGATGTTAGGTATCACCAATAGACCTCATAACGTTAATAAAAAATATAGGTTACATTTTATTGATAAATTATTTTATCTATAGTTTTATTTTAGAACGTTTGGTTGCTTTCTTAACGCTATAGTAAACGTACGCGCCCGATACCTTGACCCGAAACGGGACGGCGCGCTGCCCCGGTGACTAGAGTTATTGGTTTTTTCGGGAAATGTTTCTGTAGTCATCTGTCAATATTTTTCTATTAAACGATACTAAAAGAAAACAAGACGGCCATCGGTATTTTACCAAATATCAATACATTAAAATTTGGCTGGTGACTAAAATCTCACCCTGTATGTAGGTACATACTAAAGTACTTATATGACTTTACCTACCTTAATAAATTTCCGAATTATATTGCCACTCAAGGGAAATAAACAAAAATTGTACGTCTGTCTAAAAATATTTCAAAACAGACATAGCAAAATCTATTTGTCCTGTATGTAAGATTTTTTTTAATCATCTTCCAACTTTGTTCTTTAAATTAGGTTTATTCAAAGTTTAGTACTAATTAAAATTTTCACAATAAAACTATTTTTCCGAAAAAATTATTGGTACAGCCAGCATGGTTATTAAGTCAAACGCAAATATGGCGCACGAGAAAGAGACGACCGCAGATGTACCAAAGAGGAGTATCACCCCAGTGGCTGCAGATCGGTGCAACCGTCAGTCGCCTGCGTATTTCCATACTAAGACGATAACTTTGTAGCGCCATATTTCAATATTTTAATACTCAACTTGATACTGAGTGATATCAAAAAACACATAAATATTATATTATTTTCATCAAAGATATTATAATTTGGAAGGTGATGATATGATAATTCTGTATATCGTATTATTTTTATGTTGTTAATATTTAAGAAAGGCAAAATTCGAAAATACCATATATAGGACTTTTATGACTATGTAGAAAATAATATTATACGATACTTTATGCAAAATTTCGAACTAGATTAACAGTTTTTAATAGTAGATTATATTTTTTATTGGCTTGAATACTAATTCCAACAGTTCTCTACGTTTAGTTTAAGCACATATTAAAAACAAAATGTAACACCGGCACTTCACGCTTGCCGAGTGGAGGCGAGCGCCAGAGACAGCGCTATACGGATAAAAAAGAAAGCATCTCCTCCTTCTCTTTTACTCGCATAGCGCTGTGTCAGCGCTCGTCTCCGCTCGGCGAGCGTGAAGTGCCTGCATAAAGAGAAACATTTTAAAATGTTTTAATAGAAGAGATAACAACATTTAATTATTTATCACATCGATCCTTACTCACTATAGTTAACATTAAAATAATTTTAAGATTGCTAATTATAGCCATTTATTAAGATTATAATATTTGTCTGTAATAATATTGTCATGAATTTCTTTATTTAAATTTATTGTCAATTTGTTCATGTGGAGAATGTATAAATATGGAATTATAAGGATAAGCGTCCACAAACTGGACTAAGGGCGCGAACAGACGGACGTCTTTTTGTCGACGACATTGGCCGTCGCGTCGCACGTCTGTCGTCGGCGTGTCGTTGAGTTAGAGTTATTTAAACTGTTACATCGTTAATACATATTTTAGTCTTGGCATTTTTTAAATTATAGTCTCGTTTGAGTTAGTACTAGAGTTGTATAGAGCCAAAACTTCGAAATTTCTGTAAACATTCTAGTTACAGAAATTTCGTAATAGTTATAGAATTTTCGATATTTTATCTCTATACAAACCTAGTTCTAACTCAAATGAGACTATAATTCAAAAAAATTACCAAGATTAAAACGCGTATTACCGTTTTGATCGCTTAACAGCTTTAGTATGGGCGTTCATGCATGCAGCCTCTTCTTAAGATCTCGACCTATCGTGTGAACTTCTCATTCTTTTTTCAGGCGAAAATTTGTTAATTATAAAAATTTTTAATAAATATTACTAAGGAAAGTTGGCACCTTTAATTCGGCCCAGGGTATTTTTAATTAAATATTTTATAGTAGATATAATATGTACAATATTTCGCCTAGGAAATGAATGAGGGGTTCACAAGATAGTTCGGGATTTTCTACTAAGACATAAGTACGTATATATCGACTGACCGCTTCGTCGATTTGATAGAGATCCTAAAAGCAGAACCAACGGTTGCGGGTTCGATTCCCGCCCGGAACAAATATTTGTGTGCATGAACATAATTTGTGCTATGTCTGAGCGTAAATTATTTATTTACGAATTCGATTATATTAATTACGAATTATATTAATTATTTATTTGTGTGTGTGTGTGTGTGTGTGTGTGTGTGTGTGTGTGTGTGTGTGTGTGTGTGTGTATTGAACAATTGATTTATTTCTTTTCATGTAGTTAACGTACCTAATGCATCATTTTATCAATTAATTTATCCCAAAAACAAACCGGTGTATTTTACGAGATATGTGAGTAATTTGATTCGACCATGATGCCAGATTTTCCAAAATGCATATAATTCCAATTATCTAAATACCTACTAATAGCATAAATAATCACAGTTTTAGCTCGAAAAGCATTAATCTACATAAGTATCTTACGACAGACGGATAATTTATATTCGTATTTTATACATCGAGAAGTTTACACGATAACATTTTAAATGTTCTTTGTGGATGTCAAACGGTTTGGAAAGAGCGATTCAGTGCATGGATGTACCATTTCCCTAGTTTTGATTCACTGTCATTATAGGGATATAGCTACAGTAAAAACTTGAACGCGTTTTTTTTTTACTTAAGGGACATGAAACATGATCAAGCGACGCCCAATGAGTATAATTGTTTCCTATACTGCCCTTTCGTATATTTAAACGTTCAGATGCTAATAATAGATACTTTCCAATCACAAACACTGTTCTTGTTTGACAAATGTTTAACATATTGATAACTATGCCTATGTCTATGCCTATGTTTGTCTGAGTGATGCAGACGCCAAAATATTTCCCAACGGATTTTGTAGCTGAAAAGACGTATCTATAACTTCTACACTCTGCTTACTGATTTGCAATCTAATGATATTAATATACGTATTTAGCGGCCAGATGCTGGCTAGCAGGGCAGTGACACTCTGAACAAATTTTTTGTCAAGATACCGGTATGCTGCCTACGTTTTGTGAAAGAAAGAGATATGTATATTTTGTGTATTTCATGTGTGAAAGCAATGGACGCCAAACGTTGTCAACGCTATCTCTACAAAAAATTGTACGGAGTTGGCCTTCTGTCTAAATGGTTATTGTTCTGTGCTGGCTACTATTAGTTTGTGCACAATATAAATCATCGAACATAAGTTTCAATTCAAAAAGGATCCTTCTAGAACGCCTTGGCTCGAGAGGACAGGACAGAAAAATGTGTTCATAATAATAAATAATTGTCATAAAATCCTATACGTATTTTCAATGACTTCTACAAACTGATGCAATTATTTACAGACAACTATATGTCTATAAAGACTAAAACCTCTCAGTAGGCTCAGACCAAAAAAGAAAAAGACATGTCACCGCAAATACAAAAACAAGTCTTGTAAACTTTCTAACTCGCTTGTAAATACAGAAACACACACGCATATACACTAAATCCTAGCTGGTAGAGCGCGAGTCCGTAGACATAAATTTTACGTTACAAAACAATTCGTAGAATTAATTGCTCTTAACAAGCAAATAACATTAACTCTGGAAACTTTGCCTAATGCGAAAGCTACTTTTCTTGCCTAAAAGGTAATGTAAATTTTTATGCCAAATACTAAAAGTATTCGTTTTTTTCAATAATTCTATTTTTTGGACTGTAAATGATTTTTTTGGTGATCCCATAAAAACTAACATTGTCCCATTTAGGCAACCTTACTTGCACTAAACAAAGTTATTAGAGTAGAGATTCGTTTTCGATCGTAAGATTACTTACACAATTAACTGTGTGGTTTCAGTGCGGTATTTTGGATTTTGCACTATGCCTCTCTTTTTTAGTCAGGGTCGGCAGCCAGAAAAATCCTCTAAGGTGAAGTCAAGAAGATAATACAGTTACTCTAGTTACTGCAGTTACTCGTCATCATCAGTTTCACAGCATCCTGGCCAGCAACATCGTTCAGAGCCATCTGGCCTGGTGCAGAACAGCAAAGCCTCTGTTGCGGAGACAGGTCGAGGTTCTATCCCGTGAAAATCTCGTAACTCTTCGGCAGGGAACCATGCTCGTTCATCATCTTCTACTATCGGAATGCCGAAATATCTGAAATGGATTTAAGGTATATATAAAGTACAAATATATTTATGAATAGAATTATTTTCATTTTTAACTTTATTAAATTATTAACATTTGACATGGAATATACGATTTTTTGTAATAATTGCAAATGCACTTTTAGGTAGATACGTGATCGAGTTTAGACATAATATTATTTTTGTTTCACTGAGAAAAGTGTTCTTCAAAAATATGACCATCACTAGAGCAACTAATGAGCGAGATCATAATAACTTTAATCACAAATACGAGAAACCCGAGAAAGGAAAACTACGCGTCATCATAATTACGTTACAGGAATCATAATTTCTACTGACGCATATTTTTTTCCTCTTCGCATTCCTCGTTTTTTATTATCCTTTCCTTTCCTTATCCTTTGCTTGACTGACGAAGAACACTTTTCTCAGGGTTATAGATCTCGCTTTGTAAAATGTAAATAGATAGGTTGGCCACGTATTTTTTTTCGATTGTTATGGTCCATTTTATACTTCGGCGTATCGCCGGTTGCGAGCTCACGCGACCGGCATCACGCCGGAGTTTAAAATGGCCCTAACCTAAATCAGTCCGAGCGTAGAAGAATGTGTGAACACGTACATAACACGTATGTCACATGTTACTCTGTCATTCAACTGTCCGTGTGCAAGAAACTTAAATAAAAGCTCAGACGATCGATTGTTCTGTTGAGACGTGAATTTGTTCAATTACTCTCTAAATATCAAAACTCAAATGTAACAATCTGAAAATGGATAGTCAAGTCACAAGTAAATACGGTAGGTACATATTACTTAATGTGAACTACAAAGTTAGTCGGTTAGTACTAAATCGATAGTTTGCTAAGTCAAGTTCCGACGTCAAGCCGAAATTAACATGTTAAACTTAGTTCAATATACATTATGTCACCGTTAATCTCCGAAATGCTACATATCTTAAGAAAGTCCAATTCTATTTCTTATGATGATTAATCCGTTTTTTCACTTGATAATGTTATAATATATCTCGCCAACTTCATCTTAAACACTGCAAACGCGGTGCATGTGTTGCTCATAAAATTTAGTAATAAAAGCTCATATAAGAACATGGACTTCGAGTCTATGGTAGATGAAGTTAAAATAAAAAAAAAAAAAAAAAAAACTTCATCTTAGAAAAACATTTACATTAATTTCTAAATGGATATTAGGTTAAGTCCGGTTTTTCTATGTCGATGGCATTAGCGGAATAATAAGCAACTCAGAAGTTTTCCGATCAATTCGAAATCCAACCAGATAGTTTGATGACATCATTTTTTAGGGTCCGTACATCCGAGATGAAAAAAGAACCCTTATAGGATCCCTTTGATATCTGTCTGTCAGTCACAGCCTATTTCCTCCGAATCTACGCGACGGAAAAAGTTGAAATTCGGTATACCTATATGTCCGGGATAAACTCTACGCCTAACCGATTTCGATGAAATTTTGTAACTATATGTAATTTGGTCCAACTTAAAAGATAAGATAGTGATAAAGATAAGATAGAATGTGAAATTCTAATCATGTTAAATATTTATAATACTACACTTTGGAATTTTTAGGGACAGTTTCGATTGTTATTATTTTTTAAAATGTTGCAATTATAGATTTAAATTATAGTTTCATTTGTGTTAAAACTAGGTTTGTATAGAGCCAAAACTTCGAAATTTCTATAAACGTGCTAGTTATTATTATTATTACAGAAAATAATATTTACCTATCTTTAATATTTATTAACTTATGCGTATTATCACGGATGTTTATTAAAATAACAAATAATAGACTATAAGAAATAGATTCTGTACCTCAGTATAGCAACGCCAGGTATCCAAAGCACAGATGAGAGCACAAGTACCAAGACCAATAGAATCGCCCAAACGGGCCACGGTTTCGATTGAGTGCCTCCTTCGGAACTTATCCAGGCTTTGTAATCAGATCCTTCGAGTGCCAACTGGATGAACGAAGACACCAGAATGCTTATCATCGCCAAAGGTGATAAATATTTCCAACATATCAACCAATATATGCCTGGCCTTTGCCCAGTCATAAGCTCTATGTCGTCTGCAAATCTGGAATGCATAAGTAAATAATAATAATAACGTATACATCACAACAATGTCTAGGCCCCAAACTAAGCATTAGCTTGTGAATTGGGTACCTAGCGAAGACACCACATACATATAACAACCAAGACCCGGTACCAGTATCAATATTCATCATATAAATACTGACCCGACCTGGGATTAGAACCTGGGACATAAATAAAGTAAGAATGAAATCGGTGCAATATTTATATTGCACCGATTTAAAAAGGTCACAGTTTATTATAACTTAATATTTTCAAAAAAAACTTCAATATATTTTAAATCATAGATATATTTAACAAATTAATTTATTAGTTCTTTTCGAGTTATGCGTTGGTTATTAGAAAAAAAATCAGTAGAAAAAAGTTTTTTAAAAAAACTATTGTCAAATAATATTTTTCAGGTTCCAGGAATAATGACCAGTGTAATGCCAATACTACAAATCCTTGTTACAAGAAAGTTTTATATTTTGAAAGTCATGGTAATTTTTTTTTTCTTAGTGTGAATTTATATTTTTGTTACAATAATTCAATGTCAGACACTTAGTTGCAAAATAATTGTTGTTGATTAAAATTTAAAAATTGATACATTAAACTTGCTACATTAATTGAATGTACTAAAAAAAAATTGAACGCTATAGGCAGAAGGATACAATTTGCTATTTCTTATATTTGCGGCGGCGCGATGGGTCAATAACATTTTCAATTAAACTAGGTTAAAGTAGATAATGATTTTAAACACATAAAAAATAATAACAAACTCACCTTTTCACTCCATACACGTAAGACACCCCAATACATTCGAAAAATGCTATAATCAATAGTGGAAAGTTTCCACTATACGTGTCGAACAGTAGAAATATATAACTTCCAGCTCCATGTGCAAAACCCATTGACAATATGCAACAGGATAAACATATTGCTCCGGTGAGATATTCTTTCCTTAAATTGGGGAATAACTTCATATCCACAATAGAAGTGACCACTCCTTCTAATGTTCCGAATTGTGAATCTATTCCGAGGGTGAACAGCATTAGAAAAAATAACACGGACCAGAACTGAGCTCCCGGGAACTGGTTTATGGCTTCCGTGAAGATTATGAAAGCGAGGCCTGTGCCTGGTGAAGTCTGAAAATAAATAATTAGTTTTATAAAAACCATTTAGGTATTATATTCCTTTAATATGACGACCGCTTAGCCTAGTGGGTAGCGACCCTGCCTGCGAAGCTGGAGGTCCCGGGTTCGAATCCCAGGTCGGGTCAGTATTTATATGATGAATATTAATACTGGCACCGGGTCTTGGTTGTTATATGTATGTGGTGGTCTTCGCTTGGTACCCAAAATACAAGCTGATGCTTAGTTTGGGACCTAGACGTTGTTGTGATTGTGTGTGTTATTATTATTGTGTTGTTATTTGTTATAATATTTTTTTTTTAAATGACACTGCAAATTTTAAATTTTTGAAAATTAGATCAATGTCATTTAAAATAATTTTAAATAAAAAATCGGTTTAGCTACAAAACTCGGCACTCGCCTTCAAAGTGTAATTTAATTGAAATCACACCCAAAATGTACGTACTCGTATTTAGGGAATCATTATCTTGTGACCACAGAACAACATAACTAGCTAGAAATGGCAAGTCGCTTTAAGTGTCTGACCGATTGTTGGCACCATACACCCACACAAATATATCATATATAAGATGCACATAAATTATAGGCCATCTTTTTGGGGGATTGTATCTAGTGCATACCAAGAATTATTCTGAAAGTTTTGACACTTCTCTATTTGATGATTGTTAAGAATCAAACAGTTTTGGTTTTTTAAAAAGTTTTTTAATGAATGGGTTTTAAGGCCAGGATGTTCGGACGACGCGCGCTCTCTAATACCAGAGACTAAGCGAGATTGGAGTAAGCAGAATGCCAGATGTCGCCTAGACATGCGACATTAAAATCCGAGCAAACCTCGGCTCCCAAGCTTATGTATCCAAGTACAACATATAATTTTTTGGCTCAAAAATATCAATATTTTATAATTTGAAATTGTTTCAATAACAAGCACAACACGATCTACCTGGCCTTGTATAATAATTACGTATTAAGCAAGCGAGATCCTTTACATTTCTAACTACTATTATTGGTCTGCGGTCGAGACAACCAAGTAGCTTTATTTTTAGTAACATTGTATAAATATTTAAAGAAATATAATAAATAAACACCCCGCAACTATAAAGTATTTTCTAATAGGTAGTTTGCTAGTAAAACAGCCGTGGTCTGACAGACAGCCAGACAGAATTTATGTCGTGACGAAACTATAAGACTTCCTT
Source organism: Luffia ferchaultella (assembly GCA_949709985.1). Classification (NCBI taxonomy): domain Eukaryota; kingdom Metazoa; phylum Arthropoda; class Insecta; order Lepidoptera; family Psychidae; genus Luffia; species Luffia ferchaultella. The sequence goes on from OX453252.1 coordinate 2,120,986, forward strand.
GTTTGACTAAGCAGCCTTGAAAAGACAGATTTATAAAGATTGTCAGGAAATTGATCTTCTTTAAAAAAGAACAAAGTTGTACCTCATCAAAGTGGAATCTACCCCAACGAATGGCTCGTTAACAATTCCATTTAAAATACAATTATTTTCGACTTCGTTTGATTACAATTTTGTCGTAAGTATCTCAATTTTTTTCCTTCACACCCATTCGAATTCGAATAGATTTAGGACGTTCTTACAAAGTTAGACTAGAGTATTAATAATATTAGTAAGAGTCAATTGTATAATTGTACCTAATTAGGTTAAGTGTATAAATGTTCGTTATTTATTGGCCTGAACGAAAACTCGAAATAGAGCACCTTGACAATTTTATACAAGTATATATTTTAAAGTTCTTTTGTGAATATTGTGACAATACTGTTATTGTTGTAATATAGTGTTATTCAAACCACTTAAAAATTTGTTTATATTTCTGAAATTGTTCTACAAATGTTAACGTGTTGACACTTGACCCCTCCCACATTTCGCCGCATACCGTTCCATGCATATAATAATATGCAGCCTACGACGTTCTAATAATACTGCTAGTACTTCAGTTGAATAGCTCTCGTATTGTAACCACAGTAATACTTAAAATATTTGGAGACTAGCTGACCCGGCGAACTTCGTGCGTTCCTCCCACTGGTAGCCCATAACCACAATCCTTATCTAAGAACTTGCTTTTACGTGATATCTATGTAAAGCAAAAAACCACGTCAAAATCCACCTAACAGTTTTAGAGAAACATATCCATTGCAGTGCCCCTTGGTGGCCCATGACCGCAAACCTTATCGAAGAACACGCTCTTAGATATATTTGTAACGCAAAATGTAGCGTAGAAATCCTCCCATAGCAGTTTTAGAAAAACGTATTTATGGCAACGCCCCCTGGTGGCTCATAGCCGCAATCCTTATTTAAAAATTTGCTATTAGATGATATCTATGTACACAAAAAACCGCGTCAGATCCTCAGAGCTGTTTTAGAAAAACATATTTATCGCAGTGCCCTCTGGTGGCCCATGACCACAAATTTTATCTAAGAACATGCTCTTAGGTGATATGTTTATGACGCAAAAAAACCGCGTAGAGCTGCTCCCAGCCGTTTTAGACAAATGTATGTATTGCAGCGTCCCCTGGTGGCTCATAGCCGCAATTCTTATCTAAGAACCTGCTCTTAGGTGATATCTATGGAACCCAAAAAACCGCATCAAGATCCTCAGAGCTGTTTTATAAAAACTTGCTATCGCAATGCCCCCTGGTGGCCCATGACTGCATACTTTATCTAAGAATATGCTCTTAGGTGATATGTTTATAACGCATAAAACCGCGTAGAGATCCTACCAGCCGTTTTAGAGAAATGTATTCATTGCAGCGCCCCCTGGTGGCTGGTAGCCGCGATCCTTATCTAAGAACCTGCTCTTAGGTGATGTCTATGTACCGCAAAAAACCGCGTCAAGATCGTCCCAGCCGTTTTAATGATACATATCTATTGCAGCGCCCCCTGATAGCACATGACTGCACAACTTATTTAATTTTCTATTCGCAAATGATACTCATGTAATGCAAAAAACTGCAAAAATGCGAAATCAGTCCAGTCGTTTCGAAAATACACATTTACTGCAGCGCTCCCGTGTGCTCAATAACCATAAAACCTATTTAGAAACCTGTTTTGGAATGTTACGTATCTAAATACAAAATTTCATATAAATAATTAGAGCCTACAAAAAAATTAAAAAAAATGGTTTTTGAATGCACTTTGTATGATAGGTACGAACAGTTTGTATGGGAAAATGAAGTTGTTGTTTTTACTATATTGTACGTTTTCTTTGCAATTTCTTCATATTTTCTCACCTTTTAAACCTTCCTTGGACTTCCAGAAATATTTCAAAACCAAACTTAGCCAAACCGGTCTAGCGGTTTTTTAGTTTTAGCGGACATAAAAAGCTTCATTTCATTTTAATATATAAGATTTATTATAAAACTTATCAATACAAACCTCAAATACTTACATTATTCAATTCGTTTTGTAAACTGCATTTCGTTAAATTCGGCATGATAGCTGGCGTTAAACTGCCAGTTATATTCGTCAAAACAGTTTCTCCCGCTTCTGGGAACTTCATGCTTCTATAGGACGAACCAAATAACTCCAACAATGTCGCATTATTGACAGCCAGACATTTCTCGTACATCATTGTAGCTTTAAAACCGATTATCGAGAAAACTACAATACCAGCGAACATGGAAGTGATACAATTCGTCATAGAAACCATTATAGCGTCTCTATAACAGTTATTATCGACCGGGTTGTAAGAAGAAAACGCTATCAAACCACCAAAAGCTAGACCCAAAGAGAAGAAGATTTGGGTACCAGCCTCCAACCATACAACGGGATCCAAAATCGTTTGCCATTTCGGTGTAAACAAGTAAGCGAGGCCATCTCCCATGCCTTTAAGTGTGATGCCCCGAAAAAAGAATATCACTAGAACTATGTATGGAAATGTCGACGTGACATAAACGACTTTTCCAGAAGATGCTATGCCTTTAATCATGCACAAATAGACTAAAATCCAGGCGATGACTAAAGCGAGAGCAATTTTATAGTTGAACGTCTCTGGATAATTTATGTCTTCCGAAATCTGAAGAGTTGTTCTGTACCAGAAGTATTGCGTCGGACCGCTTTTCTGGAACAAAAGAGACTTGGTATAATGTTTTCAAATATATACAACGTTATAGTCTAAATATATACTTGTTTTGTATTGAAGTACCTTCTACCCGATTACGTTGCTATTAAGATTGGAAGTTTGGTAGTTGAGCTGTATCATGCGCCATTGTATAACATTTTTTAGTAGATTTTTACTATTTGGTAGTTTTAATACTTAAAATAAAAATTATAGGTACTATAATAGTTTTAAAAAAACAAAGAGTCATTTCGTTTTTTAATAAATAATAAATACGTTCTACAATTTTGTAGAATGTAGTCCAACAATATTTATAATATTACTAGCGACCCGTCCCGGCTTCGCACGGGTAGCAGAGCATATAAGCCGTAGTATTTTTTTCTGTCGTAGTGTCGTAGAACATGTGGATTGGATTTCATTACATTTAAATGTAACATAAATTCATGCTACGTGGAGTATTTTAAATGTATTTTATTTTCGATTCCGAAAATATTTGAAAAATTAAAGAATAAATACATAAAAACAAACTACAATATCTCTATGTATACCACATTGATAGCTTCTGCCTAATTTTACATCACGCGAGTCGCGTCGGTATAGGGCCGCGGCCGCCGCGGCGCCGCCCGGCCCAGCCGCTTGTCGCGCTATAGTTTTTTTTTTGTCGATAACTCCGAAGATATTAATTTAATTGTATGGTGTAAAGGGCAATTATAATGTGCATTAAAGGTAAATAACGTATTTAATTTGATAAAGATTAATACTGTATCCGTATAAATTGTTTTGAAATTACCTCATCATATGACACCATTTTTTTAAACTTAAAAATAGGTAAGTAAGCTATCCGTAAAAGATAGACATATGCCACCGCGGACTTTTCTTTAGTCCTATAAAAGAGACACTCCATACATTATTTTTTTCTATCTCAAAAGCATTAGACAGCGTTTTCGATAAAAGCTCCCAGCCGGCTTGATTTTTTTCCCGACTTCTTCGACAATAATCGTCTTATTTCAACTAATATGCACAAAACATTAATAAATTGGACACGTAAACCTTCCTCTTGAATCTCTCTATCCATTGGTGTCAATAATATGCCAATCCGTTTGGTAGTTTTTGTTAATTGCGTTCAGACAGATAGACGCGGCGGAGAACTTCATTTTATAAAATAAAGTCTTCCGCCGCGTCTGACACTTAAAATCATCACTACATTTTATAAAATATAGTGATGATTTTAACTGTCATTGGGAAGGCCCAGAGTAAATTCTATGTTTAGGGTTTAGGTTTTGAGATCGATAACATTGTTGGGATAGCTGCGTGTTTATTTGAAGTATGGTTTGTAGGTTTGTAGCTAATCATTAAATTCATGTTGACTATTATTCTAAGGCAGGCAGTGTTATTAGCATCTTCACTCTTACTTCAAAACACTATAGGTACCGCCGTAACCAAGTCGGGCATGTGCACGGGAATAGGAAGCACAGGTTGTGTTTTTATATCTATAAAACACGTGGTGGTCATGTTATTCTTCTTCTTCTTCTTAGTTATGGCGTTCTCTGCATTTAAAGCAATTTCGCCAGAGTCGAGTATTCTGTTCGTATTTTTAATAAAAAATAAGAATAGGCAGCCTAGTACGGTTATTATGGAGCTTTTTTAAAATATTGCCAGGAACCACGACGTTCCACGTGCGCCATTTTGAAAAAAAAACTCCGATATGCTATTAAATTGTAGCTTATATGAAACATTTGTATTTTTAACATAGCGCCATCTATTGAACATTTACTCAAACCGGTCAACAGATATCGCCATCTGTTAGAATACTTTGGAGCTAACAGATAATTGTGACTGTCAAATAATAGACAAATAATTTGCAATGAAAATACAAATAATTTTAATAAAACAATATTGCGACTATAAATTGAGATGTAAACTATCCTATCTTTTAAGTTGGATCAAATTGCACACCGTGTGCAAATCAAATTTCAAATCGGTTCAGTAGTTTAGGAGTCCCTCGCGGACAAACAACGTGACACGTAATTTTTATATATAAAGATTAATCATATTATTTCTATCTTTGTCTTTTGTGATTTCTAACAATAATGTGAATGCGTATTTTTCTGCGTCTAGACACAAACAACTCTATTCACTCTACGTTCATCATTCCCAAAATATTAATTTAAAATACGAAATTCCAGTTTTTTTGTATATATATGTAAAATATTATTTCAATTCCATAATTCTATAAATGCAACACTGCTAGCTCTGTCATTGCAACGTAACTGAGTAGTAATCTTGTAAATACCAATACACTACGGAACCTTCAGTGTACGAGTATGAAACGTACTTTGAAATTCAACACAGTGATAACATTAGCGATTCCCTTCTGCTATAAATAAAAAACAATTTCCTTTTATTTACCTACAAAGAAATAATATTTAAACAAGCCTATAGCAGAATCGACCGAGTTTTTTCTCATATTTTCCTTAAGATCCGCGGAGATGGATTATAGTCTACACACGACATAACGTGAATCGACTTCTTCACAGGGAACAAAATCTATTCTTAAACTCCTTCGAACCATAATCTGATGTTCGATTTTCCACGACGAAAAATAAAACGCGATTTAGCCTATAAAAATGCTTACTTTTAACAATGACAATGTTTATCAGATCGTTTACCTGGGGGAGTATAATACGGCTATATTTCAGAAAGTTATAAAGGTAGATGAAAGGCAATAGTGTCATAAGATGAAAAAGCTCGCGAGGCATCGTATGGTATCTACTAAATTTTTGAAAATCGGCCCTTAACTTTTTTCGAAAAATTTAATAAAATTGTTTAACGAAAATGTGTTATAAGCTTTTTATTTTTGATATTCATTTTCAATGTCCTCCGATAGTCGCGCAAAATCTGTAGATTTTTCTTAAAACGTGAATGCGTGAAATAGTACGTTATATCATACTTCCAGTCGAGTATATTCTAGTAACAACTCTAATGATACTGAATTATTCGTAAATAATATCACTGCTGGTAAAACAGTAGGAACTCGATTATTATGTACTTAGAAAAGACGCATTTCTAACAGTTCCTATACAGTAATGAAGCGTGTTATTTTTATAACGTAATAGGTAATTTTGGATTCCAGGAACGGCACGCGCCTGATTGGCGTGCGGTGGGTTATAGCTCTCAGTAAATCTAACTTCTATAATTTGAATTTTATAGTACTACATAAATAACTTTTTGGATTTCAGGGTCGGCATGCTTCTGATTTTACGTACGGTGCGGTGGATCAAATTCTCAGTAAAACCAAAGTAGGTAGGTTAAGATTCTATTAGTAGAACATGTTCGCGGTAAATAGGCGACATAAGTGGGAAGAAGCGGTACGGTGGGGCAGAGGACGTTTCCCGACGATTACTACCGCGAGCGTCGGGAGAGCCGACAGAGTTAGCATTATGGTTAGCACATCATGCGGCTCACGCACTTGTTCGTAGCAATGCGATGTCGATATCCCTACACGCGTCTCGCTCAATTTTAGTGAAACGACGCTAGTAGAGAATATATCTGACTTACTCGGGGCCACGCTCTCCAAGTACTGTGGTAAAATTAACTTCAAAAGATTCAATTGCAAGGTAGGTACATTACTACATGAATGCAGCATCACCAGGCCTCACCATAGTTGCACATGGCCCTCTAACTTTTGGAGTTATACAAAGAATGATCACAAAAACTCCATAATTCTAGTAGTCTAGTTCATAAACTTTTTTTGTTTTCCTTTGAATGTAATTTGGTCTATACTAGTTATATTGACAACCGATCTATACGTAGCTCATACGTAGTGATGTATGTATAAGTACGACAAAAATGGCTTTTCGGATTTTAGGTAGAGCACGCTCCTGGTTGTCTACGAGGGAAACTGCGTGCAAAAGCGATTAGTTTATTTCGTTGCGAATACTTGTTCTGTATTTTCGAAGATGCTACGTAAGCCGAAATGTAGAAGATTGGAATAAAGAATCACGCCCTTTTGTCTTTGCCGTCTGTTTCTTTCATAATAATATAATAATTTGAGATACTTAATACACGTTTTTCAATAAAAGGAATGGCGCTGTAGGTATACACAGCCCACCTATTTAATTAAATATTAATAGTGGACGGTAATACAACTTTCTTGAGTGAGTTTAATTTTGGTAGGAAACTATAACTGATACTTTGATTATATATTGTTTGGATGGACCTTTGCAATAAAATGTCAATAAAAATGGTCGGTCAACTTTTACATACTTGTATGCTTGACTGACTGAATAGACCACAGGCCCGCGCTAAGCCATGTACAAACCGTCTCTATGTATATTACCGAATTATAACCGAACAGTTAGGTGATATTTTTATTTACGTTTTTTGACGCTGACTCTCTGTCCTGACATTACATAATCAATGGACCATAGACATACAATGGACTCACAATACGAACATTATGTGCTACACACACCAAAATCAACTTAAGGCTTAGAACAGGCAAGTTTTTTTGATGTGAAACATCTATTGGCGAGGGTATAAAACTGATTATTGGCATCAATTTAGAGTAAAAAGAACCTTATTTCTTTAAAGTAGAGTATCAATATTCTTTGGCAACCGGCCGTTGATGCCCCCTTGCGCTCCTTGCGCACCCCGCCGCGCCGCTGCCCGTGGCCCGGCCAAGCGGTTCGAGATGAATGATCGTAATAAATTGTAAATAATTTGTAAATAGTTACTTATGCATGAAAAGTAACATCTTTATGTTAATTTGAGTTTCAACTCGTATTTTTTCACTCCCAAATTAAACATGACGACATGATTCAGTAGGTACCTAACTCATTTCATTTTTACATGAAAGATTATTGCGGTATCTACACAGGTTCAATAATTTTTAAAACCAATAAAGATAAACTATCATTGATTTTAGCTGAAGATTTCCAAGTAAATTTTGCAAAAAATGAAACAATGTCATTAAGTACTTTCTTTCAAAAAGTATTTCAATTGCAAATTAACAACAATCCAAGAGAACCTAGGCTACCTACTACCAGATATGGAACAACAATAGATGCTGTATTTATTAGATATCTTGATAATGTTATGTCTAATACTTTTGTAACATACTTTAGATTTCATCGACCAATTGCCACAGTAATACCATCAGAGGCAACATCGAATTTATCTATTACTGAACTCACAGATTTAAATTTTTCAATTTAATTAAATAAATAGTCATCATTTTCTGTAAAAAAATCGTAATATTTAATTTTTCACTATGCCATATTTAGTTCCTGTCGTAATCTTGTCTTTTAGATAATTAAAGGCATAGTATACAAATCTTTCCAATCAATTTTGTTGTTCCGGACCTTTTTGTAAACCTGACAAATTTCGAAGACAAGGATTTATTTATACCGAGGATTTATTGTAGCTACCGGAGCGGTCGTGGGACAGAAAAAGGTCTATTGACAGAGAAATGTTGTCGTATTCTAAAATGCAATAAAAAATCTACCAACAGTGAGTCCAGTTCGCGTGGAATGGTATGAAGTCGCTTGCTCGTAGTAATTAAAATCTCTGCCTAACTTTATTACCTGCAAAATTATTGTTTTTTGTTGCAAATTGTCATTTTTCTTACTAACATTGCGAATAAAATAAGTTTCCTGTATTCCGTATAAATTATAGGCAAACCACAGACAAGTCAACCTTATAGACCACGCTTTGACAGGGAGTAGCATTCGCCAAGGCTATGTAGTGACACTACATAACTACGTCATTAGTGAGCCGTCAGTTGGAAGCACGTCGGAAGCCATTAAATTGTCAATTTTGAACGAGCCAATGAAAACTAGCCGACCACTCCCCGCACCCCGCCACTTTTTGGCGATTTCGTTTTCGTACTGACGTTTATTAAAGCGTGGTCTATAGGTTGACTGGTCTGTGAGGCAAACCTACAAATCATATTGTTTTTAAAGCTAGACACAAATATTTTCCTTTAGCACTTTAGACTAACAAAATGTAGGCACGTAATGAGTTTGATTTGATTCGATTCGATTCCCGCCTGGGACAAATATTTGTGTGCGTGTCCATGTCCATTTGATTCGTGTCTGGGTGTAAAAAATATCTATATATGTATAATATATATTATAAAGAATATTTCAGTAGGTATGTAAACCAGTTGTCTAGAACCACTGCATTCTATAGTTATAAGCCATGCTATTGGATTCGGCAATGTCGCATTATCTGTCACATGTAGGCCGATTTACTTCGTCAGCTGACAAGATGTCATGATTTAATAATTGTAAATATGGGATTTAAATAACTAAATATAAAATTATAGATAGTATTTAGTAGAAAATAGAAATAAGAGTACATATTATATGATACTAGCGCCTGGCCGGGACTTGTTTCGCGTGTTATAAGTGGCTTTTATGAATAGAATAGAATAAAATAAATGTTTATTTTATCTCATTTCGGTTAGTGCTACCTATTATGTTTTTGTGCATTTATCACAGGCTACTTATATCTTACAAGCTAGTTTTATTTTATAATGTTCTACGGGAATGTACGTTCCCTTGCAGTTACTTCCTCTCCCTGGGTTCTACGTAATCAGTCTCGCCGGACCTGCTGATGGCTAGCATGCAGTTAAAAGGACCTGACAGGTATAAGTATAGTTCCCCGGGATCCTCCAGACACCATATCTTTGAAACTTCTCGAAAAATGATCAAAAACTGTAATTCCCACCCAAACGTGTCAAGATTGTGACGTGAAACGAAAAAACGATTATATGGTGAAAATATCAATTTATTTTGCTAATTACTAATAAACACGATGTAACAAGTAGTTTTTAAAACTGACTTATTATTTTCAATGAATATCTCGTTTAGACAACGTTTAAATGGATGAAAATGCCAACTAATAGCCTGACTGATACCAAGACTCGAACTTCACGCAACGTTGCCAAATCTTATAGCACGGCTTATAACTATTGAAGGCAGTGCCCCAGGAAAGGAAGAACCCATAAAACAAGCTTTGCTTATTTTGGGACTAGATGAGCGTTTCTTATGACGCTGTGTGGGATATCCCAGGTATTATTATTATTAATAATAATTTTATTACGGTTAATAAAAGTGAAAGGAATAAAGTTAAGTTACAAATTGGTCAGATATTTTATGAAAATTCATGTGATATTGAAATTTCCCTGTGACGTCATCTGGACAGTTGAGTATAATACTTTCCACAGTAAAAAACAAAATCCAAAAGTAAATATAAAACGGTCAGTCATACTACGTCAAATTAAATTATAATCCTCACGAATCGATCAAAATATTATCACTTTATTTATTTAGTCTAAGATGATGCAAGTAATACATTTAGTCCCAAAGTATTATGCTTGTATTATGGGTACTAGCCAACTGATTTACTCACTTAAATTCTTTTTTAATGTATTCATATATACATATTTTAAACCCAGACACGGAACAAATAGACATGTTCATGCACACAAATATTTGCCCCGGATGGGAATGGAACCCGCGACCTTTGGTTCTAAGCTATGGTATCTATCAACTCGGCCAATCAATATATAGATAAGTACACAACTTATTGAAATGAAATCAAGTGGATTGGAGAAGTAGCGCATTTTAGGTACGAATAATTATTCAAAGCACGTCGAATATTTCTTCGAATATGTGTTTAATATAATGTTTACATTTTTATTTCTGTCGTTACTTTATTAAACAATTCATCTTTTTTTATTAATTTCACCAAAACACTAATCACAATAATTTTCGTTGTAGTGGCTTCAAAGCTTTGTTGCCTTTATTATTATTATTTTTTAATAATATCCCATTGCCAGGCCAGTTCGCGGAATTAAATGGCTTTGTCGAATAAACCAACGAAAGTAAATAACTGAAGTGGCTTCAAACGACTATGTATCCCGTACTCGTATTGCCGAAACCACATATCAATTGAGCTGACAGTCACAATAATTCCCTGCCAAAACAATATTTCTTTTCAGAAATGAATATGAAGAAAGTAAAAAAAAAACACGTTGAATCCATATCTGAATCTGATGAACCACTGCCTTCTATAGTTACAAGCCATGCTTTTGAAATTTAGCAACGTTGCGTGTAGTTTGAGCACTGGTATCAGTCAGATTATTGGTTGGCGTTTACTTCCATTTAAACGTTATGTAAACAAAATATTCATTGAAAATAATAAGTCAGTGTTAAAAACTACTTGTTGCAACGTGTTTATTCGTAATTAGCAAGTTAATATTTTGACCATATAATCGCTTTTTGTTTCACCTCAGAATCTTGACACGTTTGGGTGAAATTTACAGTAAATTTTGATCATTTTTCGAGTAGGTTCGAGGGTATGGAGTCTGCAGGATCCCGGGGAACTATAGTTATGCCGTTCATGGTCTTTTAAATCGCATGCTAGCCACCAGCAGGTCCGACGAGATTAATTACGTAGAACCCAGAGAGAGGAAGAAATTGCAAGGGATCGTACATCCCCGTAGAACATTATAAAATAAAACTAGCTTGTAAGATATAAGTAGCCTGTGATAAATGCACAAAACCATAATAACACTAACTGAAATGAGATATAATAAACATTTTATTCTATTCTATTCATAAAAGCCACTTATAACACGCGAACAAAGTCGCGGGCAGGTGCTAGTATCATATAATATGTACTCTTATTTCTATTTTCTACTAAATACTATCCATAATTTCATATTTAGTTATGTAAATCCCATGTTTTCAATTATTAATTCATGACATCTTGTCAGCTGACGAAGTAAATCGGCCTACATGTGTCATCGCCAAATCTAATCCCATCAAAAACAATACTTGTCAAAAAAACCAAGTCTCGCAACTCAGTTGTTCTGCGGTAAAAAGTTGTGAGATCCATGTAATACCAAGTCGGTTATTAATTTATTCAGTCTCTACTTAAGCGACTTTCTGTCTTAATACGTCCAGTCTCTAAGACCACGATCGTAGTCCATAACAATTGAAAATCAATTGTGTCTGGAATCTCCGTACTCGAAGCATTAAGTTGTTACGTAATAATTAACAGCATCTTATAGTGACGCATATCAATATTAAAATTCTTTAATGTTTTATATAAATATATTGAGACTTGGCCATCGCCTGAAAACACGTGTAAATTCAATCGCCTGAAAACACATGTAAATTCAATTATTTAGTGCGATCGCCAAGTCTCAATATATTTATATAAAACATTACATACTTACAAGTAGAGACTTACAAGTAGAGACTGAATAAATTAATAACCGACTTGGTATTACATGGATCTCACAACTTTTTACCGCAGAACAACTGAGTTGCGAGACTTGGTTTTTTTGACAAGTATTGTTTTTGATGGGATCTCATTTCTTTTTGTATTTTGTAGACAGTTCTACTTTTTTCCTTTTCGGTACCTTCTACTTATTGTATATATGTATATCTACCAGCAACGAATTTTCTTAAAGCCCTCTCTCTGACTTATGAACTTTTCTTATTTTTGTAGGTAGCCTTCCGTTTTCTCTATTCCGGTACTACTTCTTGAGCTTCAGCTACAGTTTTTCTAAGAGCCCACGCCTATATTTATATGGGACTAGCTTAAACCCGCGGCTTCGCACGCAATATAATAATAACTGCCGTAATAAAACATCGTTACGAATAAAGCCAATATCGAAAAATTTAACTGAAGACTTGGCTGTATGGGCTTAATTTTCTTTGTGGTCTTTTCTAGATTTCTTAGTTTTTCCTTGATTCATACACCAAACACTACTTATATTCCAAATTTGAAGCTTTTAGGTCTGCTAGAAGTGCCTTAGAATTTTGATGATCGGTGAGTCAGTGAGTGACAAAATTAAGAAATTTGACCCGTTATAATTTCTTAAAAATACTGGTTCAAATTGAATGAAATTTGAAAATATGCTTATATAATATGCCTGCATGGTTACTGAAAATTTCAGTCTTCTAGTTTTATCCACAACGAAGTTACAGGGGGTCGACAATGGTCTAAATTGCTTCGAGAAAAGGATGGTACGGCCGTGACGCTTTTTTGCTCGACTTGGTGGGGGCACGGCCGTGCCCCCAGATAGCCTAGCTTGTAACTGTAGAAGGCAGTGAAAGAACTCGTTTTATACTGTTTTATTACGAATATCTCTATACGTAAATAATTAGCACTCGGCAAACAACTGAAGATCGAATTGCCGCTTTCTCGCATTTTAAATGTTTCTTTATCTATGTCATTCTACCAACCAGTATTTTTTATCATTGATGACGGTTAATATTGAGCTCAAATTTAGTAAATTAAATAATAATTTGTTTAAAAGTAAATTATAAGTATAAAGTTATATTACAAAATTGTTGATAATATTTTTTTATTGCAATTTTACGCCGCGATTTGACAGAGTTGCTGTATAGAAGTTGGGTCATGGCTCGCATAGTATCTTTTAAATTTTTTTCACAGCGGGGAAAATTGTTTCTCGGGGACGAAAAGTTCTGTTTTCATATCTCTGATCAGGTAACATCAAGCGTACTTGCCGAGTATGAGTAATGAAAAAATATTTTATCTTATCTCCAGAGATCGTGGCGCAAGTAACTGTCGTAGCTCCATGATTTATGACCATTTTTAAATATACAAACTTTTATCAGAACACTTCAGTCGGTAATTTCACATCACAGACATTAAATGCGAATAGGCGAAGATTCGCTTGGCCAGTCAAATAAAACGTAAGCAAGTCGATCTTTTGTGAAAAGATCCAAGACGGCGGCAAACGGATTTATTTCTACTTGAGATGTTTAACGGAATTTTGTTTAACAACAAATCTCTATTCAATGTTTACCTTTGAATGATTTATTTCAAGAGAAAAATTTATACGAAGTAAACAAAAAAACCATTTTATTTGACAAACCAATACAACAAATTTTAAAAAATACATAACACACGCAATAAATAGTATGTCCTTGATGGCATATGTCTATCGTTTAAGAATAGCTTACTATCCCTATTTCAATGTTTAAAAAAATCGTCACACATAATGCCCTTTACATCTATAGGGGTATGAAATGAAATAGGGTTATACTTCCTATGACAGTTGACATCTGTCTGACTCTAATACTTGTATAGAGAGAAGGGAAAGTTTTCGTGTCCTCAGCCGCGCCTGGCCGACCAGTAGATGTTGCAGTAAAACAAAAATGAATTTACTAATAAAATAAATTTAATGAACTTTATACAAAAATTATTTACAATATTATATAACACAAGTGTGGACAAGGACTTGCGTACCTGAGTGCGGTGGTGTTTCTACTGGTAAGAATTCATAATGTTGCTAGGTATTTTATACGATTTGTATTTTGTATGTTGGCCAATCAAAAAACGTTTGGTGTTATCCGAGAGTCCAAAGTATTCAGGGCGTACGATGTCACGCGTACTGAGCTAGCAGAAAAATTGTATTTCAATAAAAATAAATGACGGTGAAAAATGATCGGAAAATGTTGCGACATTGGGGTCACTGGTTCAGACTTTAATATAAGCGGTCAATACCCTTATACATCATACAATGTAAATTAATATTATAATATTAGTAGTTATGACGAAATTAAGACCAACGCGCGACAAAACTAATTCAAGCGACCCCCTGATGCAACGTAATATAATATGTAGAAGTTATCAATATTGTATACAAAGCAATATTTTAGTTTGTTTGTATGTATATTTTCTTTACTTTTTCAAATATTAGTAGAATTGGAAATAAAATGCATTTAAAATACTCAAAGTAGGTTGAACATTATGTTACGTTGAAATTTAAATAAATGTAATCCACATGCTGGACGCTACAAGTTGATACGACATTACGACAGAAAATTAAATGTAAGCCGAGCCGGGTCGCTATTACCATATAAAAAAATATTATTTTGATGAAAATCATGAACTTTCAAGCGATCTTAATAGTAAACCCTACATGAAAATTTCAAATGTACCTAAGCAATGATCTCACAACCACCTATCACCAAAAAAAAAACACTATTATTGTATTGGGGACCCCCTCTCATTTCTGACTTTATTTTGTTTTTATTATTTGTTGTTATAGCGGCCATCGGACGGACAGCGGAGCTTTATTATAGTAATAGGTTAGGTACGAAACCCTAAAAATGACACAGAAATTCACATCCAATATCAGAAGTGCCCTTTTCCGGAGCATAAGCCTTGTCTGTTATTGTTACTTTTTTGTTTGATTTTTCCTATTAGCTTCAACACGCCTACGTCGTCGTAGCGGCTACGGCGTAGATCCGCCTACGCTTTCAACCCGCGGCAAATGCTAACCGCCTATAATGAGAATAAATAAACATACATATATGAACGATACGAAAATAATTACATATTTAAGAAGTTGTGCCATAAGTGGGTGTTATTAGATGTGAAAAGCTTTTATTTAGCTTCGTTTGTTTGTTTGTAGGTATGTACGTGTGGGTCAAATTTTGCAAAGTAATTTAGAGCCACTTCCTCTTTGACCTACGAAATAGAAATTTTGCACGCATAACTAATTCGGATAACAATATAACAATCTGGTAGCCAAGTCCTGATGACGCAGCCAGGGTGGTATCGTTACGAGGGAACTCGTCGACGGTCAATCAAATCAAGATGAAATATTAAAGACATGCATTGTATGAATTGGATGACAATCAATAGTTCTGGTACCACTGACGGAGCTGATCTGATGATAGAACTAGAAGGTGGATAACAGAATCCATCAATAGCTATTGTTAAGCCCACCGAGTTAGGGCTCATTCGATTTGTCTTCACGAGCGCTTTTCGTACACACGGTGCAGAGACTTTAATGACGGAGTGGAATGATGATCACTGAAACCTTGAATAAGTAGATTTACCCACTGTGGTGCCCTCAGCTGGGCTAAGTAAAGTAGGGGAAAATCATGTCAAGAGGATCAACTACCCAAACTCTAGGTGGGGTACATGCTGAGGAGCTGGATGGCCAGGAATACAATATACCATAGCCGTCGGGATTTCTTTGAGTCGCCGCCACTGCTGTAAGTCATTACATTCAAATTGATTTAAAACAAAATGTTTTAAAATGTTAAATTACGGACTTAGGTATTTGAAGAAAAAAATTTTTTTACTTTATTTCATTTATTCCATATATGAAAAAAAATTAATATCTAGAAATTGTGTCGTCACCGTGATATTATGTTCTAATGTAACGGTAATGTGACACCGTCATTTTATGATATAATATTTTTCGTCAATAGAAATGTATATTACATATATCGACTTATATGTAGGTATTTTATGTAATGTATAAAGTCTCTCTGTGCAGTATGTCCTCGTGTTTGTAAAATACCGTTGGGAGGAGTCCTGGCAACTTAGAATACAGTGCCAGTCACCGCAAAAAATAATGTATTACACTGTATTTTATTTGCAACATTGAATTTTATTTGTGGTGATAATACACAAGTTTTTATTTATTTATTATTTATTTATATATACCGGGTTCGGCTGAACGTCGTCCATAATTATAAGACGTGTAGAACTTACCGAACTAAACAAAAAATTTCAAGTGAGCAGATAGTGCAAACTAACGGTTACCGAGAAAAACATGTTTAAAATTCGATTCTTTTTTCGGTGTACTTGCAAACATAATAAAACACCGTGCGATTGGCTCGGAAATCGCAGAATTGGAAAAAAACTACTCGTGAAACATCCGATAATATCACCGACTATTCTTTGAATTGAAATGTTAGTGGCATTTTTTCTTCTGTAAATATTTTTAAATTCACCAATTTAAAAATATTTGCATATTTCATACCGCCAACGGCGTTGGCGGTAGACCAGTGCTCTCAGGATAGTATTAGCTATTTTAACAGTAGGGTGACCAAGCATTTGGGTTGTCTGCGTTGTGATTTTTTTGAAAGGTTTTACGGTGTATATGTTGTATCAGTGGTCGCGGTTATGAAACATCAAATGACTAATGCCATAATGTTGCAACTCCTTTAATCTTTCAATAATATTTGACTTATAAAAAAACATTGGAAACATTTACTTGTAAGTAATTTTTTAACATTAATATGTAGTTATTCAATTCAAACTATTTACAGCTACATAACTAATTTGTTACCTGCCCGTTTCCTTCACGTGTAATAAATAAGACATCGAGGGAACCTCTCCGCCTATCCAAAACCTCTGACGTAATTAATGAACAACCCCTAATTTACTCACTTAAAGCTAAATCTCTATAAGGTTACACAAGAAGAAACTTCGATACTTTGTTTGTAATTGATTGTATTATCTGAACAGACAAAGAAAGAAATAAAGGATTTACCAGAAAAGATTTAAAATAAATAAAGAATTTCCGATAGTCTTGACCACAGAGAATACAGTAGGTTAGAGGTGCCATGTGACCGTATTTTTTTAAGAGACACGTGTCCCAAAAATAATTACAAAAAAAAATAACTAATAATGTTACGCATATGTAAATACTCATCGTTCATCCCTTTCACTTACATCATTGGTATGATTTGTTGTCGCATTTTAGTTCTGTCTTAAGTATGCAACATATTGCATACTTGAAGGGGACAAAGTAACCGCCTACATGCCAACTCTAACCTACTCCGATGCTCTGTGGTCTTGAAGGACGGCTCGGACTTTCATTTAAATATATATTTTTTGCGATCGATTATTTGTAATGAGCCGTGTATTGTGGTTCCGCATTTGTTATGGTATGCCAAATATCTAATTCTGTTGCGGGATGTGGAAAGATTTTTTCAGGATTCATTATAGCTTGATATGCTTTATACACGTATTATAGAAAAAACATTTCGGCCAAACTCTATTAATCGTCAAATTATACTTGGAAAATCTAATTCTATTGAGGGGGATAAGATTTTAGATTGTATGTAATACGGTGAATACTGAAACAACTCATCCGCATATTACTCAAAACAAAATATACTTTATTTAGATTAAATAATAAATCAGAAAATGAAATTTTAATCAAATCTGGCTTATTCGTAATTTTCACCCGGGAGAAAGTTTAAGAGGGAAAAAACCTTGGAAATACAATTAGCGGGAAGTTTGGAGCATCTGTGTCAACCCCCGTTTAGTGCGTTATTTAGCGGTAGTCGTTTTGCCGGAAACGGTCCATGAACTAAATTAATTTCGTTCCCAGTACTTGAAACAGACTTGTTAGTAGGACGTAACAAGAATTCATTCCTATAATAGTATTTATAATACAGGCTGTCCTAGTTAAGGGGCCAGTAGCCTTTTACGTTGCACTAGGTTCATTGTATGTTCCCTTGATTTTGTTTTTGAATATAACTGTAACTTTGATTGGCAATAAAGATTATTATTATTATTCATCAAGGAGCTTTATTAGAAGCTTAGAGGTATAATAAAACTTATGGTCGTCCTCTTTATGCATACGTGTTTATAGACGTTACATAAGTAGGTACTTGAACGATTGTATATTATTTCGGCTACAAGACAAATCATTTTAGAGCGTATTTATTGCATTTTTTAAATTATTACCTACTTTATTCTGCTCTCCGTTTCCCCGCTTTCTTTCTTTTTGGCGCTGAACCAATTTCAATAAAACTTTGCAGGCATGAAAACGGAGTTGCCAGGAGTGACATAGGCTACTATATATTTGTATATTTATTTGTCTGTCTGTTTGCCCGTTTCAATCTCTCAAACGGTAGAACCGTTTAATGAACCGTAATTAATGAACCGGAAACCGAAATGAAACGTAGTTAATGAAATTTTCCAGGCATGAAAGAAGCATTGTCAGAAGAGACATAGGCTTCGTTTTGTTTGTCTGTTTGTCTTTCTGTTCCGGCTATTATCTGACTAGTTGTGTGAGGCACTCCGGAAAACTACGTGTGGGGGTTTGTCCTGGATTCCCTGGTCCTTTACCACTCATATATCGATCCAATCCATCCCTCGATCATATCCAACATTAACTCAAGACAGCTTGTATTATGGGCTCCGCAGTTAGGGTCTCTAACCACTCGACCAATCGATCAGTGTACTTTGTTTATATCAATATATTGGTGGGTATGCGGAAAACTAGATCTATTTTTAATATTTAACGGTTTCTCGGAAATAAGTGTCCCATCGCTCACAATGAAATAAAGGTATTCGATAGAGAATCGCTCTCAGCGGTATTCCATAGAGAATTCTTCCATTGTTGACTCCAGGGTTGTCTCATAAAACTGTGTGATAACGTCACAAGGAGCACCACTATTAGTTCATAATACGTCTTAGAGCGTATTCAAACCTATATAGCTGACAATGAATCGCATACTGTCTGCTATATAGTCTACGATCCCGGCGATCAATCTTGTGAACTTAAACAAAAAAAACCCAACACGACCGCTTAGCCTAGTGGGTAACGACCCTGATTACGAAGCTAGAGGTCCCGGGTTCGAATCCCAGGTCGGATCAATATTTATATGATGAATATTGATACTGGGACCTAGTCTTGGTTGTTATATGTATGTGGTGTCTTCGCTTGGTACCCAAAACACAAGCTAATGCTTAGTTTGGGGCCTAGACATTGTTATGATGTATGCGTTATTATTATATTCTCATTCTATTCCCAGACGAAATATTATTCATATTCTATAAAATATATTAATAAACATTACCAAAGAGGATATTATAAGTACTTTCTTCTGTGAACTTAATTTATTTTAATACCGTTTAATTTTATATATTGACTATTATGAATTGAGATAGGAGAGTTTGTCTCTAATAACACGAACTATTTTGTCTATGGACTTAATTTATTTCAATACAATTTCGTTTTATATACTTATGTACATAAACATAGGTACTTAAAAAGTACCTATGTTTCTTCATGATGGTGTTACGTGCACGTTATTGATGCCACGTTATTAAAGACACTGTTTTATTGGCGAGTTCTAATAGTCTGGCGCTTTCCGGAAAATTCTTATGAAGGGGCATAAAAACTAATGATGGGAAAGTGTGAATATTTGAATTCAAAATGTGCACATATTTTGGTAAATATTATATATTATTTACAAAAATATAGCTGAGACGTTCCATACGAAAATTAATTACATAATATAAGCGGAAGAGTTGTGTGACGTCATAGTGACGTCACAATATTCCATTAATACATCGTCACGGCACGACACCCCCATACATCATTGGTAACGACCCACAAGCACATCGTATCACACTACACAATATTACCTACTTTTAAAACTGAGAACATCAATTATAGCATTTAACCATGAATGTATTTAGCCATCGTTGATTTAGCCACAAAGAAAATGGTAACATACTCTTTAGAATCCATTTAGAATCCCGTAAGTCGGAAGGTTTACCGCAAAGGTTTGTGCGTCTGGACTACACGACATACACGTAAAATCTCATAAAACTTAACCCAATATTTCAAAATTATTAGATTTTTGTGACAACCAAATATATAAGTATTATAATTAATAATAAAAAGGATTTCGGGCGACTCACAGTCATGTAAAATTCGTACTCGCAAAGAAAATGAAATTTCGAAAATTATATTTCACGTTTAGGTATTTTAACAAAATGTTTGTGTAAAACAATAATAATGATATAAGGTCCGTCTAATGTCTAAGTCTGTCGTATGGCTCATATTTTTGATCGTTTCGAAGTATGAGACGCTCCATCTTGATGATTATGCTGTCTAGGATGTCAGCCAATTATATTTAAAATTAAGTAAGTTTACATAAACGCCATTGATTAAGAAGAAGAAGAAGGCATACAAAAAACTATGTCTAAGTAAGGTAGTATGTAAAGAATAAAACGACAATAATAGAAAATGTACTAGTGGCATGGCGCCCTTTAGATCTAACAACAACAGCAGTACATTTAACATTTACATAGATTTACATTTGTACATTTCACACGTACGTGTAAATTTTTTTATGAATTGGATTGTAATTTTGTTTATGGTGCTTCATTAATATACCATAGACAAAGGTTTTAAACAGTACAACACGTGTAAAGTTAGCGCTAGAATAAATATGATATAAAACACTTACCGCGCATTCCGGTTCCGTGATGTAAGAGCCATTAGTGAAGTACTTCTTAGGGCATTCCGCCCACGGTAACTCCGCTTGAAAACTTTGAGCAAAGTAGAACAGACACCAAGCTATTATGGAATTATAATACAACGCGACGTTAAAGGATACAACGGCAGAACTGATTCCTATACCCCCTAAATATGGAGAAACTTGATGCCAAACACCTATAGCTCCTTTTCTTAACCGCTGGCCTATAGCTAGCTCCAGATAAAAAATGGGTATCCCTTCTATTAGCAGCATCACGAAATAAGGAATGAGAAACGCCCCACCTCCATTCTTCTGAGCTAAATAAGGGAAACGCCATACATTCCCCAAACCAACGGCGTAACCAACTGTTGCTAAAATAAATGTCAATTTACTGTCCCAAGATTCTCTTTCACCACCGCCTTCAGGCCTAGCATTAGCTCTTTCTTCGTTAGAACTGGCTTTGCTTGTAGGTGTTTCTGTTGAACGACGATTCGGGCTTGTGTCTTCGAACGCCTCGTTTGTGGCACCATACATGATGGTTCTGCGAGATGGATGCCCATTCTCTAATGTCACCAATCTCCCACGTAACTCCTTCATCTCCATTCGATCTATGGACCTCTGGGCGTAGAGATCCCGTGAACTCTGCCGTCTCATCAAATGTGCTGTATTCGCCATTGCTTATTTATTATTGTCAATATTATTAATAATCTATAAAACTTATTGTCGTCGGTTACTATTCTATATAATTTACTAGAAAATCAAATTCTGTTCGTCTGAGTTATTTCTACATTTCTATCGATTTCTTAATACTTTTATAGGCTTCCTTGAATTTTTGTATCCTTGATAAATAAACTAAACTTATGGCACTGAATTATCAACAAATGAGTTCATTTTGATTGAAACTGATATTAATTTAAATTATATATATTGGGGACGGTGAAAGCGCCAAAATGACCGATGCGGTGTGACCGCTCGGCGTCACTACCGCGCCTACATCTATAAAATGGTTCCGTACGATTGCGCAAGCGTGAAAATGATAAAGACTGTTTTTCTCATTTTCTCGTTCTAAGAATAGAGTGTGAATCTAAAGATGTGAATGATATACCTACCAAAATCATATTTCAAAGTACGAATCAGAGTCTAGTGCATTTAGGTACAAGTTATTCTTATAGGATTTACCTTTTCCTATATTTCACGGAACATTCCGCTCCATATCGTATTTCTACGATTTTATTCCCAGGTGTTTACGGATAATCGCTTACGATTCGGATTCCGGATATACTCGGAAAACAAGACTTTACGTAATAAAAATATTTGCGTCATATATCGCCTGATATCGCCCTTACAACGTTCACCGCCTTACATACGCATAGATCATTATGTGATGATTTAACAGATAAGTAAAGCACCGGAGAATCGTCTTTTCTATTGCTATAAAATCACAAAGAATTCTTATTTCAAATTATCTATCACTATAATTCTTTAAGTAACTAATATAGTATAATATAGTATGCTGATACTTTCGAAGAAAATCAATACCTAAATATGATTATAAATAAAACATAATAATAACTTTTCATTTCTCAGGACAGGTTTAATTATAATGAAATACTGGTCCACCTACACAGGACAGGTAGATACAGATCGCCTCAAACTTTATGGCGGATCGGAATACAACGCTTTAAGCGTGCTTGCGCAAGTACAGTCATATACCCCCCGCTCCACTGCGTCCCGCTACATCTAAAACTGGTTACTGCGACGCGACTTGTGCCTAAGTTCGGATCCGCCATAAAGTTTGATTGTTACTGTAATACATAGTTACTACCTTATAAGTTAAGCTCATAAGTTTAAAATAGATGGTAACATGATTGAATCCAACTTTACATGAAGTTGCAATCGCGTTTGAAACATGATTTACTAATAGTAAGATACTAGTTTCCACGACTAGTACCCATAACCCAGAGGTCCGTGGATCCGTAGTTTCCACGACCAAATTATGTGGGTAGGTACTTACTCTATTTATGTATTACATTCTTCTACCGTTGCATTGTTAGAGGTTGACGTGCCGGGATGTAGTATCGATTTTTAATTTGTGACCGTTACTATTCGGCTGTAGTTAAGGAAAGCATTTAAATTAATTAATATTAAAAAATCAATAACCTTAGTTGAGGTTCTGTCTATGTTGTCAAATCTCTGTAATTAAAAGCGTTCGTATAGTTATTTAGTAGCTGTGTTGATTGTAGAATTGGTCTTCATTTAATCAAGGGCAGTAAAATAATTCTCCATTGATTTAATCAGGTAGTATTTCTAACTTCACTGACTTAGACCAACCTTCGTACAACCCATATTCAGTAAAATTCATGATTTAAATTTATCCTACTTCAACTAAATACTTTTACAAAATGATTTAATGATTTAATTTGACTTGACTCATTTGATGCTTGGGTGGAAATTACCTTATGTTTTGGGCATCTTCTGTGATTTGAAAAATACATCACTATGGAGTGAGAGCAGCCGCTTTGAAACTTTTAAAATCTTGCTTACTTACATGTTAGAATAAATTCTTACAGGTTAGGATGGACGTGAATGGAAAACGATCTTCTAGATCATTGGTTGTAATGAGCGACTCGCAGGCCTCGATTTTGGAAGCCTTAACTCGTAATCGACCAATGTTTGCAGATGACACCTCACTTTTGGATTAAATCAAACGGCAACAAGTGATTTCTGACGATGATGTGACTAGTACTATATCAAAAGAAGTTAAATTATTAAGCTTGTCTACTTTTAAATAACTAACTACTAAATGAGAAAAGGAATAAACGCATTACAATATTGAGACATACCAAAACAAGCATAATAAGGACATGGATTAGAAATTGGATATTGTTTTCAATAATATTATCGTACTGAAAACTACAACTGAAAACTACGCTAGCAATATCTAAAATGGCCTCGGAAGACTCAGTTCGTTCACAGAAATTACTTAATAAACTGACATTGCCATAGTCAGCCGTTGTATTTACGAATATGATATGCCCATAAATATTTTCCAGGAACCTGCTAAAATATTGCAACTACCTACTTATGATAATTAAATAATGACGTGCTTCAGGGTTTTGGGACTTTCAAGTTTTAAAGGAAGGAAATCACCGCTGCTCTTTCACGACAACGCGCGACCCTATACTGCACAACAAACTGTCTCCAAGCTGCTAGAGTTGAGGTTGGAAGTTCTCCCTTATCCGCCGTACTCACCAGACCTTGCACCTACCGACTGTTACTTTTTTCAAAATTTGTACAACTTTTTAACGGGAAAAACGGGACAGTACAAAATAAATGCCTTTGAAGAGTTTGTTGCCTCCCGTCCCGTCCATTTGATTTTTAACCCCCGACGAAAAAAGAGGGGTGTTATAAGTTTGACGTGTGTGTGTATCTGTGTATCAGTCCATGGCATCGTAGCTCCCAAACGGATGAACCGATTTGGTTGCAGATTTTTTTATATGAAATGTGAATTAGTCGGAAGTGTTCTTAGCTATGTTTGATGAAAATCATTCCAAGATGGCCGCCGCCACAAAATGGCGGACATCATATTTTGGCACTACTCCATCAATATGGGTATCAAATGAAAGGGATATCAAACTAATCAATCAAATCAAATCAAAATATCTTTATTTCGTAGTTATGTAACATAATCTTGAAATACGTCATAAGAGTGAATTTTATTACTTTGTGGAAGAACGTGACCACAAAGGCGCATTCAAAAATGCTGGTTCCTCTCAGAAGAATGCGCAAGAAACTGAGGGACGCTCTTTTTAACAAAATTATTAAAAAAAAATTAACAATAAGTGCTTAAAGAATAATATTATTGAAACAAACCGATAGGTGAGCGGCTTACACCCATGGATTTTTATCATCTAAGTAGTCTGATACTTTATAATAAGCTTTTGCACGAAGCTTTCGTTTTAGTTTAGTTTTAAACTTATTAAGGGGTAGATCTTGAATGTCAGCTGGGATCTTATTGTGAAAGCGTATACATTGCCCTTTAAAAGATTTCGTGATTTTATTGAGGCGGCTGACATGATTAGCAAGTTTATCTTTGTTTCTTGTATTAACATTATACCGATCACTATTTTTTTTAAGTAATGTAATATTTTTTTTACGTACATAATGTTTTCAAATATATATTGAGATGGCAATGTCATTATATTAATTTCCTTAAACTTTTCTCTAAGTGATACTTTAGGTCCCAGTTTATAAATTGCTCGAACAGCTCGCTTCTGCAACACGAAGATTGTATTAACATTAGCAGCGTGTCCCCACAGCAGAATCCCATAAGTCATTAAACTATGGAAACCACTGAAATACACCAACCTCGCGGTTTCTATGTCCGAAAGGAAACGAATCCTTTTTACAGCGTAAGCTGCAGAACCGAGCTTTCTCGCCAAGTTAGTGATATGAGGATCCCATTGCAATTTCGCGTCCAATGTGATTCCTAAGAATACAGTAGAATCCACAAGGTCCAATTTCTCGCTTTTAATAACAATATTGGTAGGTGCCTGTTTGACGTTCGGTAGCGAGAATCTTATGCATTTGGTTTTTTTCATTTAGTAATAAATTATTAGCCGTGAACCATTTTACTATTTCGGAGATAGCATTGTTTACATCGTCGTAGGTAAATTTCTTTCTATTAACTTTGAATACTAAAGAAGTATCATCAGCAAACATTACTATCTCGTGATTATTTTTTACAAGGTAAGGCAAGTCGTTAACACAAACTAAAAATAGAAATGGACCAAGAATTGAACCCTGTGGGACGCCCATCGACATTGGGGATCCTGATGACCTCTCTCC
This sequence comes from Luffia ferchaultella, assembly GCA_949709985.1. Taxonomy (NCBI): domain Eukaryota; kingdom Metazoa; phylum Arthropoda; class Insecta; order Lepidoptera; family Psychidae; genus Luffia; species Luffia ferchaultella. The sequence goes on from OX453252.1 coordinate 2,146,627, forward strand.
GCTTACATCAACTCTCTGAACTCTGTTATTTAAGTACGACCTCAGAAGGTCGAGCGCACGGTCTTTAACACCATAATGACACAATTTCCCGACCAATGTATCATGTTGGACACAATCAAAAGCTTTGGAAAGATCACAGAAGATACCTATAGCATCTCCAGAGCCCTCCCAGGCCTCAAAGATGTGCTGAATCAGTTCAACACCAGCATCGGTTGTTGAACGGCCCCGGGTGAAACCAAACTGTTTGCGATGCATTAAATTATTCAAGTTAAAATGTGAAAGTAACTGACCCATTAATATTTTTTCGAAAATTTTACTTAACGTTGGTAGTATTGAAATAGGCCGGAAATTAGTAGGGTCAGATGTGTTACCGGCTTTAAATAATGGAATGACTTTACTGTGTTTCATTAAGTCGGGAAAAACGCCATGATCTATACACTTATTAAATAAATAAGCAAGATAAGGTGAGATGCAATCAATGATTGAGCTTATAATTTTAACTGAAAGGCCATGAAGGTCCGCAGTATTTTTCATTTCTGATGATTTGAATACTTTAATAATGACTGTAGGGTCCACGTGAGAAAACTTAAAATCAACCATGCACTCACTGACATTTTGCTTGAGTAATGATTCGGCAAGAGCGGGAGAAGAGTTTAAGGACTTGGTAGTCGAAACTGGAACATCAGAGAAAAATTTCTCGAAAGCTTCGGCTACTTCTAAATTTGATGTTAAAATATTATCATCAATTTTAAGTTTAAAATCATTATTGCGTGCTTTTACTTTTCCAGTTTCGCTGTTCACAATTTGCCAAGTCGTTTTTGTAATATTCGAGCTATTTTTTATTTTACCATAAATATGATTTGCTTTAGTTATAGCACAAGCGCGTTTAAACATTTTTGAATAATTTCGAACATAATTTCTAAAATAATCACTTTTGTTATATGATCTTTCTTCATAAAGTTCATACAACTTAAGCCTAACTTCATGGATTTCCGCCGTTGCCCAATCACTGAATCGTAACGAATTATTAATTTGTATGGTTTTGGATTTAAACACATTGTCGTATACATTTTTTGTGATATCAAACAATGCACTATATGACTCGTTAATATCATCATAATATTTTAAGTATGGTAAACTTGCTAATATGCTTTTTCTATAATTGTCAAGCCGGGTCTCATTAACTGGTATACATTTTATATAGTTTTTAGTCACTTGTAATTCACCTAAATCAAAAACAGCCATTTGACCACAATGATCTGATGCTAATTTATTAATTATGGCTTTATCACAAGGTTCAGCATTAGCAAAAATATTGTCAATACATGTTGCTGTGGTAGAGGTAATTCTTGTAGGCTCAGTAAAGAGGTTCACCAGATCAGATCATCGAAATAGCGATTTGAGCCTACTACTTAGTACACAATTTGAATCTAGTAGATCTATATTGAAATCTCCACAGACAATAACATCCTTGCCTTTATTTATTATTTTAAACAGTGCCTCATCCATTTTCTTTTCAAACAAATCGTATGATGAGGCTGGGGGTCTATACACGCTTATTACAACAAGCCTCTCAAGCTCTATACAGGCTATTTCAATTGTTCGTTCAACAGATAGGCTCACAACGTCACCACGTTCTTTACACTTAATTGTATTACGAGCAAGTATTAAAGAGCCACCGTGTATCGATTTTACTCTGCTGAACGAACTTGCTACCTGGTGATTTTTGAATCCAAACATAAACTGGTGACTTTTGAGCCAATGCTCAGTTATACATAAAATATCAATATTATTATGATTCAAAAACAATTCCAGTTCAAGTTCCTTACACCGCATGCCCTGAATGTTTTGATGCACCAGGTTAAGCTTACAATTTTTGTCTTTACAGTTATATTTACGATTACAGGCGGGCATTTGTTTTGGAAATTTTTTGCTTAATATTATGTTGCCAGAGTTACTCCCTATTGTCTTATTAACTTGACGACCGCGTGGCCTAGTGGGTAGCGACCCTGCCTACGAAGCTGGGGGTCCCGGGTTCGAATCCCAGGTCGGGTCAGTATTAATATGATGAATATTGATACTGGCACCGGGTCTTGGTTGTTATGTGTATGTGTTGTCTTCGCTTGGTACCCAAAACACAAGCTAATGCTTAGTTTGGGGCCAAGACGTTGTGATGTATACGTCATTATATTAAAAAAAAAAAAAAAATTAAAAACTAATTTAAATTATTTGGAACGGATTCCAATGTCTCAATGTTAAAATTATTTTTATGCTCAATAGAAGCAGTCGTTTTAGTAGCCAGTAAGCTGGCTAAATTAACAATATTATAAGATAGCAGCTTTGCTAACTGTCGTTTAAAATAATTTGAAAGAAAACACATTTCTTTTGTCAAATGAAAATTTTTACTAATAAAATTATTAGTATCAATAAGATGAAATTTATTATGACGACATGTCAATGTGTGCAATTTCATATTTAAATTATGTCTAATATTATTTTCGTCTACAGATAAATTCCTGCTGAAAGGAAATGCAAATAAAATTATATTACAAATATTTGTTAAACTATTCAATTTTGAAAAATAGTCAGTAATACGTATTTTATTCGCATTTCCCCTCCTTCCAATAAAAATAATTAATGTTGTGTTTTCTTTAAAACGAACGAACTAGTAGAATACTATACACTATGACGAATTTCAAATCCAAGATGGCCGCCACCACGAAATGGTGAATTACATATTTTCTTTCATTACTCCATCAATATGGGTATCAGATGAAAGGAATTGACTAGTAGAATACTATACACTATGACTAATTTCAAATCCAAGATGGCCGCTAACACAAAATGGCGAATTAAGGTTTTTCACTACTCCATCGATATGGGTATCAAATTAAAGGACTTGACTACTAGAATAGTATACACTATGACAAATTTCAAATCCAAGATGGCCGCCACCACGAAATGGCGAATTACATATTTTTTCATAAATCCCTCAATATGGCAGCAAATGAAAGGGCTTGACTAGTAAAATACTATACACTATGACAAATTTCAAATCCAAGATGGCCGCCACCACGAAATGGCGAATTACATATTTTTTCATAAATCCCTCAATATGGCAGCAAGTGAAAGGGCTTGACTAGTAAAATACTATACACTATAACAAATTTCAAATCCAAGATGGCCGCCAGCACAAAATGGCGAATTACGTTTTTTTTTCACTACTCTATCAATATGGGTATTAAATGAAAGAACTTGACTGGTAGAATACTATACACTATGACAAATTTCAAATCCAAGATGGCCGCTATCACGAAATGGCGAATTACATATTTTTTCACAAATCCCTTAATATGGGTAGCAAATAAAAGGGCTTGACTAGTAGAATACTATACACGATGTCAATTTTCAAATCCAAGATGGCCGCCAGCACAAAATGGCAAATTACATATTTTTACGTATGTGGGAGTTGCACCCACTAAACAACCGCCTGAAGCAGAATAAGGACGCATGCCGTTAGCCTGAAAGCTCTTATGACTTCATTGGAGTGGTCAGGTGGCAAAATATGGTGTCACTGGCGCGAAGTTGTCGGGTAACCCCTAAGGATTACTCGAGGCGAAATAATGCCAGAGGCGCGGGCCCCCGGTAAAGATTATCGTTATTAATATAACGTGGAATGACTTTAATTGGGACACCTGACCTAACACCTAACACCTGACACCTAAGACCTAACACCTGGATAGGTGATGAAGGAGTAATGACGATTCCGGTTCAGAGGGAAGTATTCCTTGAAGTGACTAAATGTAATTACTATAATAACAAATTTTAATTCATAATTTTGTGGCTGTAAATGAATAGAAGTTATGGAGTTACTTAGAGAATGCACGTCAAAAACCCGGAGCACGGAACTCGAAGCGACTCCACTTGCCCTAACGTGGCTAACTGTCGACTGCGTGGCTCCCGCTGCACAGGAATCTTAGTGCGGTTATGTGAGTTTAACTCCCGAAATGGGGAGCGCGATCGGCTTGTAAATGCGTGAGCTGCCATAGAGCACACCAGGATGCAGAAAACATAGAAAGGACTACGGAGCATGAAATGCGCATAGGCTGGAGCTGGAATGCCGGAACGACGCCACGAAGGCTAACTGCCGCTGCGCGACAACATCTACGACAAACACTACACACACAGGCATCTACTACGTAGTTGTCACTGGGATCTCGGCAACAGGCCGCTACACATGGGCCACGCGGGGCGGAAAGGCGTTCGGAGGACTGAACACGACTGATCGCGGCGGACCAGGAACCGGAATGGTGATAGTAGTATGTAGTTTCACAGAGAGATGCTGCCGCCCATCTTCTGCTAACCTGGGTTAGTCGCCTCTTACGACACGCTTCCCGGTGGCGGTGGGGAATTGTATTCTTTGCCGTCCCCACACGGACTAACTTATAGGATTATTATGGACACCTTAGTAATATGACAGTAATATGACGTCAAAAACTTCAACTTTGACAATACACCCGTCAAAATTCCCTAGATTCTTGTTTTAGTTGCCAGTATAAAACCATATATTAAGACATCCTTTTTAAGTGTAACTGAAAATTTTAAGAAATTTGTAAAATTAAACGTATTAACTTTCAAAAATACTATTATCATCTGAATACCAAAACATATTAAAAATTAGAAGTCACAGAAAACAGATATTAAACGAATATTCGTATTTATAAAATTCAATTATAAACCAACTAGATGAAATGCTTTTTTCTAATGACAAGTGTTAGAAAGGGACAAAGGGCCTCTCCGGTAGCTATCAACTCTCAACTCATTTTGTCTCTTTATCGTTTACAATCTGAAGTGAACTTTAACTATCACACAAAGGTTTCATTTTTGTGTTATATAGGTTCGGAGAGCACAGTCCTGAATTTACATAGTAGGTACTTTTACGTCCATGTCCTTTGCTTACATGTAAAATCTTTAAGAAGAAAGGACATAGTAGAAAAAAATGAATCTGTCAAATTAAAGTGTAAATCGCAATAGAAAAATTAATATCCTGGTTTTTTATTAGCATATATCCATTAATGTGATGAGCGGCTTCAAAGCATGTCGACAAACTATTCGTTAAACATTTTTCTATCATTATAGAAAGAAAAAACGTAAAAATGTATTGCTTACAATGGCTAATACCAGTGTTGCTAATACCCAAACCCGTGAACCCGGCATTGGTGAATACTCATGTTATGTTCATGGTGCTATATTTAATCGGATTTTTCTTGGAGAGGAAGCCGTGTACTGTCTGCAGTTTCGTTTTTCTTGCTGCGGTTTTTCTCATCTGTTATAGTGGTATCGGCAACTGTCTCTTCTGGGCTAGTCAGTGCGAAGGAGAAAAATATGACACATAATGAATCCTAATTTAAGCTCAAGGAACTTCCGAAGAACACATGGTGTTTGATGATATTGAGCAATAAAGAAAACATGCATTTTTGTATATTTGTGTAAATAAAATGTCATAAGATCTCCAAATTATGGATGTAACAATCTATTTGCCTCGTCTGATTGTTAGATATGAATAAAATGTGATCAAATGAAAACCAGATTGTACAGTAAAATAACTATAATGACTATTGATTAAATATGTGAAATATGGTTTAAAATTTTTTTTATTTGTATTCCAATTGTACAACCACATTATCATTATTAGATATCTGTTAATGATAAAGCGCACTTATAGCTTTGTAATTATATAATAATATTATTGTAAACAAAATGATAACGGTATTTATATAAAGCAAGAATTTTAGTCATTTTGGGAATCTATGGATTATTTTACAGAAGAAGTTAGGTATATGTTATTCTAATTTATTTTTATTCAAAGATATTTTGAAACATAGAAGAATGTGATTTTTTAACAATAATCTGAATAACAACAAATGTATTTAGCAATTTGACTGGTTCTACCTTTTGTCACTTATACACAAGGTTTTGTATGGAAGTCAATAATGTCCTTATAAATAAGTTTTCTTATTTTAGCAGTTGTATCAATTTAATTCTTGACTTTAACTTCCCCTTGTATCTTCCTTCATTTTAATTTAATTTATTTTATTTTTTATCCCAAGAAACTAGTCAGGGTAACAGTATACTATGTTACTCTCTAACTTTTCAACTGTCTCAATGCATAAATGACATTCTTTCTTTGCTCCTTTAGAACGGGCAGAAATGAGACATTTTTATCCCATAGCAAGAGAAAGAATGATGGCAGTAGCCTGATACTGCCATCAGTCTTCATGAATGAATGTAATTTAGCAATAGAATTGGAATGTGAATTCTAGCAAAACACAAATTTGAGGTGGGTAGGAGTCGCTTTGTGTCTAACATGGATAAATAGGTGAGAGTTTATCTTTGTGTTAGTATGAGTAGGTACTGAAAGTGCAAACAGCGAATGCGTGGATACAAAGGACAAATGGGGTTGTACTCCCACTTGGACCTATTGTGGAAAAAATATGTATGATGGTGGCTCGGGCCAGTTTAATTTTCTATACTATTGGTATACACTCACATACTAATTTACAACATACTAGTTTTTAAAAAGCAATAAACAAAAAATTATAAACATATTTAAAAAAGGAAGTCTCCTGAAAAGAGTAAATGAATTAAGTAAGGGTATTTTTGGGTAAATAAATTTTAATATTTTAATTGACCATCGTGCATGACCTGTACCACTGCATAGATAATGTTATCATGATAGTCATGCACGATGTTAAAGCTTTAATATGACACAAAATCCAGCTTTTCCTATTCTCTATATGTGCTACATAATATGAAAATCAAAAACTCTTTCTTAAATTTTGTTGAATTACTGATTAATTATATATTCATGTGCCTTTGAGTAACCTCAAATGTGTTAGCGTTTGGAATATAAGACAGAAATATTTTCATAGCATGGTGTTTCGCTATATTTTATGAAGTTATTTTATTATTTTAGAATAAAAATTAAAATGAATTGATTAAAACCAAGTACATCTATAATAAGAATAACACAAACAACTTTATTAAATATACAAAATTGACATTTACAAAAACTGTCCAGGTGTTACGAATAATGATTTGGTAGGTAATTTTGTAACCAATGAACTCACGACTACCAAACCAAAAACTTCAAAAAAAAACATGTTTATTGTATGGAGACCCGATTTAACATTATTATTGTTATAGCGGCCATAGTAATACACACTGTAAAAAATTTAAGTATTTACCTATCACGGTTCAGTTGATATAGCCCTGTGGCAGTCGGACAGACATCACCTTAGTAATAGGGTTCCCATTTGTAACCTTTGTGTACAGAACCTTAAAAATGCTCAGTAAAGTTTTTCTGTGTACAAATCACAACTCGTCTCAAAAATTACTTTTAACAACATCAAAAATTAAAGTTTTAAGTACACCATGATCAACAGCCCATTGGACTACTTCTTAAATTATTATTTTAAGTCGAAAATTAGCTCACAATGATTGGTGTGAAAATGTATTAATGTTATGTGGTTATAGAATTATTTTATAGAGTAAAAAAAAACAACTTTCTATAGATATTTATTTATTTTGCTGTTTGTTACATTATGGTAATTTTTGCAATTATGAAGTAGTGATGGGATCCAAAAATATGAACAGGAACTTAGAAAAACTTCTTCATGTCTTAAATCTAGATTTCTCCCACAAGAATCTGAAACAAATTAGGATGACATAAAAATAAACATAACTGTAGTGGATAATAGGCAAGATGGCACCCATTGATATGAACAGACTTAACTTGACCTAATGTATCAATTTAGAAATGGTGGACTAACTACCTATTTTGACCAAATTTTAAATGGATCAAAAAGCTTCTTGGTGCTATCAGATTCGCCTTGGCTTTCCAATGCTGCCTGATGAAAATAGTGTAACATAACAATGATCAATAAGATAGGTTGATGGTCCATCATTTCCAAAAAAATAGGTTAAGTTAAGGTATGATTGTGAAAATGGAAGAAGCGGAACAGAGCGATAAGCTACCAAGAAGCCATTTTTTTTGCTTTTTTTGCTATAAGCCCGATTAAATATTTTCACTTTTCCTCAAGCAACATTGTAAAGCGCTACCTCATATTTTTCTAATTACAAAATCTAAACAATAGAAATTAAAAGAGTGGTAGTTTTGGAAACCCAACCCCACATTTCCACAATTTTTATTCTATTCAAGCAATATTACTCAACTCTATGAAATCCATACCGAATAATAGAAATTCAATTATGGTCAGAGCAATAGAATTTTCAGGGATTGACAAAGATATGACATGGTGCAGTGGTACGGGTTTCCAAAATTATCACCATAAGTATTAATAATAAATTATAGGAGGCATGGCGGGGGCATAAACCCAACTTTCAGAATTTTATGAAATGTGGTATTGCAAAAAAAAACTTGAAAAAAAAATATCATTAAAACACTTGAAATAAAAGTAAAATATCATTAAAACACTTGAAATTAACAGTGAATTACTTTTATAATGTTCATCTTTTGGGTGGCTGACCTAACCTATCAATTTAGACATGGTGGACCATTTAAAATTTCTAAGTTGGTTCAATCTCCTCACCTCACCGCCCTCTCACTTATTATTACTCATAGGGTGGTAGTTTTGGAAACCCAACCCAAGATTGCATCTAGGACATATTATAGTAAATAATTAAATGATTGAAGACAGATATACCAGAGTACAGGGGATGCCTGAACATCAAATTCTGTAGTATTACAGATCAACTGGACAGGGTGAATATATGAATTTAATCAAATATTCACTAATATACGTTCATTCTTCATCTAACAATAGCACAGAACAATCAATAGAATCATTGGCTAACCTAATTAAAACATTTTAAACTCGGTGAACTGAATCTTTTAAAATTTGTTGGTAAAAATAATATTACCATTTATCTAAGTCTTCTTGCTTCACGTTCAGATTCCAGTAGGGTGAGGATGTCACCATCACGTACTGGCCCCTTCACGTTCCTGATAATCTGCCGATTGGTTTCTCCAATGAATTCCACTTTGACCTGAGTACACTGACCCTGAGATCCTGTGCGGCCGAGGACTTTCACGACACGAGCGAGAACGTTGGGTTTATCCATTATGATGAAAAGATTTATTTAAACACGTGCACCTTTGTTAGCGCGATAATCGAAAGGATGGTTCGAAAAAGATTGAGAAAGATAACGTCAGATTGATTGAATAGTCCTAATAATCTCTATGGAAGTCGGTCATTCAATCGAAATAGATGGAAATGTACTTGGGTTCAAGTACTCAAGACCATCCGTAAACTGGAATCGGCCGCACACCATATTTCTTTTGTTTTGTTCATGGACGTAGGTAGGGTGATTTCGCCAGTAGTCAGCCAGTTAAGGCAATTCTGAAACTGAAGCATTTGTAAAATATACTTAGAGACTGTATATCATCTTGGATTTTTTTTAAAGTATAAAGTAGACATTCAAAAATAATAATTTGCAACTATTTTGTTGTTATACTCATGATATATTTTTTTTATAATTAAAAAAGAAAAATATGTCGTTTTTGCCAGTGGTCAGCCAGTTTAACCCAATCTACCGCCACCAATGAACTAGTAGTCAGCCACTTATATCTAAGATCAGCCAGCATATTACCGGTACTCAGCCATGAGTCCTATGACGTACGAAATATGGTTGAATTTACAACAGTAATAGTCAAGGAACAATTCAGAATTTATTAATCTTATTATTCAGTAGCATAGAACAAAACATTTTGAGATGTTATTAATCAACGTTAACATGGAAAAAATTTTGATTGTTAAAACAAATATTAAATACTAGCGACCGCCCGCAGCTTCGCTTGCGTAGACTACACATTCCTGTTTTAGGTAGTATTAACATTCGAAATAGTTTATACGTACTTTTTGCTGAAACTAATATTGGGTACACCCATTCAAACTTTCAATCTTCACTCTCCCCACTCTTTTAAGAAAACCGATACTCCCATACTTTTCACCTCCCGTTTCCCACCCTTAAAATGTGGAAATCCAAAAACCCTCAAATACGTCATTATTTATTTATGTTAAAATTTTAATGTTTCTAACTTTAACCCTTCGTCTTATTACATATTTTTCAAAACAATCCTTCGCCTACCAAGCTCTTATGACAGAATGATCACCTCGAGAAATAAAATGATATAATTTTTTTTTGTATTGAAGTTTTTTTTTGAAAATATGTAATGTAATCTTAAGTAAATTGTCTTTTTAGTTGCAAACTATTTTTTGTTTTAAATCTCCCCTATCTAATAAAAAAACACGTATGAATTTTATGGGCTTAAAATTTGCTACCAAATGATCATTCGAAGGTTATTATGAGTATATTAAAAGTATATCTAGAAATAAATAATACCAATAGAAAGCTTAGTAAAAATGCTAACTATAATGTTATTTGATTTTTTCTGACAAAGGAAGATTTATTGTAAAAAAACTGTAATGATTGTTCGCTCACTGATTCACTCTTGGAATGACACTAAACCCATGAACAATAAACGAATATTTTTTTCAATTGTAGCGTCTGCGACAAAAACGTTAGAAGTGATTTTTAAATTCTAAGATATTTTGTGTTTCTCTAGTTTTTATTTCGTCTTACGTACTTATGTATAAGAAAGAGAGAAAAATATTTTCTTGGTGCGGTATTAAACGGGCGGTTAGCGGTCGAATTCGGTCGCAGGGAAGGCGAAGCGTAGAAAGTCATTAGCGACCGATATCGGTCTCTATGAAGACAAAGGGTTAAAGAACAAAGACTCTTATACAAAGCCCCTCCATCCCTCCCTCCTTAAATTTTAAATTTCCAAATATTCCTTTCTTAAAAATTAATACTCACTTTATAAAATAAACCACTGTTTCAAATTTTGGCTTCCTAGACTTAGTAGTTTCGGCTGTATCTACGCCGATAGATCAGTGAGGACAAACGACAGACAGCCATAAAAAGTAGCTGATGTCACTCTTGACAACCTTCTTTCACGTCTGCAAAGTTTCATTAAAATCTGTTCAGCCGTTTTGGAGATTAGTTCGAATAGACACATAGACGTACAGACAGACAGACGAACAAAAAGTAGCATATGTCACTTTTAAATACCTATTTTTCATACCCGTGAAATTTCATTAAAATCGGTTAAGCCGTTTTGGAGATTAGCTCGAATAGACAGATGGACGTACATACAGACATACAAAAAGTAGTGTATGTCACTTTTGACCACTTTCTTTCCATATTTGTGAAGTTTTATCAAAATCAGTATAGCCGTTTTGGAGATTTGCTCGAATAGACCGACAGACAGATAGTATTATTTTATACATATAGCCTATATATAGCCTTTCTCAATAAATAAACTATCCAACACAAAAAGAATTTTTCAATTCGAACCAGTAGTTCCTGAGATTTGCGCGTTCAAACAAACAAACAAACAAACAAACTCTTCAGCTTTATAATATTAGTATAGATATTAAAAGGCAACTATAGCCTACACATGAAAAAAACTGTGATTGACACATTCTTTCTTATTTATAGGAAATCCACAAAAAGCCATCTTCTTAATATAGTCACATATATTTTTATTTTTTTTTCAGACCCAAGTATAGGCTCTGGTCCCATTTGTCTAGGTCTCTCCACTACTCTGCAATGAAGTCTGTCTTGAATAATTCCTCTTGGTACCTATTCCATAAAATCTTAGCCTCTCAAATCCCTTTCGTTCCATCTCACAGAACTTTACGCAACGCTTTGTCACTGTAATTATGAAACGTTTTCTTTATGTTTGTTTTTTATTTGTATTTATGAATTTTTGTGCATCTGAAATAAAAGCTTAGCCCAATTTCTGTAACCTGCACCATCACCAAATAAAATCATAATAAAAAATGTCGTAAAGTACAATAGACGAACATAACAAAACTAAAAAGTCAAAAGCATTATACCTATGAAATTAATTTTTTTAAAAACCTAAAAACAAGGTAATTTTGAAATACCTACCTTGTTGTTATTTTAATTCATATAATTTCTTAACGGCTGACTATTGGACCACTCTATGCTAGAGGTCAGCCGTCAGTTTTCATACTAAATATTTTATATTATTATAGCAAATTTGGCGGCTGACCACTGGTCACTAGTTTTCTCACAAGTTTAAAAAAAGAGAGATAGAATAAGCCAAAACATTAAAATAAGGAAAGTGTCTAAAAGAGATGAAAAATTAATGACTAGCCAGAGCTAATAGTCAGCCCCCCCGGCTGGAGACTGGTTAATACTATGTTTTTAGTTCTAGTTTGCCAGCCACCATTAAGAAATTACGAAAAATATGTAAACGCAAGTTTTTAGCTTTTAAGACTTTATTTTAACATCTAATTGCACTAATAATAACGTCCTACATAATGTATATCAACGTTTGGATATGTACTTGCACCTTGTAAAAACTCGCGTCGCACTATTTTACAAATTGTTCCCAAGCAATATGTGAGCACGTGCATCGATCGCAATTTTCAAACATTTATTGGGAGTTCCCTGTTAGAGCCCCAGCGGAAGTGACTGTCGGATGCGGCAAAGAATGAGACAAAAAACACACAGAGACGTTATTCAAATAGAAAGTGAAGACAATTTACTTATTTTTTCAAATAAATGCCGCGTGTGGCTGGTCACTGGCGAAGGCTGGCGCACTGGCGAAATCACCCTACCTACTTACCTTAAAGCATAATCATCAAGATGGAGTGTTTATGTTTAATTCGAAACTATCGAAAACGTGAGCAAAATTATTTTAGATATTCTAGAGATTTTCAGAGATTAGACAGACTTTGTAACGAAAAAAGATCGTTGTATGGTGATCAAAGCCGTCACGATCTCTCTGTAGCACGCATAAAAATAGTGCTATCTTTTTTTGCAGGCTACTAAACTAGCTATGGCTTTAACACTTACCACTCGACTTATAGTTTGACCGAAACCGCTGTACCACGCCTTAGGTATGTGCGCGGCAAGGAGGGAAGGCAGACAGCTCCTAAGCAAGTCCACCACGCTGCTCCATTGCGGGTTGGGAACTGTAACGACCGCCATCTATTGACAACGTCCGGGACCGACTGCTTAACGTGCCCTCCGAAGCACGGTGTCAGTGATATTGTGTACATAAGTCAGAAAAACTCATTGGTACACGCCCGGATTCGAACTATGGCCCTATAGGGCCTTATAAATTTGAGACAGGTTTGTTGCGCTCTGGGCTATCACATTGAACTATACCGACTATTTTGCATAGGTATTATTTTATTATCTAGTAGGGAGTAGGGAAGCCAGTCCGAAATATTGACCTTAACAGAAAGAGACAGAATAAGACTTTGATTAATAATATAGTAAAGGCACTACCTTCTATAATTCACAGAATGTACAGGATATTTTCCATCCTTTTTTCTCCCATGCCGAACTGTTACATACCTACAGGGTTTTATGGATTTTGCCTACTCTAGTTAGGTATATTATCCCAATGCTATTTTATCTTCTCTCAAAGCAGCCACTTTTACAAGAAATCAAAATAAAACTTACAAAATAACCCGTTAATAGTCTCAGTAATAGATACACCAAAGGGTATGTGTGTAGGTACATCATTGTTTCCAGTAGGCACATCATTCGTACATGTGAATATGTCTATGCATGTGCATATGTAATAATAATAATAATAATACATGGGACTTCCCACACAGCGCCATCTAGTCCCAAAGTAAGCAAGTATTATGCTTGTGTTATGGGTTACTAGACAACTGATATACATACTTAAATATTCTTTATAATATATACATATATAAATTTTTTTTTTTAATATATATAACAACCAAGACCCGGTACCAGTATCAATATTCATCATATTAATACTGACCCGACCTGGGATTCGAACCCGGGACCTCTAGCTTCGTAGGCAGGGTCGCTACCCACTAGGCTAAGTGCTCGTCACACTAAATCTACCATGATTCTACCTTCTACCTCACAATCCACTTATTAATTCATATTACTCTATGTTCACAATGCTATGTCAAAACATGAAGTAGGTAGCTACCATTTCTTTTGGCTCACAATTTTTCTGGTCAGGACGCAGTACCTATCTCTATATAGGTACATATCCAAGAAATATGAAAAGATTGTTTCCTATAAAAAATTACGCATTCTTTCCGCCATTTGAATTTGTTTATTAAAGTTTAGATTGTTGTCAAATACTCATTAATTTTCAGTAAATTTCAGAATATAACTCAAAATATGTTTGAATACATAAAAAATTTTTTTTTGTGCTTAATTTGGATCAATGAAAACAAAATAAATAAAATTTAACATTTTATTAAATAAAGTCATCTCAATCGCACCGTCCTCAAGATGTTCCATTTTTTCCATAATTTAATTTCACAACAATCCTGGCAACACAAGTCTGCATTTCACTATAAAAGAATGAGACTTCATAACTTCATATTTATGTAGTAATTCCATTAAACAGAATATTTTAGTTGCCAGAAAAATTATACAAAACAAATAATTGCAAGACAGAAAAAAATTATCAATTGGTGTTTAATATTTATTGCTTTGTCACTATTGGAAGCAGTCCCATTCCTTCGACAATCACGCAAAGTTCTAGCACACGAACACTGTTTTGTTGTGCTTTCAGTATTATATTTTCTAAGCACCAAATTAATCATCGCCTGCTGATCGCTTTGCTTTCCTTAAGCGAGGAGATTGTTTTGGAGATTTGGGAGGTTTTTCTGAAAATTAAACACAAATATAAATTTATGAGACAGTTTTTTTGCTAAAAAGAAACACTAAAGTTTTACATGTAATTATGGGACAACAGAAGCTTTAGGTCATGTTGATTAAATTAAAAAAAAAATTATAACAAGATTTAAAGAAAATAATGGAATCCTACTCCGTGTCATTGCTGATTATGGAGGGCATATAACAATCGCAACATACATGTTGAAGCCGAATGCATTTCTTTTTAACATGCGATCAGTCCAATCTTTTCTTTTGGAGAGTTGTGCTTGTTTACAGTTACTGACAGGAGCGGTTGCGGTCACAAAATATCAAACTTCATTTTTGTACTAGGTATGATGACATGGGTATGGTGGAAATCGTGACTGGATTCAGTGCACGCAATAACCTCTTAATAATATCAAATCTACATTGTTTCTTGTGTGTTATATCACAGCGATGCAGCACGCAGTTCGCGGCCGTCGCGCCGCCGCCCAGTAAAATCAACCATTTGTCTATTGTTATTGAACTCAACCTAAACGACTACATTCTGATGTTTCCACACGACTAGCGGTCAACTATAAACATACTGTGCGAGCCGTTTAGTCCAGTCGAGAAGTTTTCTTGCGAAAAATAACTCTTAAGTGTTTGGAAAATATGAACAAACAGTTCATTTGATTCAGAAAAATATTCCTAAAAGACGTTATCACGATTTTTTTGCCGACAAATACACGATAATTTATTCAAATTTTAAATTGTAATTTAATACTGAAAAAAAAAACATTTACACGGACAAATTTTTTTATTATAAAAAACAATTTACAAATTAGAATGAATTTTCGTGCCACCTACGACATGAGAGAATAAAGTTTCATTGGAAAAACCTCTTAAATTAATTTTTAAAAATATGAGTATTTCTTACTAAAAAAATTTTCCCAGCAAAAAATCATGAAGACTTTTTCGGAATATTTTTCCAAACTGAATGAGCACACATATTTTTTGAACACTTGGAATTATTTATCACAAGAAAGTGACTTCCTGACTAGATTAGTAACCGCCCCTGAACCCATTAGTTTACCATAAACAAACCATTCACTCATTTATCTTCGGAAACACTGACCGATGCTGCAGACGGGTGATCAGTCCTCTCGGATGTGAATTATTTCACCCATTCCGAAAAAGCCCTTAAATAGCTAAATAATGTATGCTAACCTATTTTAATACCATCTATATATTAAAAGTGTATTTCAATATCTCGGACATACAACAGCTGGGCCAAAAGAAATCACCCTATTGGAAGATGCTCTTATTTTTGCAAATGGCGACCAATGTCAAATCTGTTTTAACATTTGTGAACTAGACAGATGTAGAATACAAGTGAACAAGCCATGGAGCGATACACTCCCCAAGAACGCGGAATAATCGTGTCTATTTTTTTGCGTAACAATTCGTCTATGGTGTTGGCGCAGCGCGAATTCCGTCGCCGATTCCCCGGTCGTCCGGCACCGACTGCACTGCGCAAACACTGCGCCGTTTGGCCACCAACCTTGAAGAGTATGGGACCACACGAGACGCTGCCAAGAGTGGCCGGCCCCGGAGCGCCCGTTCTGCCGTGAATATCGCCGCTGTTGTCGAGGATGTCGAGCTGTCGCCAAAAACATCGACCAGACGCCGTGCCTCACAATTAGCCATCAGGCGGTCGTCCCTAAGGCGAATTTTGATCAAAGACCTGCGCATGTTCCCGTACAAAGTCCAGTCCGTGCATCAGCTGTTGCCTGTCGACCGTCAAACGCGTGTAACCTACGCCCAAGCCATCCTCAATCTCGAGAACGAAGTGGACGATTTTCCGACAAAAATCATAACGAGCGATGAGGCTCATTTCCATTTCAGTGGGTACGTGAACAAACAAAACTATCGCTTCTGGGGCACCGAAAATCCATGAGTGATGCACGAGAAGCCATTACACCCGCTCAAAGTGAATGCATGGTGCGCTGTTCACGCTGGAGGAGTCTTCGGGCCATTTTTTTTTCGAGGACGCCGCTGATCAAACGAACAATAGTGGACGGTGCGCGCTATAGGGCCATGTTAACCGAGTTTTTTCTGCCGCAATAGAACGAATAAGGACTGGAGGACATGTGGTTCCAACAGGATGGAGCAACGGCACATACTGCGCGAGCCACAACCGATATTCTGAAGGCGGCGTTCCCGGGTCGCCTCATCTTTCGTTTTTACGATTTGCACTGGCCCGCAAGATCGCCCGATTTAACCGTTCCAGACTTTTTTTGTGGGCTTTTTTGAAGTCCCGCGTTTACGTGAACAAGCCCGACACCCTGGGAGCCCTCAAGGACAACATTCGACACGAGTGCGAGAATCTGTCGCCTGAAGTTCTCGCCGAAGTGATGAAAAATGCCATAAAACGAGCTCGTATAGCAATCAATTGTGGCGGCGCCCATTTGGCCGATATCATCTTCTCGACTTGACCAATAAAATTCTAAAGGTTCAAATAAACATAATCAAAAAACAGAATCGAAGTTCATTTAGAAAAAAAATGAGAGCCAAACAACATCGGATGACTTCTTTTGGCCCACCTGTTATAAATAAAGTTCTGAATACTCACTGAGCTGGTTAACAACTTCTTTTGGTAGCCAATCATAATCAACATCATTAGCTGTTCCGGTTTCAATTGTTTTAGGAGCAGATCTAAAACAGAAACAATAGTTACTGCAGCTACTGTATTATACAATCATACTTTACTCTTTTATTTTGATAGGTATTAAATATTATGATTACGAAACCTTATTAATTTCTTCGGTGAAAGGATACATTGAATGGGTAAAAGGATACATTGAATGATATTGAAAATATGTCTTGAAAATGTATAAAGTGATGGAACAATTAATGACTAATCAAATAAACAACTTCTAGTTTAGTACAATGTTAAAAATAGAGAGCCATTTTAAAAAAAAAAGTGAAAATGTCTTTATATTTTAATCATTTAATAATAAAGTGTACTAAAGATTAAACTTTTCTGCATAATTTTTCGTTATAGTACACTATCATTTAACTTAAAAAATATTATTTGTTTTGTTTTTTAATTGTTTTTCTTTTAACCAACACGATTATGTTTTCCTTGTACGACGGCTTGTTGTTCCTGTACAACGGCTATTCGACCTAGCCTAAGTCAAGAAAGGTTGTCGACCTCGTTTACCCTAGATTATAGTATCGAATACCGCTGCGCAAACGACATCAAGATTCGAAAACTTCTTCGCAATTCTTGACCTTCACCAATTTTTTCAAAAAAAATTAAGAATTTCCCCCTTCCGTTAAGAGTGAGAAAAAGTTAATATTACGCATCTAACATATTACATAAATACTTAGCATATTATAATGAAAATATATACTTTTAGACAGTTACAAGTATCTAATCTATTAATACTATAATAATATTAATAATCTATACCTTGGAGAACGGCGACGTGCTAACGAGGAAAGTGCTTGTTGGCCCAAAACTAGACCTAAGATGCAAGCGGCTCCCATAAAGAGGTACAAGAAAAACGTTTCTCCGTCCAGACCTTCTGAGACTTCCACAATATTCACCGTTGTATTGTACACTGCATTCTAAAAAAGTTTAACGTATTATGATCAAGAGAAAGAGAATAGTAAAAATCACAAATAGAGAAAGATGAAAAAGTCACGCAAAAGCCGCAACCAACCTAATCAGATGATCCATGACCACTACCACTCCACCAGGAGTGTCTCTCTCTCTCTCTCCTGCCCTTCTCCCACTCTAGGCAGGATCGACCCCACTTGTTTTTTTCTTCCACTCCTCTCTGTCACTCGTCAGTTCATCACTCACTCCTTTCACTATCATATCCACTTACACACAATCTATCCATCTCTTCCTCGGTCTTCCCCTCTTTTTACGTCCTTCCACATTCATATTTAACATTCTTCTGCCTACATACTCGTCACCCCTGCGTATAACATGACCATACCATCCAAGCCTATTACTCCGCAGTCTCGCTGTCACTGGTGCTATTTTCAAAGCTCCCCTTTTAAACTCATTTCTTATCTTATCCTTCCTTGTCACACCACACATCCATCTTAACATTTGCATCTCTGTCACATGCACCTTTCTTTCATCCATCTTTTTCATAGCCCAACACTCCATACATGACAAAAGTTCTGATTGCCGCCTCATAAATTTTTCTCTTTAGTTTAAAGGGCATCCGGGAGACACAAATTGTTGCTGAGACCTGTCGCCACTTCATCCAACCCACATTCATTCTATTGTTAATGTCACGGTCAAAATCGCCGTTGTTTTGGAAAAGCGAACCAAGGTAACGGAAATCTGAGCAAACTGGTAGGGATACACCGTCTAAGACAATTGGGGAGAAATTGGAGCCACCAAAGTCACAGAACATATGTTCAGTTTTACTCCGACTGATCTTAAGCCCAACGTTCTCCAATCTCTCCTGCCATTTTCCTAGCCTGCTCTGTACCTCACTCGCATCCTCTCTGACAAGAACAATGTCGTCGGCGAACAGCATGCACCAGGGTGCCTCCTCCTGTATGTCCGATGTCAAGGCATCCATAATCAGGAGGAACAAATACGGGCTTAAAGCCGATCCCTGGTGCAAGCCCACAGCCACATCGAACCTGTTGGTGACGCCAGCCTCAGACCGAAGATTTGTACACACTCTTCTATACATTTCAATCACAAGCCTTACATACTTCTCTGGCACTCACTTTTCTCTCATAGCCCACCACAGAACCTTACGCGGGACTCGATCTAACCAATGGAGTGGGATACCACTCCACCAGGAGTGTACTGAGAAGAATTACCATATATGTCCGATATTTTGATATAAATAATAAATATCAGATATTTTCGATCCTCACTTTAGATGATACTTCTATTAAAATGATCAATCAACAAGGACTAAAATTTGTGAAAACCTATAACTTTTATTTTAATAAAGCAAATTAAGCATTTGCTTTTTTTTCATGGTATATTTTGCTGAAACTTTTTCTCTCCCTATCCACTGGTGGCTACTCCACGTGATCTATAGATTTTGGTCAACTAAGAACTTAATCAAACACACCTGATAATAGTTTCCATTGGAATCTCTATAGTTCAACTGAACATTGAGTCCGAAAGGTCGACCAGCAAATGCTTCATTCGGTATAAATGAATAAGCAAATGTAGCTTCTTGTGCTGGTTTAACTTCTCTGTTGTAAGGTAAAGCAGTGAAATTCTGTATATAGTATGTGTAATCCATTGGATATCTAAAGGATGCTTCCATTGATTCAACGGTGTATTCTTCTGAGCCTTTGTTTAAGAAACCGACTAGAAATTCGACTGGGTAACCTGCTTGTAATTCTGAAAAAAATATAATAAAAATATTTATGAGTGAAAATTTCTCAATTTTCAACCAGGTGATGACCGCACCATATGTATGTTAACACAACTTATAATATTTTCCCTAAAGTGTAATTTTTTTAGTTTTCAGCTTAAAATATAGAATATTGTTTTTTCTAGTCAAAGGCTTTCATAGGTTTAAATATAGACTTAAAGATTGGTCTTAAAATCAAATCAAGGAGTGAAATAATGTAATAAACTCAAGTGAAACTGAATTGAATAGAACATGATGGGGTATGGGAATAGGCACTGAAGCGAGACTGAAGTGGTAGAAAAAAGTACAAGAATCAAACAAACAATTACACACCAAGTGTTTCATACCACCATACATTAAAGTGTAGGTTTTGATGAGTTTGCGAGTATCAAAATATATGACTTATATGGCTGCTTCTTTGGACTGAATTGACTTAGAAGCTTGTATTTCTTACACATCAAAGAGATCATAGACCCTTAGTATTTGATATTAATTTCAATTTCATACTTCTACCCGTTCTTGAGAAAAAGAGTCTTGACAGAATGACAGTCAGACAACAAATAAATTCTAAAAGGGTTTCGTTTTTCTCTTTGAGGTATAGAACCCTAAAAAACCCAGAGTAAGGAGTAGAAGCGAAAGGAGTGTCCAAAACCAAGAGTGTGAAATGCAACAAAGTAGAGTTTTAAAGGAAGTATAGTATATGTCTGAGTACTACTATCTAACAATATATGGAGCCACCATATAAACAAATGATTTTAATTTTTTCATAATCACATTTCTAGATTTCAGTTGATAAAACATAACATATGAAAAACATGAAAATATGGTTCTATGGTATAAAAAATATAAATATAATAATATAATAATATTTATTTATTAGCAAGGAAATTTGTAACAAAAATAGTACATAAATGTTTATAAAGCACAAGTATACACCAATATTAAACACTGATTATATATACTGATATATATAAAGCTATGAAAAATATTCCTCTTTAAGGATTCTAACTGACATTTTTGGTTGTTTCTACAGTTTCGAAGCATTTGCACAAAAACCTAAAATTTGTAGAAAATAAGGTTATTGTGACTAATTTCTATTATAGTTTTTTAAAATAGTTTTGAAGCGTTTGTCGAAAAAACCGTTTTCCACAAATATTAGGTTGTTGTACAACCAAAATATATCAGTATATTATTTTCAGACAAGCACCAGTGCATGTTAACACACAGAAACAATTGTATGCATCTTAGAACTACCGATTCAGAAATAATGTAACCATTAATATTCTTCAGAAAATCAAAGATAATATAAAATTACCGTGATTTGTAGTTAAATATTAACTTAAAAACGTATAAGAGTGAGCATGACACAGCAGCCGGCAAGTGCCAAAAGCAAAATTTGAATTTTCTAATTTGGTAATAATACTGTGTGGTTTTTCTTCAAAGATTAGCTAAGTTGTCATGTAGTATTAGACCAAAATAATCATAAGAAGAAATGAGCTTCACCAGCAAACTTTTAGTTTAGCTTTGACTCACCCCGCTGCGCCTCTTGCTTTGCTAAGGTGACGCATCACTTGATACCTGAAGTGTTTCATTATATTATGTTATACTAACCAAAAGCAGTATTGCCATAGTTGGTAGTCGGTTTGGTGAATAGAATAGTTGTGTCCACATCTTGAGCAGATTTTACAAGTGTGTCATCTAAAACATCACCACCAACCACTTGACCATCTTCGTTTTCAATATCCACTACATCATCGAGTTCATCTTCTTCAGCTCTCACAAGAATGTTACCTGCAAAAATTAGATTGATGAAGATCAAATATTTTTTTAAATTAAACAGCTTAGTTTATCTTTTGGCAGAATTGGACATAACAATTATTTTAATGAATAGTTTCTTGAAAATATAAATATCAATTCAATCTGAGTAATGGCATTTATAAAATGTATTGTTAATCATAATTAAAATGTGTAAGAAAAAACTTAAAGGGTTGGCTTTCCAAAACTACCACCCCACGTGTATTAATAATAAGAAAGAGGGGAGCAAGGTGAAGAGATTAAATCCACTTTTAGAATTTTTAGAAATGCGGAAATACGAAAAAAGCTAAATTAAAAATGAGTAATACATACCGGCTACTAATTATTGATAACCTACCAACTCACAACACTTGAAACTAACGCTAAATGGTCAGTCACTCTTCTAATAAGTCTTAACTATTTAGGTTTGTATATAAAAGAATATTTAAAAGAAATTCGGTTAAGGTAGGTAGGTTCCTTTCCCGCCATTTCTCAATCAATATGTAGGTTAGGTTAGTTTAAAAAAATATACAATAAAACCGAATATATGGGCACTCCGACTACTGTTCCAACAATCGATGGTTCCAACCCACTAGGAACATAAAAAAAGCGTGAGGCGAGTGTGCCGCGGTAGCGGCCGCCGAGTGCCATGCAAATCGAATTTTCAATTGTTACTAAAGTTAGGTTAGGAAATTCTTAACATATTCACTGTTTTCAATTTATTTTAATGTTTAAGTCTATTCCCTCGTTCAATAGTCGATCCTTTATGTCAATACAAGAAGCAAATTCATGTCGGTGGTAACGGGTACGAAGTTTTCAATTTTTATTTTTGGTTTTTTTTTCACATTTCCGCATTTCTGATAATTATTCTGAAAATAGGTTTTCTGTCCTCATCCCACCAACCCCTAAATTATTATTAATACTTATAGAATGGTAGTTTTGAAAAGCCGTACCAAATAATTAATTTGATGTGAAAGAAATAATTAAAAAGTTCCAAATAAAGTAAAAATCAAATGATATTAATATCTGGAGTAAAAACTCCAATGGTATTTAATAACCTCACTAATTTCAATCTAACTTGAACAAAAATATATTATATATATAATATATTACAAAACACCGATTATATTCACCACAAATTTATTGTTTTTCATTCAAAATCTAATTATTATACAACAGGTGCCACGTACATACAAGTTTTCAAAATAATTTCTGTACCTATTACAATATTCTTACCATTTTGGAAGCATAGAAGAGTAGCAGGTAAAATTACAGTTAAATATATTAAGTTCATTGTTATTTTATTAATATATATTCTCATAAATAAGTAAACGAAATGAACCCCATTCACTACAAGTATCGAAATACGATGTGATACGATATGATGCAGCGTGACCACATTTTTTTTAACGATTCTACTAGGATAAACAATCAAATTCTACTAAAATCTACTAAGTCCTTATAAAAGTACCACAAATCTACTAGCAAGGAAAGGCAAATCTAAAACGCATTTTCTGTTCAAAATTATTGCCTAATACGTTATATGAGATTGCTGTAGCTTTTTTTACGTTTGCAAGGAAACTTTCTTGCAACTTTTGAATCTTGAAACAACTTGCTTATAACGTCGGTTAAGTGGTCCATGACGCGAAATGGTATGTTATGTTCCAATAAAGCCATACTTATTTATGCTTTCTTCATTTTTTCACTGAGTGTCGTTTTTTTAAATATTAGTCGATCTGTATATAAAAAAAAGGGGACTCGTTAGTAGTCACCTGTCACTTTAAAAAAAATCTTTATAAAACGATTAGATATACACAAACCTGAGTAGTCCCAGAATATCCTGTTAAATGTTTGTGATGTTTTATTGAGTTATTGACAACGTTCTTTTATTGACGCTAATCTGAGAAGTATTTTAGAATTGCAGGCTTTACACTGAACACTATAAATTATCTTTCTGAGATTTACACAACCACACTGAAAATTGTGAACTTTGTTCCCATTCACAACGGTAAGTATTTTTCACCCTTTGTTTGTAGTTATGTAGTTCGTAGTAGTTGTAACTGAAATGTCTAATTCTCCTTCATTACACTTCCAACATTATAAGTAGGTGATAAGGCATAATATTTTACTTAACTTTCATTTACTAATACATAGACATAATTCTCACACAACATCTACAAGGCTTAATTAGTCAATAGACAGAGAATCACTAGATGATACACAAAAAATCTGATTTGCCAGTTTTATAAACCCAAATCTTCGAAACTACCAAAATCTACTAAATATTTTTTGCCTACTAAAATTTGTTAATCAAGGCCTCAAATCTACTAAAAAAGTAGAAATCTACTTAATGTGGTCACGCTGATACGATGTCAGAAATAAGCGTTGAAAGTTACGTCTAACTCGTCTGAGGGCCGGCTTTCCAACGCGATATACGTGGAATACACAGTGTTTCCACTTTGATGGTTTCAACCATTTCAGTTCCTCTCAGCCTCAATCATAACCCAAAATTTATCAATATTACTTTTTTTTTTTAAATATTTTAATGCGTAGAAAGCAAGAGCAAGCAATAAATAGTTCACAATGTGTGAATTATTTTTTCCCATAGAGGTAGTTTTTCCTGTGAGTACCGCGGTACCGCCGCGTGCGCCGCGTTGGGTCTCTCACTCTAATTTTAACGAGACCCAGGCCTTAATAATTATAACTACAATGATGTAATATCTTTTTCAATACATTTGCTATTAATACAGTCTTTATGACATCAAAACTTGTACGAGCATTCTGTTTGTAACGCATACGTAAACCGCGAAAAGCAATCCGCTCACGCCCTTAGCTCCCGTCATTATTACATTTGAAGTAGGTACCTAATACCTATCTACCTAATTTTAATCGCAAATGTATTGAAAAACGTCGTATGATGCTCGTTCTCAGTAAGCTGGCTATTATAGTCATCGGTAAAGTATAAGCACTACCTCGACTATTATTTTATTTTATTTTATTTTATTCGGAAAACATACAGTGCTTATATAACTATACATAACAGTAATTAAATCTAATCACCATTTAAATGTTTCCACATATATACAGCTAAAATGCTAGTTTGTAAATACAGACTAAGTTATTATTAACAAAAAAAAAAAAAGAAGAAAAATTAAGAAAGAGAACAAAAAGTAATCTAAACAAAAAGAGAACCATTGAACCAGTCTTCGCTTAAGGTATTTTTGAAAATATTTGGACGGGTATTAAATAGATCTAGCTCCGGGAACTTGATCAACTTGTTAAATTCATTAGCAGATCTGATAAAAAATGAATTTTTTCTATAGTTAGAACCGTGTTGATTAACATATAAGTACGCAGAATGTCTTATAGCTCGATTCGGAATTTTCAAATTAATTTTAGAAAGTAAGGACGGAGAATCTATTAAACATTGTGCAATTTTGACCAAAAAAAACGATATCAGCTATGCTACGCCTTTCTTGGAGTGGAAGAAAATGTTGATTGTGGCATCTAGCATAATAATTAGTGTCATGACTTCTACATTTAAACTGTAAAAATTTTAAAAATCTTCGTTGGATCGATTCTATTCTTTCTATATAAACGCTATACTGTGGATTCCATACCTGCGAACAATACTCAAGGATGCTGCGCACCATAGAAGAATAAAGAATTTTGATAACCTTAATATTAGAAAATTGATTGCTAGCCCTAATAAGAAAACGCATTGCCCTGTTTGCCTTTTTAACAATAAAGTCAATGTGGTTTTTATATGTTAATTTTGTGTCATGTATAACACCAAGGTCACGAATTTGCTCGACACGTTGGAGTTCTTGGCCGTTTAAAAAATATTTGTATTTTGGGAACATAGTTTTACGAGTAAAGGTTATAACATAATACTTTCCAACATTTAAATCTAACTTGTTAACAATACAATATCGTTCAAAAGATGCTAAATCCTCTTGTAATAACTGATGGTCCATAGTATTATTAATACTTTTAAATATTTTCATGTCATCGGCATATAGAAGAAAATGTGAATGTTTAAAACAGGAACCAACATCGTTAATAAAAATGTTAAAAAGTAACGGGCCTAGTAAGGACCCTTGGGGAACTCCAGAGGGAACGTAATTCCATTTAGAGGTGAAACCGTTCACCACAACAGCTTGAGTTCGACTTTCAATGTATGATGTGAACCACCTTAATAAATTACCGTGTATTCCTGCGTAAAATATCTTTTGTAGAAGGATTTGATGGTCTATCCTGTCGAAAGCTTTGCAATAATCTGTAAAAATTGCGTCAACTTGACTACCCGAATCCATGCTAAAAGTAACGGAATCTACAAAGGTAATCAGATTTGTTGCGGTGGATCGCTTGCTTAAGAATCCATGCTGTTGCGGAATGAACGTTGATGACAAAGTATTGTACACTTGTGTAAATACAATACGTTCAAATATTTTGGCAAATATGCACAATTTGGAGATGGGTCGGTAATTCTTAATGTCATTTTTATTACCAGCCTTATGAATGGGTGTAATAAATGCTGATTTCCAGGCTTTGGGTACAATACCATCCGAGATTGAACGTTTAAATAAGATGGATAGAGGCTCTACTAGGCAATCAACACAATTAACAATAAATAGTGGTGAAATGTGGTCTGGACCAGCCCCCTTTGTGAGATCTAGGGACTTTAAAAGTTTAGATATTGTATCATTATTAATTTCTATGTTACTAATGCAGTTCGAGTTATTGAAATTCCTGTAAAAGTTGCAGGATGCAGAACCAATGTTGCCTGATGAAGAAGGAGAAAGAAATGTTGACTGAAAATATGAGGCAAAAAGATTGGAAACTCCCTCACCAGTATCAGCTGACCGTCCCTCGTAGTGTAGAGAGGATGGAAGAGAACTAGAATCTTTTTTGTTAGCTTTTATAAATGACCAGAAAAATTTAGGAGTTACAGCTATTGAATTTTCTGAGCGCTTAATAAAATCTTTATAACATTCATGTTCTAGAATTTTAGCCCTCTCGCGTAATAGGGAAAAAGTGTCATAATCTGTACTATTGCCATAATTTTTGTATTTCTTAAAAAATTTATACTTTTCTTTAAGTACTTTTTTTAAAGGAGCGCTATACCAAACCGGGAAGGAAGAGGAATTTATTAATTTATGAGGTATATATTTGTCTCTAGTGTCATACAAATGATTATAAAAAACGTCGACAGCACAGTCTAAAGAATTGTTATTTAAACAGGATTTCCAGTTAACCTCATTCAATGATGCTTTAATGCCGTCAAAATTACCTTTCTCATAGAAATACTTCATTCTTGGCATTACTTTCAAATTGTTGTCGTAAGCAAGATCCAAAGTAACATCTAGTGGTTTGTGGTTAGTATCCTCAGGAACTAAAGGATCATCACAGTATAAAACTGATACTTCTTTGTTACATAAAACGTAATCTAATATCCTATTATTTATATTTCTGCATAAATTATATTGATTGAGGTTACACTCGTTCAGAGTGTCAAAAAAGAATACCTGTGTTTCACCCGAGATACCCTGTGGTTGAAGCGAGTCTAGTTCACCCAGCCAGTTAACTTTAGGTAAATTAAAATCGCCAAGAATTAGAAATAAATCATTAGGGCAGGAGTTAATAATATAAGAAAGTTTTTCAGAAAAGTTATATAATTGTGTATTGAAAGTATTACCCAAATTCTCATCACATAGATACAGTGTGCAGATATGTAGTTTATTTGTAGCTCTGACGTGGTCTTTAAATGTAATCGTCACCCAGATATCCTCAGCCGAGGAACACCATTCGGGGCGGTCAACCGATGCTAGTTCGCGACGAACAGCGATAAGTACTCCACCTCCGTACTTTTCTTTTGTAGTTGAATAATTTCTGTCTCGCCTCCATACAACATACCTACCATCAAAAAGTTCAGCGTCATGTAAACCCTCCAATAACCAGGTCTCCGTTAGTGAGATTATGTCATATGTTGAAAGCAGTAAATTACTTTTGAATGTGTGTGTCTTTGTGCGCAGCCCTCGAGTATTTTGATAGTAGAAAGTTAGCCTAGAAGAAGCCATCAATATAGATGCATAAACAAAACCCGAAGCGAATCAATGTAATAAAAAATTACAATATAATGCATACACGAAAAATGATAAACAGTGTGCGTGTAATTGCTCAGTATGTAATATAATATTGAAAATAAATATAATTTATAAATGTAATTACTTGATTTATCTGTAAAAAAATTATTCGAACTCACTACATAACTACATAATAGAAAATGAAATCTATAATAGATATAGTAATTTTTTAAATATTTTATTCGTATTCCGAAAATCACGTTTGTTGAAATTAATCGAAATACTTGTATCTTTCTGAAAACGCAAAAAAGTATACAAATTGTTTTAGCAAGAACACTACGTGCTATAGCAATATTGCGTAAACTTAATAGCGAATGGTAAAAATAATCAAGACTGTAATCTTCACAAAAAAATATGATCAGTATATTATTATTGATTGTTTTTTCGTAATTTGAATGACTGGCCATAAATATATAAATAGGTAAAAATTTTAAAATTACATATAATATCAAACAATGAATTTGAGTAAATATTGTGCAACTTTTAGTTATAACATTATTTATTTTTGTATGATTAGATAGTAAGGTAGTTATGAAAAAATTAACAAACGGTCGATCGCCGCATTTGTGAAGTGTGGTTTCGGTTAATCGATGTATATTACAATACGCGCAAGCTAAAATGAGCGTTATAAATGTGCAAGTAGATACGAATATTGGCAGATATCGTTCAAAATCATGCGTACTTACGTGCAAAAACTGGTTGTGAAATCCATTATAATAATATAAACAATAAAATATTCGAGCAATGACCCTGGTTCTCGATTTGCCCAAAAGTGCAACAATTAACAAAAAAAGAAATATTATAATTGATATGGTTGTGAGGGGAGTTAGGAAATTCTTACAAGATCGTTTTCGGATTTTATAAAAAATATTGATGACGTATCTGATTTTCGGACCATAATTTTCGAGTGCTTGACCCAGACGTATTGATAATTCTTTTCTTTGGCTAATGATCTCGCCCTGCTTAGCAAGTTCTTATTCCGTTGAGTCAAGTGATCATTCACGTAGAAACCTCCAGATATAGAAAAGCCTAGATTAGATAAGTTGAGTTGCTTGCTTCTTCGGGATGATGCTACAAAGTCCTCCTTGGTATAACGATTATTGAATGATATGATAATCGGTTTATCCGCGCCAGGCACTCTTGTTGGTATACGGGCAATATAATTTATCTGCTCTTTATTTATAATTAAATTACTCAAATTGCCTATTTTCTGGGCAATTTCATAAAGATTCTCACCCTTTTTTAATGGTATTCCACGAATTTCGACGTTATTAGCTCTTGCCCACTGGTCCCTGTCATCAAGTTCAGAACGAAGTCTAGTTACTTCTGCCCTTAGTGCTGGAATTTCACTTTCAGCCTTCTCCAGTTGGACCACCCGTGCATCCAGAGACTTTACGGTGCACGAAAACTTGTCGATCAGATCGTGGGCCATTTCAAGAGAGTTTTTTAAGTTTGAAAGGTCTTCCTTGATAGACTTGACGTCTTCTACTAGCCCAGCCAAAGGTGCTAGTTGAAATGCGATGCTGTTGAGCTGCTGCTGTACTTTGTCCCACTGATTTGATGGCATTGGTGAAGTTGGGACTGATGATGCAGATGGACTTAAATTACATTTACATTTAGGACATCTCCATGTATTCTTTCTGTCTCCAAGTCGCCTGAATCCAGTTTCAGATATTCCAGCGCACGAAAAATCGTATTGGTTTTTGCAAACACTGCAGGTCGGGCCGTCAGAATGTTGCAAGTCACAGCTATTGCAAGTAAACATTATGTCGACAGAAAAAATATATTTATATAAATTATTAAGTTGTAGGTACTATGAAAAACAAAAATAAAACGATAATAGGCAGCTTACCGTACTTGCATCATAATGTAGGTACTAATTACTATTATATGCGCTGTTCGTTATGGTTATAAATTAATGACGGCGAATACTTAGCAAAACAACAAAGTGTTACACATCAGTACCTACGTATATCTATTGTTTGTTTGTTTGTTTGTATACACACAGGTTATACATAGGTATGTATGTTATCTGTTGAAATTAATGGCATTATTTCATTAGATAAGAAATGACTTGGCAACTGATTTCAAGAAACAGCGTTTTGTAATGAGGTATTGTCATTGTTTAATTTCAAGAATTTATCACAAAAACGATAGATATCCTATCTTTTAGTAGATAATAGAATTTGTATAAATTTATTTATGAAGTAAATTTTCACATTATCACTCAAAAGGTCATCATAACTGTAAAGAAATGGTGTGTTATAAAGCGCTGCATTGTTAAAACCAGTTCATATGAAAACTTGACACTGTAAATATATGCAGGGAAACAGTAGGTCTTCAAGGGTCATTTATGTAAAATACGGTTTTACTACTCATTCTTACTGCAGCAAATACAGTGATTGGGAGTGTTTTTTTTTATTGAGTAATAGTTCCTTAATTAATGTACAGATAACAGTAACAGCGATTTTATTTCAATAAATTATTAAGTTTAATTAAAATAAGTCTGAATGGCGGAAAGAGGTAAATCAAATATTTATATTAAGAGAGGATAATTAGATTTTAAATTAAATCATATTTAAATATGTTTTTTATTATTACGAGTAACTTAAGATAATTATATTTATATAATTCTAACTAACATAATTTAAACTCTAATGAAAAACCTGAAAATACCCACAAATAGAAAATAAAATAACAACTAAAAATAGCCTTGCCCCTGTCCAACCTGACATGAAGGTCCACGTGATGCATTGGGGCATTACCGAGTTGGATCGCTATGGCGAGCCTCTGTGCCAGGGATGACGCAGAGCAGGGGCACGTCACCTCTCCCTGAGTTAGCGACTGATGCTTCTAATTAAATGTAAATGTGTTTTAAACTATAGGTTAAAGTATGTTTTAAAATATAGCTTAAACTGTTTAAAATATAGCACACTTTCACAGCGGGCGCTTACGCCCGCGCTTTATACCTGTACGCGGGGCGTTTTCTGCTTAATATATCAGAAAATGATTTTTTAAAAATATAGACGAGATATCCACTTGTTTTTTTTTTACGTTGCGTAACTATATCATTATAATTCTTGTTTATGAAATAAAATACCAGAAATAATAAAATGAAAGTTTTATTATTGACGAATGAAAAAAACAGTATTTTGAAGAAAAAAACTTACAAAAGTTATTACTCTCTTCTTTAGTGATTATTCACGTTTTATACCGTATAATTTTTTTTGTATGAAATAATTTAAAACAGGCAATATTGCAAAGCGGTGCGTTGCAATCGGGCCAATAGAAGATTGTTTCTTTGGGCCTTCTTTTACCAGTTTCTTTTTTCCCGATATCGGCATAGACCTTGCACACTCTGGCGCGTACTTGTTTTTTTTTTGTTCAGATGGAGGTATATTCTCTATATGAAATGTCTTCCAGTCAGTCTTGATATAACGAATGACACATTTGAACCGGTAGACGACCCCTGCTGCTCCTCAATACTCCCATCAACAGCAATGTCTTTGCCAACTTGAGTCAAAAAATAAGCAAAACCTTTTCGCCGCGAATTTGTTTTATGATAAATAATATATGCGTTTACCATGGACCTTGCCAACAAATGGAAAAACATTTTTTCCACCATTTCACCGATTTCCGATTGAGTGCATAATACGACACATATTGGTCGTTCAAATCCACGACAACTTTGTTGACATTATAATCCAATACGCAGTCTGGTTTGTTCATTTTGATTTTGCCGCCTTTTGACTTCACTTCAACTTCTGTCCAAAATGCCGCGTGTTTTATGGTAAGAAAGCAAACATCTCTCTTGTCTTTCCATTTGCAAGCTGTCATATTTGCTCTATAACATAAAGCCATTTCGTTCACCTCTAATCCTTGATTCTGCCACTCCTGCGGCAAACCACGTCTATTCAACATAACTGTCCCTACTGCACGAGTATTTTTGAGCCACAATATATCGAATGTTGTTGGATTTGAAAAAAAAATCGGTCCATATATTATGTATACATAATGCCACTTCTCTAAATGGGGTTAAAGTAAAGAAGTGACGATTTCATCCACTGGTTTGGAATCGCCCACATATGGAATCATTCTCAAGGCGTATCCAGTTTCAGGGTCGCACAGCATATAAATTTTCATGCCATATTTGTCTCGCTTATCTTTGTTGAATACTCTGAAATGGACACGTCCTCGGAAAGTATAAATAAGTTTGACATAGCTGACATAATTCGTCAAAATAGGGCCTCACCTTGACCGACTCCACACCCTTGTGGAGTCGGTCTCCACACCCTCCACGTCTTCATTTATTCTGAATCATCACACAATAAATTATCCAAAATTTCGCGAGAATTACGTAAAAATTGTGGTCGCGTGAGTGGCATTTCGCGCCGAAAATAGCTGTGCATTCGCTGATGCATGACTTCAGTTCCACAGTGAGTCATGACATGCTCATGACCAACTCATGACCAGTGGTGTAAAAATCTGCTATATTTTAAAAACATGCTTCAGACTATAAACTTTAGCATGTTTATTAATAGCATATTAGCATAACACGCGGGAATGCTTAGCGCGAGAATCGTTCGTCGCGTTGGGCGGCGGTCACATGCTGTCGACCGACACCTACGCTAATGCCATGCTAATGCTAAATCGCTAAATTTGCTAAGCAGTCAGCGCGCAATTGCGTTCGTTGTAGGACGTGTTTCGTTGTGCTGATCGCATCGCTCTATCGGTAAGGCGGGACTGCGGGATTGCGTCGTGCTATTTAATAGCACCAAGAGTCAACCAATATAATATGCTAAATACGTTGAGCTTAAATAACACATTTTAAATAATGCTTTATGCTATATTATCCACCACTGCTCATGACTGACTCGAACCACACTCGAACAGCGCGACAACTAGTGAATATACTTTTCTCATTCTCTCGGTTTTTTTTTGTTTGCGTTCCTAACATGTTCCTAACCTAATAATATTAGGCAGCGATGTGAATATCAGCTATATTTTTAAAACGCACAACGGACAATAAACTATATTATTCTAGCATGCTATTTTATATGCTATGCTATAGCATAACGAGCGAGTCAGCGCGCGGTGTGTTTAGCGCAACGACACGAAACACGTCCTACAACGAGGCGCGATCACGCGTGTCTACTAGTCTGCCTCTGTGTCTGTCTTACGCGCGATCGCGTTAGCGTCTCGTTGTGCAACGTGTTCCGTCGACGGCGTTGGCTACAGTAGGTAGGTAGGTAGACACATCAGCAGGTACTCGTTGTAGGGGGTATTTCGTTGTGCTGAACGCGTCCTTCTATTGGTAAAACGGGACTGTGGGATCGCGTCGCGCTATTAATAGCGCCAAGAGATAACCACGATGCTTAATGCTAAATCCGTTGATAGTATATTGCGAGAGTTGACAGCTCATGGAGTTTAAAAATCACTGTCTGTTAAATTTTACACGTGAAATCACTGTGAAAAAAATTATTCGTTTCATCAAATGCAATCATTTCTATGCTCACCTAGTATCAGTGGTGGATAATATAGCATATAACATTATTTCCAACGCGTAAAGCCCAACGGATTTAACATATTATATTGGTTGCCTTTTGGCGCTATTAAATAGCGCTACGCGATCCCGCAGTCCCGTCTTACCAATAGAGCGATACGTTCAGCACAACGAAACACGTCCTACAAGTGCGATCGCGCGCTGGCTGACTTGACTAGCGATAATCCCGCCAACGAAACACGATGTACAACGCAACGACTCTACGAGACAACGAAACGTGAACGCGATCGCACGCGACAGCACAGCAGCAGGTAGACTAGTCAGTCACGCAAGATCACGCCTTGTTATTGGACGTGTTTCGTTTGTTGCGTTAAATGCACCGCGCGCTGCTTCGCTCGTTATGCTATAGCATAGCGTATAACATAGCATGCTAGAATAATATACTTTAGAGTCCGAAGCGCGTTTTTAAAATATAGCTGTTTTTCACATCGCTGAGTGTGAGAATGGGCCACGTACGGAGTACGTGGCTCGCGGATTTTATTAAAATTACAACCACGTAAGTATGCTATACGTGATTCACTGTGAAAGTGACTGTGTTTTAATGTATAGCCTAA
Organism: Luffia ferchaultella; assembly: GCA_949709985.1. Classification (NCBI taxonomy): domain Eukaryota; kingdom Metazoa; phylum Arthropoda; class Insecta; order Lepidoptera; family Psychidae; genus Luffia; species Luffia ferchaultella. Next base: position 2,180,852 of record OX453252.1, read on the forward strand.
GCTATGTTTTGAAATATAGCTTAAAATATGTTTTATTTTTCAGTTTTAGAACGCGGAGTGAAGTTTTATAGACGCTACAGTAGTGTGTCTAAAATACCTCCGTGCGATTTTCAGCCGAAAAGATATAAAGTTAGTAAATATTTTTTTTTTGTGAACGTTTAAGTTTAAAGTTTTTATAAAGAGTGTCTCGCAACTTTATTTTAAGTACAAATAACTTGTTATAAGTTAATTTGTTTTCATCTACTGATTGTGCGCAATGCGTATCTCGTTCCTTATGGTGGTGAAATTGTTTAAATTATATACCTAAATGTGTTTTTATCGTAGCCTTATTATATATACTTTAATACTATATGTTTCCCGATTTCTCGGGTATCCCGATTTTAAATCTCTCAGGTCCAAATATATAATAAAATTTGAAATACTAATTAAGTAAATAATACTTTCCCAGGGTCCATCATGGGCGACAATTGAGAAAATCAAATCAGAACACATCCCAGCAGCAATCCCAAATATCTACAAGAAACCTTTGCTGCTACACCAGGGGCAGATGCAGTGGCTATTTGATTACACCGGAAGACGATATTTAGACCTGTTCGGCGGCATCGTCACTGTATCTGTGGGACATTGCCATCCGTAAGAAGGGAATTTATTTACGAATCTCCAAAGAGAATACGAAATTGACAGCATCGCCCATTAAAGTAGAGATAGTTGGGTCGTTTCGTCCGTCATCTAAAAACGAATTTACCGGTTTAAACGTTGCCGGTTCGTAAGCAAAACAGGTAACGCCAACCGTTCACCGATGCCCGCGCAACCACCTTCACACTTGCGTGTAATTTCGACACTTGTATAATCTGAAAAGGCGTATTTACCTATATAATCTCTACACCGTACGTTGCTGTCAGTTGTGTTACTTTAGAAGAGACTCAAATTAAATTGAGCTAATCTCTTTAGCAACCAAACACATTCAGAATGCACTTTTTCGAATCGATCGATTTCGATCGAAAACCCAAGCAAAATGGCAGATTCAGAGATTAAACAGACCATATCTATGAACAGACCATTTTATGTCATTATTTCAACCATTTCGTAAAATTCACATGCATTATGATATCAGAATATTTGTTTTTTGAGTATGATTTTCACCACAATGTTTAAAGGTAGAGAACATATTGTGTTTCGGACAATCTTCACAGGGTTATGTTGACAACATATTGCTCACATTTTGGATCGTTTCAAAATACAAGACGCTCTATCTTGATGATTATGATGTCTAAGGCTGATATAAACCGTCGTTTTTAATGAAACATGTTTTTCCAGTAAAGTGGTAGAGGCAGTCAAAGAACAAGTTGATACCTTGTGGCACACCACCACTATTTATCGGCATCCGAAACTGTACGAATACGCTGAGAAACTGGCTTCCAAATTTCCCGGAGACTTGAAGGTTTGATATATTTTGTAATACACGTAATCATATACTTACATCCTTACATAGTTTAAAATAACAATAATACCTGAGACATCCCACACAGCGCCATCTGGTCCCAAAGTAAGCAAGTATTATGCTTGTGTTATGAGTTACTAGACAACTGATATACATACTTAAATATTCTTTTTTTTTAAATATACGTATATACATATTTTACACCTAGACCCGGAACGAAATAAACATGTTCGTGCACACAAATATTTGTCCCGGGCGGAAAAGGAGCCCGCGACCTTTGACTCTGCAGTTAGGGTGTCTAACCACTTGGCCAATCGGTCGTCAATCATATATAGATACTTTTACACTCAGATACGGAACAAATGGAAATGTTTATGCACACCAATATTTTCCCGGGCTGGAATCGAACCCGCACCCTTCATCACCCTTGTCTCCGCAGTTAGGGTCTTTAACCACACCGTCGATCGGCCAGTCTTACTGATACCAAATAGGATTGCTTTTTCTGTTTCACAAAAGTTGTGACGATCGCTTCGCTACACTCCAAGGGTAAACCTATTTGACTCCAAGACTACCACTAACTACCACAGCCTTCTGATGTAACCGGAACCGATTTTAATTTGCCTGTCTTTCTATAGTACAAATATATAGTCTATTCCTAAACTAGCTTCAGCATAGAGCGAAGTAAGAGCACTTGTAGGTACACCGCACGAGAAGTATACAATACATACAGTAATATATGGGGTGTTCGGATGAATATAGTCCAAACTTGTAGCGTGTAAAAAGTGTACCGAATAAAATAAAAAAATAAAAAATAAAATAGGCAAGTGATAACAAAAAATTTAATTTTAAACATGTTTTCTCGGTAATTAAAGTGAGCAGATGGCGTAAACTAACGGTTACCGAGAAAAACATGTTTAAAGTTTCCTTTTTTATCACTTGCCTATTTTTTTAAATATTTTTTAAATATTATTTCGGTAAGCTTCACACACTCTATAAGCTTGTACTCTACGTTCAGCCGAAAAACCCCAACAACACGTTCATCTAATATACATCAGATGAACGTGATAGGGGTATTATAAATAGAACAAAATCACTTTCTTATCATTAATTTGCCATGATGTTACCCGTATTTGTATAAATATTTGTTCGGTTTCTCTTAATGGTGATACGATAACAATTTCATTATAACAACAACCCTGGCTAAATCATCGAGGCTACAGTTACTAAGTAGGTAACTGTAGAAATGAGCAAGTAATTTATTTTCGTCACGCTGCTATTTTAGTTATTTCATTGTCATGGCTATCCTTGTTAATGTACCATTTCTTTTCGTGTTTTAGTTTTTGGGTTTTAAACAGTTTGTGAATTTTTATAGTTCCTAAATAAATTATTTATTTATTTACGACACTCCGTATATCGTACCTACCAATATTTCATTTATTTAAATACGAAAGTTACATAAAAATTGATTCATTGATTGATTATATCGATTGAGTCTCTGAATTGAGTATAAAAGCGTTTAAACAAACAGACGAATGTCCTGATAGCCGAGTGGTGGCGAGCCAGCTTCTTGTGTAGAAGGTCGTGGTTTGAATACTAGAAATCGGCATGTACTAATGAGTTTTTTCTGATTTAAGTACCTACTTACATAATAATCACTGACTTCGTGCCTCGGAGAAAAGCTCTGAGAGCACGTTAAGCCGTCGGTCCCGGTTGTCCTCACCAGGCAGTCATTAAAATCCGCCAACTCGCACTGGAGCAGCGTGGTGGATTAAGCTCCAAAGACCCTAATTCCGAGGGGAGGCCTAAGCCCCTACAGTGGGGCATAATGGGCTGATATGGTATGGATATGATAAACAAACAAACAAGAAAATTTATTGTTTGTCATTGACAAGAATGTTTGATCAGTCGATTGTAACGAAGTGATAACAATATCTTCCACGAACATGCACACCGAACATACATCAATCACTCCATTACAGATGTTTTGCGAAACCTTGCCATCAGTAGTACAATCGCTTAGCCTAGTGGGTAGCAACCCTGCCTACGAAGCTGGAGGTCCTGGGTTCGAATCCCAGGTCGGGTCAGTATTTATATGATGAATATTAATACTGGTACCGGGTCTTGGTTGTTATATGTATGTGGTGTCTTCGCTTGGTACCCAAAAACACAAGCTAATGCTTAGTTTGGGGCCTAGACGTTGTTGTGATGTATACGTATGTTATGTTATGTTATCTATTTAATCACGTGAGGCTTAAATAGGGGTTCGAAGAGCATCACGATCGATCACAAACAGGAGCTATTATAACATGTCATGTGTGATGATTTTCGCGAAATTTTAATTGTAGGTAATATGCGTAACATATCATAACATACGTATACATCACAAGAACACGTCTAGGCCCCAAACTAAGCATTAGCTTGTGTTTTTGGGTACCAAGCGAAGAAGCCACATACATATAACAACCAAAACCGGGTACCAGTATTAATATTCATCATATAAATACTGACCCGACCTGGGATTCGAACCCGAGACCTCTGCGATCTGCGATGCTTTATAACGACAACGGTAGTTAACCTCATTTGACCTAGATTGTTGTACTGTGTACTACCACCCGTCGTACTGACACCTTATAAATCAGATACGTATCTATATCCAGTTGTTATTTAGAAATAAAAATAAATAAGGATATATATATTTATACAAAATATTTTTTTTTTTGACTATTCATTCAAAATGCTGCAGGACTCTTTTTCAGGAAAAACATACGTAATGCAATCATAATATGATGTTAGCTCCCCTGCTTGAAGTTCATTGACGCCACAGTGGAGAGTGGCCTCAATGAACCTCACCACATATCATCAGGGGTGAGGGAGAGTTAAAAAAGATTCCTAAAAATCTCACGTGATTAAAGAACGACCCTTAATAGTGTAAAGGACCGAGTTACGCTAACTTACTGCAGGCAGGGGGAGTTGAACTTCCCTGCACTCTTTAATCTGTATATGGACGCGCTGGTCGTCGCGCTCAGTGGTCAGCATGTCGGCTGCCATATTGATGATGTCTGTGCTATGCAGACGACATGGTCCTACTGAGCGCGTCCCCGTGTGGGCTGAATAGATTGCTAAGTACATGTCAAGCATATGCTGAGAGTTATGTTTTGATGGACAATGCCAGGAAGAGTCAGTTTATGGTCTTTGAGACGCGTCCTGGGTGTGTCGCTGAGGTGCCACCCATTAAGCTGTGTGGAGTCTCTCTGGAAAGGGCTACGCAGTTTAAGTACTTGGGCCACCTGGTGACGCCTGACTTAGTGGACGACCATGACATTGAAAGGGAGCGGAGGGTCTTATCAGTAAGAGCTAATATGATAGCCCGCAGGTTTTCACGCTGCTCATATGAAGTTAAGATAACACTTTTCAGAGCATATTGTACATCTTTCTGCACGTGCAGCCTGTGGGTCAATTACGCGAAAAAATCATATGAGGCCCTCCGTGTCCAGTACAATAACGCGTTCAGGGTCTTGATGGAGCTGCCTCGACACTGTAGCGCGTCGGGCATGTATGCGCAGGCGCGCACCGACTGCTTCTATGCGACGATGCGCAAGCGGTGCGTATCTCTGGTGCGCCGGGTGCGAGGCAGTCCCAACACTATCCTGGCGATGATATCAAAAAGGTATGATTATCCTTTTATTGGTCGCTGTTGCCGCCTTCATATAGTGTGAACTAGTCGCTTGAGAGAGGGCATGGGTCCATGAAAATAATAGCATCACTTACTAAATTTCGTGAACGTGACTTGTGTTCTTTCTTGGATAGTCATTTCGAAATATAAGCAAAATGTTTACGTTTTGAAATAATATTCGTTACGAAGTAAAATTGTGTGTGTCTCATATGTAAAATTCGTATGTAATTTAACGAAATATTTACAACAATGATAATGACGTATGGTCTGCGCAATCCTCAGAAATCTATGCGCAATCACAATGTCTGAAATTTTACTCATGTTTGCGATAACTGTTAAATGTTATGATTTTCAGGTGGTATATTTTGTGAACAGTGGTACAGAAGCGAACGACTTAGCGACAATACTAGCCCGTTTATACACCGACAACCATGAGATCATCTCTTTACAAGGCAGTTATCATGGTTGCTCCAGTGGTTTGATGGGATTAACAGCAACCCAATCTTTTAGGTTGCCGCTGGTCGCCCCATCCGGGTTTCATCATGTGAGTTTATAGTTCTTCTGCAAAAAGTATATTTATGTGCTTTCTTCATGGCCGAGCCAGGAAAGAATGTAGATGAAGGGACAGAGAGTAACATTATGCCATAGAATACAAAGCTAATGATGATTTTAAATTAATGATGAGCAAAACACGGACGAGATAAAAACTAGACTCCCTGTTGCTGAACAACCAATGAAGTACTGCAATGGCGGCCCCGTGAATATGTGTGAGTGGAACTTCGCAGCTTACTGGCGGCCAGTAGACTTACTAGTTTACTATGGTATGAATGTGTTCAAGTTGACGCGTGCGTACATAGCCAGCTGACTTACTAGGGGTGCATCGGTAGTCAGTTCGCGATGCTACGCTACGTCCGGATATTCCTACGTTAATGAAGCAATGCTTCTAGTCGTTAAATGGAATAATAGTAGAAGTAGAATTCAAAAAGTGACGTAGAAAAATGTAAGCTGCGAGAATTGAACGGGACATTATAATTAATGTTGAATTAAACTCTTTGCTTAAAAATTTACTAGTCGTTCAAACTCTCATACGTAATACAATCGTAATTAATTGTAAAAGAACTTAAAGTTTAGACAAATAAAGTAGTATATTGTACCGCTTTCAGTTTTGTTAATTAGAGTTAAAATAAAACTCCTGGACTGCAAGACATCGATCGCCATATTTTACTAATTGGAATTATATTATTGTTTCTTACAAAGCACTTACAACAATCGAACAATAATTTTAATCGCACTCGGGCATCACCCTTCTTACTCGCCACATAACTAAACAAAGTGTAAATCGGCCTATAAAGAGACATTTTTTGTATTGTATTTTTTTTTCCACCAGGCCCCACTACCCGATCCGTTCCGCGGCACTTGGGGCGGATGCCGCGATTCGTTGTCCCAAGTTCCTGGCTCATGCTCTTGCCCTGGTGAATGTGTAACAACTGACAAATATCTGCAACAACTACAACAAGTACCTAAGTATAATTATTTTGTTAGTCAGTGGTACCTACCATAACTTTTGATTGTCATCCGATTCATAAAATGCATATCTTTAATATTTCATCTTGATTTGATTAACCGTCGACAAGTTCCCTCGTAACGAGACCACCGTGGCTGCATCATCAGGACTTGGCCACCAGATTATTATATTCTTATCCGGATTACGTACGACTGTAAAATTTCTATTTCGTAGGTCAAAGAGAAAGTGGCTCTAAATTAGATAGCAAAATTTGATCCAAACGTATAGTACATGTAAACAAACAAACGAAGCTAAATAAAAGTTTTTAATAACAAATAACACCCACTTAAGGCACAACTTCTTAAATACATAATTATTTTCGTTCGTGATGCTTAAATGTCGTTCATAAATGTGTTTATTTATTATTAACACGCTTATATTAGTTCCACCTGTATGTTTGTTTGTTTGTATGTAATGGAATCTTAGAACACGATTTTCACCCACTTGCACTGAAGCTATCGGGTTAAAATTTGGAAGACATATGTAACTTCGATGACAATGCACTAAAATGATAAACATAATCTGATGCTGGTGCCAACGTTGTCTCCTCATGATAGGACACTCCTCAACGGTTAATAGCACGAACATGAAATTTTGTATATATTTGATAACTATCAAAATGCAACGTATACCTACACAAAATTTTTGATAGTTGACCATGATTTTCACCACGAATTGATGCTGAAGCCAAGATTGTCTCCTCGTGAGGACACTCCTCAACGGTTAATAGCACGAACACGAAACTTTATATATACGTGGGATTTTGATAGTTAACCATGATTTACACCACAAATAGATTTTGCAGTCAAGATTGTCTCCTCATGAGGGCACTCCTCAACGGTTAATAGCACGAACACGAAACTTTGTATATACGTTGGATTTTGATAGTTAACCATGATTTTCACCACAAATTGATTCTGAATTCAAGATTGTCTTCTCATAAGAGCACTCCTCAACGACTAGTAGCACGGATACAAACTTCGTATTTAAGTTGGATTCTAATAGTTAACCATGATTTTCACCATTAAGTCATGATGCACTTAGGATAGTTGGTTCACAAGGGAACTCCTCAGTGGTTAATAGCACGGATATGAAACTTTGTATGAGAGTTCATCGTTTTATAGATAATTGTGAATTCCACCTGTAAGTTTGTAAATTTTGATGAAACTAGTTTAAAAAACTTTAAGACTAAAACGTAAAAATAAATTATAAGTAGTTTATAAAAACAAAAAATGATTGATCCTGCAGGCCATCCCTGAAGCTTCCCGCTATTTTCGAGATCAAAGCGCTCGAAAATATCCCTATTAAAAATCCATTGAGCTTGAAAGCTATCGCTGAAGCTCAAAATATCGATGTTCATGGTTTTTTGAGCTCTTCGAGCTCAAAACATTTATTTTCTGACCCCTTCTGAGCTCAAAAATAGAATGGCTTTCCTATCCTCCACTTATAGCACGGCTACCCTCATCGGCAGGATCTTAAATATACCACGCCTAGCCGATGTTGAGGTGACTGGCTTGGCGGAGGCTCGGACAGTTTGGATTGCGGCTTTCCCCGGGGAAAAGATGCCTAGCGAGGTAGGTACACAAAATTCGTGGGACCTACCAGCAGTCAAAGCCGTACATGCCGATCTCATCGACCGGTCCCCTGACGATGCTGATCGAGCGAGACTCCTTGCTGTGTCTGAAAAGGAATCGGGTCACTGGCTACACGCACTCCCATCCAAAAACATCGGTACAATTTTAGATCCCGTTTCACTGCGCATCGCTGTGTGTTTGCGGTTAGGCGCAGAAGTGTGCGAGCCTCATCAATGCCCATGTGGCCGTGGTGTGGACCGGCTGGGTCGCCACGGACTTTCGTGTCTCAAAAGCGCTGGTCGTATCTACCGCCACGGCTCTTGTGACAGCATCTATCCCCTCATCTTTGGAGCCGAAAGGTTTGTTCAGGGACGATGGCAAGAGACCCGACGGAGCAACGTTGGTGCCTTGGTGCCTGGGCCGTGCTTTGATTTGGGATGCCACATGTGTGGATACTCTGGCTCCGTCCCATGTCCGGGCCACGGCCCAGAGTGCTGGCGCGGCGGCCGACCAGGCCCAATTATGTAAACGTCGCAAATACTCGGGGTTGATTCCTCACTACGAGTTTGCGGCGGTTGCAGTAGAGACACTCGGTCCGTGGTCGTCTGATACGAAAAAATTCGTAAAAGATTTGTCCACCCGTCTGGTCAGCACTGCTGGCGATCCCAGAGCGGGCGCCTATTTCGCACAGCAACTGAGCATCGCTGTGCAGCGCGGAAATAGTGCAAGCGTAATGGGATCGATGCCACATGGGACCAACCTCGACGATATTTTTATGTTGTAAATATTGTAAATATTGTTAATTAGTTCTTAGATTTATTTGTATTTTTTTAAATATATTTTTACAAAACGGTAGATTACTATAGTCAAACTAACCTAATGTCTATAAATGTAGACTTCTTCGAGCTCAAAAACCAGAGACATATTCAAAGAAAACGTTATTTTGGAATTTTTTTAACTGCGATATCTTTTTAACGCTTCGTTTGATTTCAATGCAATTCACGGCATTCTATGCAATTTTGTAAGCCTAAATTTTTTATAAAAAGTCAAAAATCGATTGGTCGTAAAATCTCAAATTTATGTTAAAAAAAAACACTTTTTCGGAAAATAATTTTATTTTTAGAATATTTTTGAAACAGCTCAACCGATTGACTTCAAAATCTAATCAGATTTAAGTCTCGATAAACCCTTTCGAACATTATATCGTGGGTCTTAATCGGTTTATCCGTTCTCAAGATATCGTACGACAAAAAAAGTTACATACACACACACAAACGGACGTCCAACCGAAAATAGTCAAAATGGCTTCCCAAAACCTCAAAACGTAGATATCTGTTAAAAACTCGATGTTCGAAAATTGGACCCAAACCAATAACTTCTCTTGGATATAGCGGGAAGTTAAAAACACGCTTTAATAGCGAATCGAATCAAAAAGCAGAAAATGATCTTTAGTATAAGTATAAAGTGATTAACGAGAAAATTAATGTTATTGTGAAAAAGCGTGGGGTGCTCGATATCAGTTGTCATAGATATTACATTGCACCCCACGCTTTTTATTATAAAATTAATTTTCTCGGTAATCACTTTATACTGATAATAAATATTATTATCTGCTTTTTGGTTCGATTTGCTATTATTATAGGCAATTAGTATTTGCCGCGGGATGAAAGCGTAGACGGTTCTACGCCGTAGCCGCTACGACGACGACGCAGCTTGTTAGCAAACAGGAAAAACCAAACAAAATAGTAAAGGCATATGCGCCGCAAAAGGGCAGTTCCAATATTGGATGTGAATTTCTGTGTCATTTTTAGGATTCCGTGCCTAAAGGTACCAACGGGCACCCTATTACGAATGCTCCGCGGTCCGTCCGTCCATCCGTCCGACTGTCACAGGGCTGTATCGGCTGACCCGTAATAGGTATATATATACTTGAAATTTGCACAAAGTGTATATTATTGTTTATGGCCGCTATGTCAACAAGTAAAGTAAAGTTAAAATTTAAATTAAGTACCCATGCATACAAGAAACGGGTTTTTGCGACGTTTTTGGTGATTGGTGGTTGTGAGATCATACGTTTGTACCAACATTGGAAAATTAAATTTAAGCCTTGTTATTCTTTTTTATCTCGTTAATCACATGGAAAATCGATAAATGTATTAGTCTTCGTAGTCATAACTATTAGCTTAGTCCAAGGAAAGCACAAGCGATTTACTATGCATTTACATGTGTGTAAAAGAAACAAACGATATATTTCGTTTTACTTACGCATAATAATATATCTGTCGTTAAATTCAGAAAATGAGTTTTTTTTAAGACGAGACAGTTCTAATTTTGATCTTAAAAACAACTCGCTCACACATACATAAATAAATAGAAAATTATGAAATTTAAAAACCAAAATTATAACAATTTCTTGTTAGAAAGAAAATAATCATCAATCCTCGCCTTTATCCCATATCATTTGGGGTCGGCCCTCCGTATCTTATTGCGCCAAACCTCTCTATCCGCCAGCATCTCAGGGCTTACACCCGTCGTCTTCATGTCCCTTTTTACAGTGCTGGTCCAAGTCGTGAGAGGGCGCCCTCGGCCTCTTTTTCCCTCGGCAATGCCAAGAACGGTCTTAGACATATTGTCCTCTTTTTTGCGCATTACGTAAATAATAATATTACAAATTTAATCGCTGAAAATTCTGTGATAAATTTTACGTATTAAAATGGTATGAAATAATTATAACAATGTGTGCTTAACTTCTGGTCAAATAAAGTATGGAAATCAGCGGAAGCGCTCTTAAACGATTACGATTAAGATATAACACGCATTTTAATTTTTGTTTGTTTTGAACTATAGTCTCATTTACGTTCCAAAACTAGGTTTGAATACAATCAAAACTTCAAAATTTCTGTAAATATCAGTTACAGAAAATTCGTATATTTATAATAATAATAATAACGTATACATGACAACAAAGTCTAGGCCCCAAACTAAGCATTAGCTTGTGTTTTGGGTACCAAGCGAAGACACTACATACATATAACAACCAAGACCCGGTACCAGTATCAAATATTCATCATATAAATACTAACCCGACTTGGGTTTCGAACTCGGGACCTCTAGCTTCGTAGGCAGGGTCGCTACCCACTAGGCTAAATGTCGTCTATTTATATACCTACCTAATTACGGAATTTCTATAACTAGGAAGTTTATAGAAATTTCGAAGTTTTGGCTCTATAAAGACTTAGTTCTAACTCGAGTTATGTATAGTTCAGTTTATATAATTAAAATAAAACCAAGATTAAAATACGTATTAACATCGTAATCGTTTAAGAGCGTTCGTACGGGCTTTCACGCGTCAGCCGCTTCTTAAGTTAGCTTTCCTTGTAGTGCCTATCTATTGCATATTCGAATAATCTTGTGATGATAATAATTGCAAGATTAAGTTACATAATAATAACTAGGAAATAAAGATATTTCACCATTGAGGATTAGGCGATACTATGAACTTCACCGATTTATTTGACTTGCGCACTTAGATTACGCAGGCCTACAGAGCCACACAGATCGGTTGCACGTAGATATCGGGCCTTCAATGTAATAGGGTATTTCACGTATTTGGCGTACAAGTAAAAATTATTAGGTACTTTTTCATCTCAGTCTAATTTAAGAATGATTTCAGCTTCTAGAACATTCGATGCCAGCGGGCCGTGTTGCCGCATTCTTCGCTGAAACGATTCAAGGTGTGGGCGGGACACTGCAATACCCTAAAGGATACCTTAAGAAGGCTTACCAACTCATCAAGAAATATGGCGGATTATATGTGGCTGATGAAGTAGGTTTTCAGTATTTTCCGTGTCACTTGACTCTTTTTAATCAAAACTTGGAAGGAAATGTAATGCAATAACTTTGCAAAATTGCAGTGTTACCATGGAAAAACAAATTATATAAAATTTATTTTAGTTTACACAACTTATACACACTTGCAAATTGCTTGAGATTATGGCGTAGATACTTGTTCTTTATATAAGTATTTTACAACTGCTCCATTAGACGTTTAGGCAGTTCTAGTACGATCGGAATTCGATGCAATCAAAGGTCAAATGACGAGCAGAATACGATTATTAGCGCCATCGCAACAAAATCGTTTGTATACCGCAGTTCAATCGCTGTCGAGGTTCTCAATCGTTAACAGAATACGAAATGACTGATTGTGCCGCTCGCCGCCCGCGTCGCAATTCGTACCAATCTCGTTGTGGCCTGACCCTTAAATTCAATATTTACATGCAATAAAACTATATATGTTAAAAAAGATAATAATATTCATAAAGTTACTGAAATCTGTTAATTTTTCAGGTACAAACTGGTTTTGGTCGGACTGGAGATAATTTTTGGGCCTTCGAAGGTCTCGATATCGTTCCTGATATAGTAACCATGGCTAAAGGAATCGGGAACGGTTTCCCGCTCGCTGCTGTTGTGACAACAAAAGAAATTGCTGCTGTTCATACTCGCGCTACATACTTCAACACCTTTGGCGGGAACCCTTTAGCGTCAGCTGCCGGAAAAGCGGTTTTGGAGGTAGCCTTAACTTCCGTTCTATGCTTACCATTATATGATTAAGAAACTCATACCGTGATACATTCACAAAACAGTTGATTATACAAGTAAGTAGAATGGTATATTTGTACATATAAAAAGTGAAACATTTCCCGTACTTAATAATTTGGCTAACAAACTAAAACAAAGATTTAAAAAAAAATTAATGTATGAGTGTGAGATTGTTTCATGGTTGTGCTTAAGGATTATATCTATGCTGATAACTAGTAAACAATTTAGTACCTAATGCTACAGAAAGGAGTAGTAGCACATAATTAACATAATCATATCCAACTCGCTTGGTCTTACTCAGTCAGACTCAGTCAAACTCAGTCCAACGTGGTCCAATTCAGTTACGCATTATGTAAATGCAAGAATGTACGTGTCTGAATAAAAAGTGTATATAACCCCATAACCCATAGAAGTTTCACTTTTCACGCGTGTACATACCTACTGATACGCGCTGCGTACGCGCAATCTTATTTAACATTATATTTACAGCAACAAAATTACATTTCGTTTTATAGGTAATCGAAGAAGAGAATCTGCAAAAAAATTGCAAAGTCGTTGGAAAGCATTTCATAGAAAAGTTAATGGATTTACAATCCCATCATCCAATGATCGGAGACGTTCGTGGTAAAGGCCTCATGCTCGGAGTTGAACTTGTTGAACCTGGTACAAAGGAACCTCTGAACGATGCTCATCTACTTCAAATTGTTGAAGCGATAAAAGATATGGGCGTTTTAGTGGGTCGTGGTGGAAAGAACAACAATGTAAGGGGCATTTATTTCGATTTAAAACTGTCTACCTACGTACAAAAAATATATGAATCGCCTAATAAATCTTTATTTCTTTTTAGGTGCTGAGAATAAAACCTCCAATGTGCATAACGAAAGAAGATGTGAACTTTTCTATATATGTTATAGACGAAGCTCTACAACTGATAAGCAAAAATAGCGAAATAAAATAATTGCATTGTTTTTCAAATTATTTCATGCAAGTCTACATTGTGTGTCGTGTTAGCCCGAGGGCAGCGAACCTGTTTCAAATCTATAAGACCATGCGACTGTGGTTCGAATCCGGACGTGTACCTCTCAATGAGTTTATTCTGACTTAGGTACACATTAACTATCACTGACTCCGTGCCTCGGAGAGCACGTTAAGCAGTCGGCCCCGGTTGCTCTCAATAGATAGCGGTCGTTACAATCCGGCAACCCGCATTGGAATAGCGTGGTGTATTTAAGCTTCAAGCATCTCTCCAAGCTTCTCTCATCTTTAGGGGAGGCCTAAGCCTCCGCAGTGGGGTATACAAAAAGGTTAATGGATGGATGGAAGTCTACATAGACTGAAGTCAAATAAGTACATTGACTTGACACACAATAAACGAAAATACCGTCGTGCGTTTTATTTTTTATTTTTTGTTTCTTTATTACTCAACCTATGCCATCTGTCTGTCTGTCTGTCACAGAGTATTTTTCAGTCAGAAACTTACTAAGCTAATTTTGTTTAAGAGTAAGTAAAGTTTATATGACAGTGCAACGATGATTTTCATTGTACTTTGTTCATTTCTTTACCGATAAGGCAAAGTGAGATAAAATGTCGGGTGTAATTAGTGCATGCGCATATTCTAGTACCTACCTATATTCAATACCAATTACAGTTTAATGTATGATTCTATACACAGTATTAATTAAAATTGACATTGTAATTAAAACCATCGGTTTTGCCTCTTTCAATTTAAATAAAGTTTTGCATGTCGCCTCTGTGATGACGACAGTGTTTATCTATGACTCATTCGTACGGCTCATTTAGCCACCTCGCGTCCACCCCGCACTGCTCACTGTTGCACACGTATGCACTGTTCGCCCCGTCTGTTCCATAGTAATATTATTTCTGTATATGTTTTTAAACGCCGCACCCGGCCTCTTGTCGCGCAATAGCTTTTATTTCGTGATAGGCCCTAAGATATTAATGGTGTAAAAGGCAATCATAATCTGCATAAAACGCTTAAGGTAAATAACGTATTTACTTTAGTAAGGATTAATACTGTATCCGTATAAATTGCTTTCGAATCACATCACCATATAACACCATTTTTTTAAACATAAAAATAGGTATAGTAAGCGATCCATGAATAGACATATGCCATCGCGAACTTTTCTTTGGTCCTTTAAAAGATACACAATTCTTCCACACATTATTTTGTTATATGTCAAAAGGATTAGGCAGCGTTTTCGATGACAGTTCCCAGCCGGCTTGATTTTTTCCGACTTCTTTAATAATAATCGTCATATTTCAACGAATTTGCACAAAACATTAATCTATACTAATATTATAAAGCTGAAGAGTTTGTTTGTTTGAACGCGCAAATCTCAGGAACTACTGTTTCGAATTGAAAAATTCTTTTTGTGTTGGATAGTCTATTTATTGAGGAAGGCTATATGCTATATGTATAAAATAATACTATCTGTCTGTCTGTCCATTTGAGCAAATCTCCCAATGGCCAAACTGATTTGATGAAACTTCACAGATATAATAATAATAATAACACACACAATTACAACAACGTCTAGGTCCCAAACTAAGCATTAGCTTGTATTTTGGGTACCAAGCGAAGACACCACATACATATGACAACCAGGATATGGAAAGGAAGTAGTCAAAAGTGACATACACTACTTTTTGTGTGTCTGTATGTACGTCCATCTGTCTATTCGAGCTAATCTCCAAAACGGTAAAAACGACTTTAATGAAATTTCACGGGTATGAAAAGGAGGTGGTGAAAAGTGACATACGCTACTTTTTGTCCGTCTGTTTGTCTGTACGTCTATGTGTCTATTCAAGCTAATCTTCAAAACGGCTCATCAGATTTTAATGAAACTTTGCAGACGTGAAAGAAGGTTGTCAAGAGTGACATCCGCTACTTTTTGTGTCTGTCTGTCGTTTGTCTTCACTGATCTATCAACGTAGATAAAACCGAAACTACTAAGTCTAGGAAGCCGAAATTTGGAACAGTGGTTTATTTTATAACGTATCAATTTTTTATGAAAGGAATATTAGGAAATTTCAAATTTAAGGAGGGAGGGACGGGAGGGCTTTGTATGAGTCTTTGTTCTTTAAAGTTAGAAACATAAAAATTTTGACATAAATAAATAATGATGTCTTTCAGGGTTTTTGGATTTCCACATTTTAAGGGTGGGAAACGGGAGGTGAAAAGTATGAGGGTATGGGTTTTCCTAAAGGAGTGGGGAGAATGAAGATTGAAAGTTTGAATGGGTGTACCCAATATTAGTTTCAGCAAAAAGTATGTATAAACCATTGCGAAAGTTAATAATACCTAAAACAGGAATGTGTAGTCTACGCAAGCGAAGCTGCGGTGGGTCGCTAGTGAATCATACACGTAAACCTTCCTCTTGAATCACTCCGTCCATTGGTGCCAATAATATGCCAACCCGTTCGGTAGTTTTTGAGTTTATCGCGTTCAGACAGACAAACAGACAGACAGACGCGGCGGGGGACTTCATTTTATAATATGTAGTGATTACTATAAAAGTATGTAAATAAATAACATTGTTTTATTTTAAATCAAACTTATAGTACCTATATATAAATATAGCTATAAGCTGAAACAGAGTAGTTATGGATATATTTTTAATTGTTAAAATGAAGTAATTTTCTAAAATAATAACAGTGTAATATTTTAAAAGATACAAAATTAGGTATGAATATTTAAAATATCCTGTTAGATAGAGAGGACAATATTATACAGTGTGACGTCAGGCCATTTAAAACAATGTTGAACTTGTTTTTTTCAAAAAGAGATGGAGAGAAACTTTTAATAGCTTATAACGTTGATCATCATCATCATCAGCCCATTTTTACCCCACTGCAGGGGCTTAGGCCTCCCCCAGGGTGAGGAGGGGGGCTTATAGCTTAAGTCCACAACGCTGCTCCACTGCGGGTTGGGAACTGTAACGACCGATATCTATTGACAGCGTCCGGGACCGACTGCTTAACGTGCCCTCCGAAGCACGGTGTCAGTGATATTTTGTGTACTTAAGTCAGAAACACTCATTGGTACACGCCCGGATTCGAACCATGGCCCTATGGGGCCTTATAAATTTGAGACAGGTTCGTTGCGCTCTGGGCTATCACGACGTTATAACGTTCATGTTCTCCAATCTCATCTAATTTACTTTATACATTTTGTTGCCATATAAAGTAACAAAATGTATAAGATTTGATTTGATTTGAATCTGTTTTTATATTTCATAAAAAATCCATATGGGTGTAATTTTCCAGGTAATTTAATAATAATTGTCAGAGCGAAATGGAGATTTTTTTTTTTCAAAAACTTGATTTATGCCTGTCTGTTACTTCTTCGTAGTTAAACTACCAAACTGATTTTAGTGAAATTCGGGAGAAAGATATACCTATTTAAATTTAAATACGCAGAATAACTTGGGTTATGCGACGTCATCACAAGTCTAATATCCCGGTACTAAATCTTTAGCTCAAGCAGTATTTATAAAATTTGCCTGCTTCTTATAGAATCAATAAAGTGGTCATTTGGATACAGTGGAAATGTCCATTTTAACAAAATGTCGATTTCGTGACATTTCATGACTTTTATGACATTTCATGACCTTTCCTTATATTTTATGACCTTTCTTTGCATTTAATGACATTTTCTGACATTTCACGACGATTCACAGCCTTTCATGACATTTCATGACCTTTTACGACATTTCATGACTGTCATGATGCTGTCATGACATTTATTGACCTTTCTTGACATTTTACAAAATTTATGACATTTTATGACTTTTCATAACATAAAATTAAATTTCATGACTATTATGACATAGGTAGGTACATAATATGCAGTTATAGTTTAACTTTTTGTGTTTAAAAAATAAAGTTAATTAGATCTCTTCCTTATTTCATTTTATAATTCTTCGACAATTAATAATAAAATAATATACCTATTATAGCATCCAATAGAAAAAAATTAACCGATTTAATCATACATTAAGTGACAACCTTGTGTGTATAGCCTTGATTACACGTACCGAGTAATCGAGAGAGACAGTGAAATTGTACTAGGCCGAGACACCAGGGACGTGCGAGTAGTGTTTACACGTATTTTAGTTTTTGGAGGCGAGTCATTTCACTTTTGAAGCAGGCTCACAACATGGACATTTAAAAAATTAATTAAATGTGCCGACTGGCGAGTGCACACTGACCGAGTGCATGTTTATACATGCCGAGCGAGCGAGCGAGTCAGTGCGGGGAAGCGCGGGGGTGGGCACTCGGTCTAGTAAAAATATTAGGGTTCGAGTAACTGTCTCGCCCTCTCTCTCGGCCGAGTGTAAACGAGTAAACGAAAGAGACAGTGAAATTGTACTAGGCCGAGCCGAGATAGTAGCGACGTGCGAGTAGTGTTTACACGTATTTTAATTTTTGGAGGCGAGTCATTTCACTTTTGAAGCATGCTCACAACATGGAAATTTAAAAAAATTAAATAAATGTGCCGAGTGGCGAGTGCACACTGACCGAGTGCGTGTTTAGACATGCCGAGCGAGCGAGCGAGTCAGTGCAGTACGGGGTTGCGCGGGGGTGGGCACTCGGTCTAGTAAAAATATTAGGGTCCGAGTAACTGTCTCGCCCTCTCTCTCGGCCGAGCGCTCGGCCGAGCACTCGGTGATGTGTTTATACGTACCGAGCCCTCGGCCGAGAGTACTGTCTCGCCAATATACTCGGTACGTGTAATCAAGGCTTAAAGCTCAGTATATAGGTAGCTGTGGTATATAGACAGTGCCGTATAGATTTTGATGAGTGAGTTTGCAAGTGCCAAAATATGTGACATTAAAGCCTTGATTACACGTACCGAGTAATCGAGAGAGACAGTGAAATTGTGCTAGGCCGAGACAGCAGCGACGGGCGAGTAGTGTTTACACGTATTTTAGTTTTTGGAGGCGAGTCATTTCACTTTTGAAGCATGCTCACGACATTGACCTTTAAAAAAATATTTAAATGTGCCGAGTGGCGAGTGCACACTGACCGAGTGCGTGTTTATACATGCCGAGCGAGCGAGCGAGTCAGTGCAGTACGGGGTTGCGCGGGGGTGGGCACTCGGTTTAGTAAAAATATTAGGGTCCGAGTAACTCGCCCTCTCTCTCGGCCGAGCACTCGGTGATGTGTTTATACGTACCGAGCACTCTGCCGAGAGTACTGTCTCGCCAATATACTCGGTACGTGTAATCAAGGCTATATGGATGTAGGTAGAGTTTTTTTTTCAAAATGGCGCACGTGGAACGTCGTGGTTTCTGGCGAAATTTTGAAAAAGCTCCACAATAACCGTACTACGCTGCCTATTGTTATTTTTTATTAAAAATACGAACAGAATACTCGACTCTGGCGAAATTGCTTTTTAAGCAGAGAACACCATTATCTAAGAAGAAGAAGAAGAAGATGTAGGTACCTAGGTCATTAGGTTTATCTTTTGGTTGCGACTTAAAAACTGAAATTACATCTCCAAAGGGCCGTAGTATTTGAATTAATTTCAACTTCATACCTCCACCCGTTCCTGAGAAAGTGGGTCTTGATTAATCTTAGGTCTTAATCTTGATCTGTATAAGTATAATAAATATTCTTTGGTCTTGATAGACGGAAGCATGTAGGAAGCCATTAAATTGTCAATTTTGAACGAGCCAATGAAAACCAGCCAACCTTTCCCCGCAACCCGCCACTTTTTGGCGATTTCGTTTTCGTACTGACGTTTATTAAAGTGTTATCTAAAGGTTGACTTGTCTGTGGTGCATGGTCACCGTGGTCAATCGGTCAATCGAATCGAAGTGTGATTTAATCTGTGGTGTGATTTCGTGGTGTTGATCGTGTTGACATTTTCCACAAAATGCACAAAATGTAATTTATTTCCACCAAATCCAGTTGTTTTCAGTCAATTTATTCATAAAATTAACCATATTGTTAACAATTAGAATTGTTAAATTGATTTTCCATATCTTTAATTGTATTTTATAGTACTATTGAGTATTAATAAGTTAATAGAAGTTAAAAATATATATATATACACAATGAGCGAAGTTACAATAGATACGAAGGCGTATGCTACGATAATTTTACACGCAGCTAAATATCCTCATTGTGCTGTAAATGGAGTGCTATTGGCTGATGGGTCAAAGTTAAAAGAAGGATCACGTAACCAAGATCTAGACATCGTCGATGCGATTCCTCTATTTCATCACAGTCACTATGTTACACCAATGGCAGAAGTGGCGTTGACTCAGGTATCGTTAGATTACTAATATATTACTAGTTTTCGTCCGCCTGGAGATAATTAACGTCCCTATAACTATGATACCTTGTTTCCTTCCGTGCAGCTGTACCATTTCTACTTCACTTTTTAAATGTTATTTCTACTACCTACCATCATATTTTGATTGTACATTTTAAAGTGGCCAGTAATAATATAGAAACAAGATAAGGGTCGGCTTTACAAAGAGGGAATTGGAGTTCAACATTATAGTACACTGGAAACAGTAAAATCTGCTAAGAGACACTGTTTAACAAAAAAATTACCACGAGGAAACCTACGCCGACTGTCAGCAAAAAAATAAAATCATAAGATATTTAAAACACGAACGATGACTTACAAAGCTGCCAATTCTTAAAAATGACAATATAAGGGTCGGCTTTTCAATGCTCCCTGATGAAAATTGTGAACGATGACTTACAAAGCTGCCAATTCTTAAAAATGACAATATAAGGGTTGGCTTTTCAATGCTCCCTGATGAAAATTGTGTTCATACCAATGATGAATTTGAAATCCTAAGATAATAATAAGATAGGTTGATGATAGGCTGAATATTTCAAAAAAATAGGTTTGGTTAGGCTTTGGTTGTGATAAGCCACCGATTAGTCTTATTTTTTTATTCATTTCTTTACAAAAATATTTATTGCATAAGGTTTCTATGTACATCCTCTATAAGTCTGATTAAATATTTTGTATGTTTTCAGTAGGTAGTATTGGAAAGCGCTACCCATTATAATAATAAGATAACACTACCACAAAAAAACAAAATATTGAAAACACTATGTTTATATATATATATACCATAATTCAAATTAACAGGAAGTATGAATTTCCTCACCTAACTTTAGTAACGGGTGAAAATTCGATTTGCATGATGATTTTTATGTTCCTAGTGGGTTTGAACAGTAGTCGAAATGCCCATGTATTCGGTTTTTATTGTTTTTTTTTTTAATTTCACTTAGGTTTTAATGATTATCTAAAGTGATTTTTTTTTTTTTTTAATAAAAATAACTTTCCTCTCAAAAAAATATTATTAAATGTATATAAATCCCCTCAAGACATACCAATAAAGTTGTTACTTAAACATGAATGTTGTTCCCTCTTTATAAAGTTATAATCATAACATATTACTCATTTTCAGATTGAAGCCATGGCACAGACAGGAAACAGGATGATAGTAGGATATTATGCTGCCTGTGAGAATTTCAAAGACAATACAATAGAAAAATGTCCAGGACAAAAAATTGCTGAAAAGATTGCAGACAATTTTCCATCAGCTCTATTTATTGTGGTTAGTAGGTATTAAAGTCAATGCGGGTAACTTAAGCTTTCAATATAACATTGACCCACTCTTCACTATTGCATTATTTTATTTTACTTTAAGATTAATTTAAAAATAAACAAAATGTTTCTTAAGTTATTTTGTACCTTAGTATATCCTTAATGCATCCATAATTCAGTGACATTGATACTGGCAATAGATTTAAAATCACAGACTATTTGTCCGCAGCGTGATTGTGTCGTCGAAAAGATTAAGCAACAAAGTTATTTTTTACGCAGTGTCTGGATAATTTTAACAGGTATATGGCGCTTAAATTGTATTTGTTGTTTATTAGTGTTGACACATATGCAAGTATAATTTAAAATATCTACAAAGTTACAGCGAAATTGTATGATTTGTTCAAAACCGTTTTGCCGCCGGTGAAATACGGCTAACATTGGCCCGGGCGAAAATTACCAGTATCGTTTATGAATTGCTGCCAATTGCTGAAGACAAACTACGAGAGGAAAGATTGCCGGTTGCTTACCAAAGCACTTGCGAGGGAAGCTTGTTTCCTGGGCAAGTCAGATGTATTCAAGCTCCAAACTACGAAATATTACATAAGCAAAAGGCTGAATAATCATGGGTATGGCCAAAACAGGTTGATGTGTGGAAATATACAAAGAAGAACATCATAAAAGTGCGTGAAAAGAACGCTATAGATATGAACCAAAGCTACTCTGATAAAAGGCGACTTTCTGTCTGTGGAGTGGGGCGATTAAAGAGCTTATATATTGCTATCATATGATCTGGATCTTAGAACAGTGTATTAAATTTGCATGTTATAATACTTTGTAAGACTCATTTTTAATTGTATTTTGTGTCAAGGATTGTAATATTACAAATGTAATTTTAAAAATCTTGATTGAGAACAAATGTAGTACCTGTGTCATGGCAACATTTTTATTCTGCCTATAATTTCCACAAAAAAAAATATTTTGACGGTTATAGGTTGTCTATGGGCACTGAGTACGTTTATGAGCATAAACAAGAGGCCAAAGTTATAATGAGAAGCTCAGAATTCAAAATATGTAATAATTGAACATGGGTAAAGGTGGGCCAATTATACCTCAAGTCTCCATATAACTTTGGCCCACAACTTTTAATCGTTTTTTTATAATTTTTTATAAGGGTGACGCTATTTACGAATGATTCAATAAAATCTAGGCGTTTAGATGCCACCAAAAACATAGGCAACGTTTATTACAAGTTTTAACTCTCTCTTTTCCTTAACGATATTCAACAAAAGTGGGGCAAAGTTACCCACATTGTACTTGATAAGTATATCGTTTGTTTATGACTTGAATATTTGAAAGCTACCACGGGTATATGGTAGTTGTGCTTGAGCTAACTTTAAACTAAAGCCTTTTGTTATTTGGCTGTCCATAAATTTTCATAAAAAATGATTAAAACCCCGACACAAAAAAACCATACCTTTAAAAAGAGTGAAATAATACAAGTTTGTTCATTGTCTAATGATTTTTGATTATTAACTAACGAAATGAAAACTAAAAACTTGCAAATAATTTTTCTGTCTGATGATATATGAATTAGTTTAACTAAATAACTAAGTTTAAAAATTTGAAATAAAAATTAAATTAAAAATTTAAAAAAACCCCGACACAAATAATTTTCCTTTAAAAAGTCTGAAATAATACAAGTTTGTTCATTATATATATATATGTATATAGACTACAAAACTAATCTATTGGACTGTTGTAAGAGACGTTATTATTCGCGATTGGTACGTCAAACAGTCGCTTATCACGCAAACGATGTTTGCTAACTCTGAAATTAAGAGCATTCAAAAGTTCGGCGCCCAAACCACCATTAGCTATCTTGTGAAGAAGGCACAAGTCCATAGTTCTACGTCTGACCTGAAGACTCTGAAGGTGGAAGTACTTCAGGCGATCACTATACTCTGGCATACAAATCTTCTCATGTGTTTAAACAAATGGACAGATAACTGGGATAGACGGCAACCAACAGATGTCATATACCTGGACTATGAGAAGGCATTTGATAGAGTTCCGATTCAAAGACTAACAGTCAAACTAGAACATTTTGGTATTCGCGGGCAGCTTCTCCAATGGATAGAAGATTTCTTAACCGACAGAAAGTTTCGAGTGAGGGTAGGAGAAACCCTGTCAGATGCTTACGACGTTCACAGTGGCGTGCCGCAGGGGTCTGTCCTTGGACCAATACTGTTTGGAATCTTCATCACCGACCTCAAGAGTGCTATTCAGTCTGACCTGTCGATTTTTGCAGATGACACAAAAATTATAGGTAATCCACTCATCACCCACAATATCATCCAACAAGACTTGGACCGTATCGTGCAATGGACAAAAGATTGGCTGATCTCACTCAACGCTACAAAATGTACTGTGTTGCACATAGGAAACACCAATCCTAAACTTAAATATCACGTGGACAATGTGCCCCTTCAGGCTGTGAATACACAAAGAGATCTCGGAGTCACGATAACACAAAATTTAAAATGGGACGTACACATCACAAATATTACAAAACGGGCAAATTCCATGCTGTACATGATCAGAAAGGCATTCTATATTATCACCAATGAATTATTCATCAAAATGTACAAAACATACATTCGTCCATTGCTGGAATATGCATTTCAAATTTGGTCTCCTTATTTTAAAAAAGACATCGAAATGTTGGAGAAGGTCCAGAGGAGAGCAACAAAAATGGTAGCATCCCTTAAAAACAAGTCCTACGAAGAACGCCTCCTCGAACTCAACTTGACAACACTGGAGCAAAGGCGGAATAGAGGAGACCTCATAGAAACATACAAAATACTCAGCGATCACTACAACGTCAGAAACATAAAAGATTTATACATGATGAACCATAACACACGTCTTAGAGGCCATTCCTTGAAGTTAACCAAACCTCCGTGTGCTAGCAACCCCAGAACACACTTCTTGCCATATTGAGTGATGAACTTGTGGAACTCTCTCCCGGAAACTGTAATAAGTGCTCCAACAGTGAACTGTTTCAAAAATAGACTTGATAAACATTTAAATAATTAAGAACACAAGTGCAGTGATATACACGTATCAGCTCGTAGAGCTGCTAGTGTATCAAATGATAATAATAATAATAATAATACAAGTGGTTAAACAGGAGAACCAATATCCCACCCTATCAGACACGCTATACATGTTAAAAATCTTTTTATTACAGGTTGACAACAAAAGACTACAATACAGTTTAGAAAAACCAGCCATTAAGTTACATCAGTACAGTGAAAGCAAATGGAAACCCAAAGATGCAAAAAGCGTACTATTTCGTAAGTACTATACATCGGCCGTTGAGAGGCATCGGCCGTTCCTGACACATGAAATTTATAGCTATAACATGTTTGTTGTGAGTTGACATAATATAATTTTTAATTTAATTTTATGTCATTCGTGCATGTAAACGATAATATTTGAAAACGGGAATCATCCGTCAGTACAAATTCGCATCAACCATCAGATTACTATGCCGATTACGACCTGTCAGGAACGCAAACTCTCGACGGCCGGCGTATAACGATATACAATGTTTTATTCCTTATCAATTCAAAATCTTGCTAACATTTGTAACTTGCTTTTGTATAATCTTCATTAATTTTTCTCATGATCAATGTGATTGAAATAGCTGATAACCTCTGATGTATTTCTCATATGGAGTACTTAACATAACATAATATACGTATACAATACAACAACGTCTTGGCCAAAACTAAGCATTAGCTTGTGTTTTGGGTACCAAACGAAGACACCACATACAGATAACAACCAAGACCCGGTACCAGTATCAATATTCATCATATAAATACTGACCCGTACTTAGGCTGTATTATAACACATGTTGGTTTTACTAATTTTAAATATATTATGGTGGTACGGTCAAACTCTTAGGTTAGGAAATTCAACTGAGATTAGCAATGAAAAACTTACAAAAGGACAAAATTTTTTTATTAATTTCTACTTATTCTACCTCATACTATATCACGCTGCTCTTATTTTTAGCGTTCTGTATATCCAAGATAAAAAAAAATCTTATAGAATCACTCTGGTGTCTGTTCGTTTATCACAGCCTATTTTCTTTGAATCTACTGGACGACAAAGTTGGAATTTTGTGCGACAAAGTTGGAATTTTGTGCATAATATAGAGTTTGATGTATAGTGTGACATATCAAATGAAAGTGGTTAATATGAAAAATGTAAACATATATTATTTATAATTTTAAAATGTATGGTTTAAAAGAAAACTGAAACATGAGGATGCTTGTCGTTCATGAGAGGCTTTTACGACATCACGAGAAGTAGCCAGGAAGCATGACTGAGGTGCCAACGGTGCGCTAGCTGATCATTGGGTTTTTAATTTATATATAAAAATTTTGATTTGCAGAAGATTCATTCGTATTGGAAACCGTATCTCACATGCTACAAAGAGGTGTACAGAAGGACCTCATAGATTTTGATAACTATCTTGATGATTTAACATTGGACTGGACTAACAATGGTATCCAAAAATTGGTGTCGAGTTTAACAGCTGCCAAGAAAGCAACAGATTCTTCTGAAGAAAAAGAGGATTGATTTATGTTTACACAACTAATAATTTAGTTAATTTTGATAATTATTACTTATTGGTGGTTGATTTGTAAAAGACGAAAAAAATATGGAAGTAAATGTTATTGGTTGATGATAAATATATACATATTTAGTAATGCCAGATGTAATTTTAACTGTATTGGTTTGTAATACTGTGTTTGAAGAAGGAAGCATACCTCAATGTCTATAGCGGTGTGCGCCTTGTGGGAATATGAGAGGGGTTAATTGTGCACTAGTGTGCATAACTAGTAGCGGGGCGGGGGCGACAGTCCGCATGCCTTTCGATAATTTGACCCACAGATTTTCCCACTATTCTTCATGCATACTTTCTTACGTTTTAACATACCGCAAAATTTGTATACAATTTTGCTACGCGCCGACGCCTCTTTATGAAAAAAAGTTGTTATGAAAAATGCATAGTTTTAATGATAGCAGGAAAATCTAAACGATAAATCAATTCTCATTTTGGAACGCAAATTAGAAAAAATCAAATTCATTATGTGATACCTACATCAAATGTTAGGATATGTTATGGGAAATATGCATATATACAACTTTTTAAACCATACAATGTAAATGTGTCAAAAAATTACCAAAGTTAGTTTAAAATTTCACTAGTTTCGCGACACTCTTACTAAACCTTTCAACTAATACATAGTTGAAAGGTTTAGTATATGGCTGTTTACAACAAATTATTTTATAAATCATGTGTTATACGTAAATCACAATTTCTTGAGCCTTCTGAGTGGCTTGTTTAAATTGCAAATTGTAATGTCCATTTAAAATCAAAAGACCGTTTACTTGGCGTCTAGTTTACTTTTTTAACGGCTTTTGTCCATTCACTTCGTATCTCTGGATCCAAAAAAAAACGACAACAAGAATTTGCTAAGCCTGTACCTGCAGTATCTTAGAAGATACAACTTTGGCACAAACTTTTCACCACCGTTGTCGGAAACTGAAGTCTTCGAAATAAATTGCATTTAATATAAAGTGAGGAATACCCACTCTATTTTTCAAGCATGCAGGAACATAAACTAAAATAATCCGAGAGATAAATGTTAGAGATTGTGGATACATTACAGAGAAATGAAGCGGTATATTTGGAAAAAAATTCTATACATAATTATTTTATAGCTTCTGATGTGGAACCATGTTCATACAAGTCGGACTTGCATTTGACCGGTTTTTTATAATAAAAAGATTATTAGACCGAATTGGTACATTAATAAGATGTTGATATAATATATCGATAAAAACAGATATATGGTATCAATCTCTATAACAAATGTATACATGAAATTAAATTATTTTTTACTTCTTTTAAGCTGTTTTATCACAGTTTAGTAATTTTAATATTTTCAGTGTAATGTAGGCTATTGTTTAAAAATATGTGATAATAAAATTATCCATTTCTTAGTGTTTAAAAGCAAAATAAAGGCATTTGTCATTTACCGAAGGAAGAAATTGTTCCATTTTCATTTGATTTTGAGGAACTGTGATTGTGGCAATTTACTGCAACACAAGCCATTTTTGTGGCGAATTGATTTCGCACCAATTTAATAATTTACTCCTATATTATCAAAATTCTTAATAATTTGATGCAAATGTCAGTCTGACGTGCATCTGACTAGTCAGATTAATGTCACTGAGAAAGAGGTACAAGCAGGTTGAAGCAAACCGCATAAATATATATACTTACATCTTTTTCACTCATACTGAAATTTGCCATGTGGAAAATGAAACAAATATATGTAAATAAAAGAATGCCTTCTATGACTTTATTAATTGTTCTGAGGTCTGTACAAAATTTTGATTGACGTTATTTCTTGACACACCTCTCACTAGCGCCACCAGCGGTGAACTCGAGCACTGTAGCTCTCATTGTATAAGGTGGTTGATAAGTGAAGTTGTATGAATAATAATTTATAACATGGTAAGTTTAACATAGTATAATTTAGCGAATTTTTAAAGTACCACAACTGTATACCTACATACATATTTAATGTAACTGTTATTTTTTAGATTTTTTATTTATATTTATTTTATTGGAATCATATCTTTAATTTCTTAAATTTCAAGTGAATATAATATTCAATAAATACGAGCGTGCATTTTTTCATTTTTAAGTTCCGCCCTGAACTTTGTTACAAACACGTAGGTATAGTTCCAATCAAACTTTATGGCGGATCGGAATACAACGCTATAGGCATGCTTGCGCAGGTTCAGGCATATGCCCCTCGCTCCACTGCGTCCCGCTACACCTAAAACTATGTTCACATCCGCCATAAAGCTTGATTGGAACTGTAGCAATTGCATAATTTCATGTAAACATTGCGGCGGGAAATGACGCGGACCTACGCATCGAATTTCGTACGCACAAATAGTTCAATCTCACCACAGTAGGTACCTACCTACAGAATTATATCTAATTTTGAAAACATGAAAAATCACACTTTTAACTGCAATAGGGTGCTACGGACATTTGTTTATTGTGAAATATTTAAATTTTATATTTTTGATATAATTTTTCCGTTAGGCCTCTTTTGCACTACCAGTCTACTGCATGATTGCTAGCCGCAACGACAGACCGAGAGTGTTTTTTATGAAACAGCATTATTTTCTTATGCACTACCTTTCGGCTAGTTAGCAACCTTTCTAGTTGAGTGTGTGACCTGGCCAGCTGTACGGATGCCTCTATTGCTTTTTTTTTTTTTAACAGGGCGGGAAAAAAACATGCATTTACTATATATACAAATTTATTTCTATAATTTAAATACTACTGAAATAATCTTCAATCAACTTCTTACACTTGGCTGTAGCTGCAAGATCAGTGGCTTTGCCCTGGAATTTGCCATTCTTAAATGCACCCTTGGCTTTCAGTAGTTCAACAATTCTGTAACAGTAAAATACATTTATTAAATATCAAAATTATTACATTAAAAAGTATTTACATTTTGTTTGAATTGGGAAAAGGGTTTGACTTTTTTCTTCAATTTGTACTTTTCTTTACAATTCATTTGTAAATGTATGCATTCATGTTTAATTAAACACATAATTTCTTTCCCTTGATGTAGAACTAAAAAAATAATTAGTAACAATAATAATATTAACAATGTATACATAACTAACAAATAATTGTTAGTGCTCTACTGAGAACACTCTGTTAGTTATAACACATAACATAGATTTATTTGCAACTTGATAGACTCAGTATTTCATTAAAAATTTTAAATGAATTGTTTTATAGGGCTAAGTTTGTTATTTTATTCATATCTTACGAAATAAACGCAAATGCGTTTTAGAAATAGCCAACGGACAAAAAAAAAACGTTCTAAGGTTCTTCCCTAAATTCATACCCTAAAAAAAGTTCTTCTTTCTAATAAGTTTGTAATTGTTTTGAACAAGCAACATGATTCCATACGAGCATAACAAAACGTGAGACAAATCATTTTAGAGAATTATTATTCATTCATTATATTCTTTGCTATTAGGTACTACTTATATATATATAACACTACTAAGATCTTACATTCATCCTAATGAATTCAACTAATAAAATTATTTAATTTATTCATACAATAGTTTATTGTTTCAAATTAACTTTTTATCAGTAATACTAAAGTAATTATTACAATAGTCTCTTGATTTTATGTTTGATGACTTACATCAAGTTGCGCCAAAAGAAATTAAGGACATGTGAACGTATAACACATAAAGTAAAAATTTACGGATATACTTTCATGAGAACCACAATAACTCCTATGTCTGCACTTTATTGTACCAGACATGGAAGTCATCGTGGTTCTTATCACAATGTATCTGTAAATTTTTACTTTATACATTATATGTTGATATAAATCTCTTTTGGTGCAACTCGGGGCTAGTGTCATTCGTAACTAAACGAGAATCAGACACTACTTAAAAGCATCAATAAATCAAATGATTTCTTAAATTAATTCAAGTGGATGAAAACAGCTATTACTGGAATTAAATCCCAGTAATAATGTTTGATGTTTGGTTTAGTTCTTCGACTATGTAACATATTGTGGAAGACAACATTTGATGAAAAACAAATACTCACTGACTACCCAAAGCATCACAGTGTTCTTTGGGACCTTGTATAATTATTTGACCTTCTTTAGGTTTATCTGGATCTTCTGCTGCTAAGAAAATAAATATGTTTTCATCTTCTAAACCTTTGCTTACAGCTCTATTAAAATCTGGCGTTGCTTCTTTTTTGAAAAGAAACAAATATTTAGAGTTTGATTGTTTAACGTTTTGTATTTCATATTGGGCTAATTCCATTAAAACATTTTGTAGATTTTTGTTTGTGAGTTTAAGATTCTTTTGCAGTTTTTGTACTAGTTCTTCATGTTTGCTCGGTTCATTTCTGGATAAAAAACAGTTACAATAATTATGTTATATTTGTACTAATTGATAGAACTTTTAGTACTAATTATTTTTATTACATAGGGTATGGTAGGATCTAGCATTGAAGGTAAATGTTATATACCCATAGAAGTAGCGAAACGCGCCCGCCCGCTCCTCACTAGAACGACAGCACGCTATAGACAGGGCGACCGTTCATATACCGCGCTAGTAGGGTACGCCACCAACGGTCGTTAGTATTTCATCGCGAAAAAAATGTCTTACCGTGTCTCTACTGAGGAGGCGGGCGGGGAGCTTCACTATCTCTATGTACATATACCTATTTAACCTAGTAATGCATAATTCATACTAATACAAAAATAAAATTGCATAATTTTATTATAGAATAGGTAGCTAGAAATATCCAAATTAGGATTTGTCAGCATAAAATGTTTGAGCTGTACAGTTCCTCATTATTCATTTGTCATTCAAATAATTTATAAAAGTGGTTATTACTCACTTCAATAAAGCAGTCATAGCTTTTTCTCTGTTCAACATTTTGTGTAATGTCTTTGTGACTCTACCACCCACAAGAAATCTGAGATTTATTTTACCCTTTTTACCTGGCTCCACACCAAGTAACTTGATCACCTGAAGTTGGCTAAAAACAGATAACTTTTAAGTAAAAACAGTTTTTAAATTATTCATATGTAGATAAACATAGTTCAAATTATTTGTGAGTGTTTTGTTTGAAATTAAGAAGCAATTTAAACACAGATTTTCAATACAACTGAGATGAAATACTGATACACCTAAGGAGCATGTTTATGAAATGTATGTCTATGCAGCTCGATGGAGAAGGATGTCATAACATATAGCCAGCCAGTTTACATGCGATCTATACTCAAAAACACAGTGAATAATGAGAGGTTGAAACTGCATTTGTCTTTACTTCTCACTTCATCAACAAAAGTATCCTTCATTCGTTTCAGCCTATATTTGTCAACTGCTGAACATAAGCCTCCTCTATATAGCATGCCATCCGACGCAGTCCACCGCTCGCTGCATCCAGCGGTGACCTGCCGCCTTCTTCAGGTCGTCGGTCCGTCTAGCCGGAGGGCGCCCGACGCTATGTTTTCCCGTACGTGGTCACCACTAGATAACCTTTTTACCCCATAGAGGGTGGATTCAGCGACATGTGGCTGGCCCACTGCCATTTCAGCTTACTGATCCTTAGAGCTATGTTGGTAACTTTGGTTTTTCTGCGGGAGTTCTCATGCCGGATCTTAAAAGTGTCCAATATTCCTTTATTCCATTTAGTCAACAGATCTTGTTTTGTTTCCTCACTGTGATCGAGTTTCACTTGTTTGTCGCAATTCTCATCAATGAATTCCTTCATAAATCTTGACACAGACTAGCAGAAATATTTAGTGATAAATATTAATTAAAAATAACAAACATAAAAAAAAATCACACAAATCAATTAATTCAAACTACATGTTACCTACAGTTTGCCACGTGAGAATACTCCACGCGTTTCGTCTACAGTAATTATCATCAAAACTGTTTTTAGATAAATCACTCTTAAATATATATTAGACATTATTTGGATTATCTTAGGTACAACGGTAAGTTCTCATGAGGATTTCATCTTTTCATAACTTTTTCGAGTCCTGTTTGTCAGCATCCAGCATGTCTTGAACCTTTTAATTATAATGGCTTTGATTGATCTATTATTAATGCTGCTGTTGAGTTAAAGAAATCCCAAGGATTCTAAAACTGTGCACTTCAAAATTCGCTTAAGTCAAAAAACTAAAAAAAAAAAATGGACACTGAAAATTTAATACAGGACCCAAAAGTAAATGTTTAACCCTTAGAATATGTCGGCTTAAGCGCGGTTGGTTACCATAACCCAAATTCTAAAATGCTGGTCAAATCCTGAATATGTTAACTGGCGATAAAATTTTAATTTTGATTTAAGTATGGAAGTGTTAATTAAACAAAAATTAAGCAACAGTTGAATTGTCAGTTTGACCGATTCATTCATTTTGCATTCATTTGCTGTCGCATTCAGGTGTATTGGCAGAGATATAGTGTTATCTCTCTAGCTAATTGACATTTCTCAAATCAAAAAACATGACCATAAAACACCAAGTGATTAATTAACCAACCAGAGGAAATAATATTATACCTGAAACCTTGATTAACCACTGTTTAATAGATTATTAATTTGACAAGTGTTTCAGAACTTTGGCATTAGTCTAACCAAATAATCATTATCTGCATTGTAATTGGCTATCATTTTTTTTATCATTATTTATTATCATATATCAAAGTAGATAGCACTTAATAAAAATACAGTTTCAATGGTATATATGAATACTATACATTGGATAAATTAGCTGACTTGTCTTTGTATGACATATTAAATTGGTAGGTGGGATGTTGTCCAGAATATATACATATGCTCACCTCAAATTAGAAACATGTGTACCACAACACATGTTTTCATCAATATCTCCAATACATATAACTCGGATGGTCTCCATGCAATCTTTTGGCAATCCTCTTGTGTGCGCCTGATATATAAACTTTTACATTAATTTGCAAATAATTTACCTTTCCTAGTTACAAAAATAGAGTTGTTCAAAATAGTAATTTAATAGTTCATTATATTTCATTTATTGATTTAAACCAAACGCAAACTATGAATATATTCATTGCTTATTTCAAGGTATTTTAATTACAAATTAAAATTATGACAAATATTTACTTTTTTTCAATGTTTTAATCCTTTTAATGTCCATAACCATAATCTCCTTTTTTATCCTCTTTTCACATATTGTACAGTTCTAAGATACTATGCTATAATAATGTAGTACCTAATCAATTCATGTTGACTTCCAATGTGTAAACATCTCATATTGAATACTTTTTTTTTAAAATTTTGAGTAATGTTATGTTTCACAGTTTAATATATGCTCCAGACACTCAGTGAGAATTCTCGTTGTTGAGACAGCCAGGCAGTCAATCCATATACTCATTGTGAACTATTGAAAATCTCATTTGTTCATTAGCACCATTTACAGCGGTCTAATGATTGACATATTGAAATAGCTGCGACTGAAGTACTTTGAATGACTTAATTTTTTTAATCTTGACAACTATATCACGAAGAAAACAGGATGATGGAGCAAGATGTACAAGTGTGAGGAGCGCACGCTCTAACCGAGACATGAGACCTGTTGACTTGTGTACAAATACCGATTTTAAACAGAGACAACGTAAGACAAGACTTGCTGATTACATCCACTACATACTCGTGTTTGGTCACTTTTGTTCAGCCTCGCCGTGTGTCTGGAGCCAACGTGAAATAAAAATCACCTCATCTAAATCTGGATCATTAATTTTACAGAATTTAACAGTAACTGGAAGCGCTTGTCTTATTAAATCATTGCATCTATCTTCTACTGTTGAAATAACATCATCACCAATTTCGATGGCATCTAATTCAATGTAAGATTCATCTGATCCAAGCCACCAGCTTGTTGTTGGTAAATTATGTTCTTTTTCTAGAAGTGCTGAAAGAAGATGCTGCCCTGAAAAAGTCAATATATAATTAATATCTCTGTAGTTGAAGTTCATAGCATAACAAATTATCATTGACAGTATTTGACACCTTCAAGTGAACATATAACAAATGTTTGGCAGCCATGTGTATATCTTAGTGAGCACTCAGGTATTAGATAGCTTTGGACATTACTGCTACTGTTACAAATGGTTGGCAGCCATGTGTATATCTTAGTGAGCACTTAGGCATTAGATAGCTTTGGACATTACTGCTACTGTTACAAATGGTTGGCAGCCATGTGTATATCTTAGTGAGCACTTAGGCATTAGATAGCTTTGGACATTACTGCTACTGTTACAAATGGTTGGCAGCCATGTGTATATCTTAGTGAGCACTTAGGCATTAGATAGCTTTGGACATTACTGCTACTGTTACAAATGGTTGGCAGCCATGTGTATATCTTAGTTGAGGACTCAGGCATTAGATAGCTTTGGACATTACTGCTACTGTTACAAATGGTTGGCAGCCATGTGTATATCTTAGTGAGCACTCAGGTATTAGATAGCTTTGGACATTACTGCTACTGTTACAAATGGTTGGCAGCCATGTGTATATCTTAGTTGAGCACTCAGGTATTAGATAGCTTTGGACATTACTGCTACTGTTACAAATGGTTGGCAGCCATGTGTATATCTTAGTTGAGCACTCAGGCATTAGATAGCTTTGGACATTACTGCTACTGTTACAAATGGTTGGCAGCCATGTGTATATCTTAGTGAGCACTCAGGTATTAGATAGCTTTGGACATTACTGCTACTGTTACAAATGGTTGGCAGCCATGTGTATATCTTAGTGAGCACTCAGGTATTAGATAGCTTTGGACATTACTGCTACTGTTACAAATGGTTGGCAGCCATGTGTATATCTTAGTGAGCACTTAGGCATTAGATAGCTTTGGACATTACTGCTACTGTTACAAATGGTTGGCAGCCATGTGTATATCTTAGTTGAGCACTCAGGCATTAGATAGCTTTGGACATTACTGCTACTGTTACAAATGGTTGGCAGCCATGTGTATATCTTAGTGAGCACTCAGGCATTAGATAGCTCTGGACATTACTGCTACTGTTACAAATGGTTGGCAGCCATGTGTATATCTTAGTTGAGCACTCAGGCATTAGATAGCTTTGGACATTACTGCTATGGCCGTTTTCATAACCGTTAGTGGCTATAACAGCCACAGTCAATCACAATATGTTACATAACGACTATCTATTTGTGATATATTCAAATTCTGAAATATTATGGGAATATATACATAGGTGTAACACTCCTTAACTGAATGCTATCGACTGGACATGGCTATGGAAAACATGGCCATAGCCTAGTGAACATTTTCAATATAACAAGAATATTTATAATATCTTTTATTTAACCTTTCGTGTCTTACAAAATATTTAATTACAAAGTTACAAAGTCTCAGAGTCTAACTTAATGTGACTGTACAAATATGAACTTTTTTCATAAAGCAGAGGCAAAGGAAATTCATTGTTTCTGATTTGAAAAACAAAATGTTATTTAGAATCAGAGCAAAATCCTGTAAATGTTAAACAATATTTTAATTTAAAAATTACCTGAATGTTGTTGCATATGATCAAATCTTCTCTGCCAATTGATCTTTTGAGTTACCTCTGTACCAACTTCCAATGGTTCTTTAGTAAAATGAACAGCCTCTGGACCACGCCTTAAGACTTGCAGAACTTCTATATCATTCAACCATCCAATATCATGTGGCTAGAATGGAACATGAATAGTTTTAAGGATTTCATTTACTTAAAATATTAGATTATAATGTTTATGAGTATGATAGAGTTGAAAAATATTTATTTTTCTACCTTCTTTGCATA
Source organism: Luffia ferchaultella (assembly GCA_949709985.1). Classification (NCBI taxonomy): domain Eukaryota; kingdom Metazoa; phylum Arthropoda; class Insecta; order Lepidoptera; family Psychidae; genus Luffia; species Luffia ferchaultella. The sequence goes on from OX453252.1 coordinate 2,216,822, forward strand.
AGCTCACCTGTTAAAGTGGAAGAGCAAGGTAAATTGAGTGCCCATTGTGAACACACTAGAGACTTTTATTCAGTACAACCCATTTGTCATAAGATATTGTTACAAACACACAGTGGCGACCGCCATCTGACGCCAACCAGTAAAACCGCTTTGTAGAATAAAAACAACACGAAACCCCTACTCAATACTAGATGGCGTTAGAGGAAAGGAAGTCTCGAAAAACCAGTACCTGCGTGAGACTTTCTAGAATTATCCAATTAGGTCGATTGCGTTCGTGCGAGTGGAGTGATTTCTAGAATGCTCTCGAGGCTCATTACGACCCATATAAATAGCCGCAGGAAGGCAAGTGAGTCCAGTTCAGTTTTTGGGCTACTTTCGACTTCGAAGTGAAAACTAGTGATCAAGAAGTGATACCAGTGAAACCTACGACTTAGCTACGACCTAGAACATCATTAGTGCTTTGTGTTGGACCTAGTGCTAGTGAATAAAGTCTTCAAAAGAGTCAGCAGGTCTTTCTCTCTAAATTCTTCGAACCCTAACACATAAAAATATTATTGAATAAATAATATGAGTAGTAATAATTAATAACTAGGCCATTCCACTTTGGAACCAACCCCTCAAAGTTGTAGAATACCCATCATTTATTTGGCCAATCCTGACTCCATGCAGACTTATCTGTCCTATCCCCACTGTTTTTGCAAAGCGGGAGGTGCAGAGAGAAAGCAGGCCTCGCCCATTGTAACAAGTTTGTGAACATGTGTAATTGTGTTTGCACCATAAAAGTTGAGACGAACCCACTCTATCTGAGTAGGGGTTGGTGGTCAAAAAATGATTGTAACCAATGTTAAATATCATGGTGGTACACATACAAATTTAATGAAAATTAGGGGATAAATAGGTTAAAATCTAATTTTCTGAATTTTGGAGTCCTTGACCTTTTAAATAAATAGTAATTAGTATTCACTTGTCTATCTCAATGAGATCAGGTCCTAGAAAATAAGTAAATTATCATGATGAAACTTGCATGTTTTGACTTTGTTCATCCGAATAGTAAAATTATAGGATTACTTAAAGTATTTTTTAAAATATTTTTTTGTTTGAATTCCTGTCTTGTTATAATGCAACTTATATCTGGCTATTATATAAAAGCGTTATTAAATAATACATAATTATAAGTACTTTATAAAAATGGACAGTATATTATATATTAAATAAAATAAAAAATAATACCTGACCACCACCCGCAGCAAATAATATAGTGTTTTCAAGGATTATTTGGTAACCTTCAAATTTTGATATCTTGCCATATTCTACTATGGGTTCCTTAGTTTCTTCACATTTTACTACTTTGGTTGTGAACTGTAAAATAGTAAAATAAATATGGTAGTCATACGGTAAATACAATTTAGACTGCAATATATTATGGATATAATAAACTGCACAATTAAATCTACATGCCTTGATTACTACTAGAGAAGAATATAATAGTTTTTAGCATAATTCCATTGTATTTGGTACTACTGTTGGTGACTGCTACTGACCTCTGATAAAAAGCTATTTTCTTGACATTTAAAAACCATTATATACAAAGTATGGTATGCAAAAATTTTAGTGAAACTGAAAAACAGGTGTACATTTGTATCACAGATATTTTGAATCCACTTTATTTTGTGATCTACTTTGAATCTATTTGAATCACAGATTTTGAGTTTTACCGATGTGTCACTCTTGATCTATAGAAACTAATAACTACAAAGTAGTAAGTACTCTGTGATCTTTATCATCTATAGTAATCCGTTAGTAATCTGTGCCATCTGTGCTCTCGTGCTCTCGATCTACAAAGTACTCTGTGCTCTCGATAATGACAAGTTTCAGTCAGTCAAGAGTCAACGCAAAGAAGAAAGTGGCGCTCATAGAGATGTGGCGCTAGCATCGCGGCATGCCAAATATTTGACGTTACCCTCTGTGCGTTTTGGTGCGTTTGCCACTATTCGCCACTACTTAATTAATGCGTGCGGTGCGTTCAAGTTAGTTCGAGATGCATGAAATAAGTCATGAACGTCACCGCTGCGAATGGTACAAAAGTTTGATTCTTACGCTCTAATCAAAAAATTGTTACGAACAGTTAATTCACTATTACTAAACCATTAATATGTAATTTGTATCTGGAACGGTATTTGTGATGTCCCTAACCTTTTATGGAAATAAAAAGGGCGGTTTTTATCTTAGCATTATTTTATCATTTTCTAAAAAATACACCTAAGTAATTACAATAGCAGAAAAAATAACCCCACATGCGTATCCTGTTACTTCCATACACTCAAATAAGATTTTTTTCTCAAATACCCAATCCATGGCAATGCTACCTACTGATGAATCTGAAATAAAAACATTAATTCTCTCGTTAAGGCGTGATTGTGCAGTGGGTTGGGATAATATACCGTGGAAGCGTATTACTTGATACAGTATGTTAACATGAGACATAATCAACCGTTTGTAAAAATATTTTTCCTAAAATTTGCAATGGCACCACTGTAGTAGTTTGTGTCTCATGTGTTAGTGGTTAGAGCTGTGTTCTAGATTTTAACTGGAGAAATTTGAAAAACGTAAGCATTTTCTTATAAAGTCATTTTCATCTAATTTGTACATTTGAAAACAAATATTGTCACAAACCTATTCTTGTTGTAAAAGTGCAATCAAAAACCATCATTTTACTTTATGTTATTAAAATATAATATTATTATGTATTTTTTCATGATCTATACACATTTCAAGGTCTTAATGTTACTAAATAATACATTTTTTATTCTTTAAAATATTACGTAGGCACTATTAGCACTAGATTTTTAATGTCACAACACCTGAATGTTTTATTCAATGAATTATTACAGTCTCCAATTAACAATAACATTCACTAATGTAAGTTATTATGGTTGTAATTTAGAGATGTTATATGAATTTTAAATGCAATTGTTAAATTTTAAATTAATAATGCATAGAAATATGTTTTAAATTACTGTATTATTTTATTTTTCTGTTTCGTAACATTTTGTTTCGTTACGCAAATTGTGCGTGAATAATTTTTTTAAAAATAAAAGAAATATTTTTTAACACTGGCAACGATATGCTGTTAGGTTATGAATGACGCGCAGTTGGCCATTTTGATATGTCGTCTCCGTAGTTCGTCAGATCGAAATTTTATAGTGAGTGTTTAGTTTCCGTTTAGAGACGAAATTTCAGTGATTACGGTAAGAAAACTTTCACGTTAAGTTACTATTTGTTACCTTTTATATTGCATAGCTAAAACTGTATAGAAAAACTCCATATGACAATGTTTGTGAACGTTTATTCAAAAAGATAGGTTATAATTTCTCAGATTTTCGTTTTCGGTTTAGTGACGTTTCGTTACGCAACGAAACTGAAAAAGCTGTGTTCATATTGAGTTATTTCTAACCGACTATTGAAAAGAATGTACTATGTACTTACCGACGAAATATTATTTGAATATTAATTTGTATTTGATAAGATTTCCATTTAAGACGATACGCATTTTTTTACTATGCAATACAAAATTTAAATAGAATGTTTTATGTATGCTTTCTTTATAACGCTATGGCTAATCTTGCTAATATTATAAATATAAAAGTTTGTGACGTTGTTACTCTCACTCCAAAACTAGTGAGTTAATTTTAATATAGCTCATGCATCAGAATACCATAGGCTATAAATTTTTGTTCATTTGTCTGTCTGTCTGTGATGTGTTCCAAGGTGACGGGGTTAGTGGGGACGAGTCGGCTAATTTGCTACGGGATGGATGACGGGGGACAGGGGCGCTTAAGACTGGGGTTTGGGTTTGTGGACAAAATATGATTTTCGTGAAAAAAGTAATACTATGCGTATTAAACCGCGGGCAGCCGCTAGTATGATTATAATCTTATAACAACAACCAATGCAGTAACCTTTTGTGTTTTAGATGCCTTTGACCAACGCAGAACGTCAAAAGCGTTACAGGGAAAAGTTAAAACACTCTGAACGATATGAAGAAATCAGAGTTAAGCATTTAGAGAGAGTGAAGAAGAATAAAAAGAAAATTAAAGATCTCAGCCAAGAAGAGCAGGAAATGCAAAGAGAAAAGTGGAGAGAGGAAAAAAGAAGGAAAAATAATGTTGGCCCCATTACAGAAGTAAAAAATAAATAATGAAAGAGATCCACTGGAGGAACAAAATCATTATACAGCTACACAATCGCGCATAAAATGTGTGGGTTGCGAGGAGGATTTAGTTAGTGACGTTGAAGAAAACGACCTGAAAAATATTGGGTGTGATAAATGTCCTAGGTGGTTCCACCTGAAGTGCACAGTGCACAAAGGTCGACCATTCGATGAAGTGGCAAATCGAGAATTTATATGTCATGTTTGTTATATTTAACATTTATCATTTAAAGTTATAGAATCTGCCAAACATGGCTTAATTCAGTAATTAAGTTTGTTTAATGTTTGTCATTTTTTAACCTTACTATTAAATGTGTCAAAAATGTATGGGTATTTGACTATATGGAAAAGATTTAGAAATTTTCGGGACATTCTTTTTAATCATTTATTATACAGCTAAAATTTGTGTGTTTTTGCTCATTTATTACACAGCTGAAATTTGTATTTTGCTGCCCTATATTTTTTAATTATTCATGATAGTTTTGTTCTTACTCTAGCTCATATTGTAAATGTACCAAAAGATTTGTTTATTGTATTATTGATTGATTTGTATCACATATTTTATTACTGTTCTAGAATCTATTTGCCAAAGAAGTAATAAATGCACATGTACCAAATGTGAGCCATTATTTTCTCAATTTCACCATGCAATATGTTTAGGTAATTAAATCAAATTTTGTAAATCTTATGGATCTCAAGGTCGAACACAGGAGCTGTAATTGCAGTTCATTTCGACTGCACTAGTTACAGATTTCATAGAAAACATAATAGCCCGATTGAACGCAAGTTTTTTAATTACAGTATAAATCTTTGGGGAAACATGGGAGATTTGGTAGGGAGATATTTCTTCTAATTTTTTCTGTGAAACCGCCGACCTACGCCAGTTTACCGGTTTGTTATACATAATTTATAACACATCTGTGTATCAAAATAAACTGCAAATAAAATCTAATTAACTAAATTCACAATAACTATGAATACTTTAATATATGCGTATATAATATGTACTTCAGATAAAAAAATTTAGTAGTAAATAAAAACCTAAAATATTTCTAGTTTCACTCAGCTATTATGAACTAGCCCTTGCGTTCCGTTTCGTTATTTTCGTGACGTTCCGTTTCGTTTCCATTTCGTTATATGTACAATTATGACTAAATGTTATGGTACCAAATAGATAACAATTAAAGGTGGTTGAAACTTAGATCAGGAATTCAAAATTTACGAACATTTTTTTCCCTATCTGCAATTAACGTATCTTCAAGTTAATCAAGATTAGTTTAAAGTGTTTTTCATAAATATTAGTGCTTTCGTGATGTTATTATTTTTGTTTTTTGTAAATAATTGTATTTTGTTGGTAACTAGAGACATGTATCTCAAGTTACAATCAGTGTCTCAAGTTTTATGATGTCTCATCTTACAATCGCTGTCTCATTTTTGATTCATATTATGAAAGATAATAATAAGAAATAATATTAAAAGCAAAAACATATATGTTTTTCTATGGTTTTTCCTGATGTAGATGACATTATGGTCATTAAGAGACATAACGTAATAAAATGTGTTCGACCCATACAGGAAAAAAGGGGCCGTTACATGTTCTAACTCTTTTTTTATTCTTAAATTTAATTTGTAATAACTAAATTAACCCAATTTGATATAAGTGTTTGAATAAACGCTTTAAATTCTAACGGACCGACTTAAAAGACTGTACTGATACTGTGAAATTAGGTAAAAATGTGTAGCATACTCGAGACTGAATGATAACATGAGAATCGTCTCAAGTTTGCCCCGTATTGATAAACTTTATTATTATTATTTTTTTTTAAATAGAGTTTGGATTTGTAATCACTTTGATGTGCTGTTTTTAATTACAATAAAACTTGAAATTTATATGAATATCTTAGTTACGTTTTTACGACAATTTCAGATATTTTTTTTTGTTAACGAAAAATTATTCGTTTTTATCTTTATAATTCACTATCAGATTACAAATGCTTGTGTTTTCTACTGTGACAACCTTTGATTATGCCAATAAAAGTTACTTATTCGTCCTACAGACTTTTATTTAAGGGTTTCTTATTATTTAATTTTATTACGAAAATTACCTTGAATATGAATTTTTTTTTTAATTTAATTAAAAGTATATTTAATTTGATTTTGTCTCAAGTAGAACCAGTAATGGCTAACTTGGTATAGTACGTGTTTTGAACCATTTCTCAAGTATACCACTGTATATTGGTAACTTGAGACAAAAATATTTTGAAAAGAATTTCATGACAAACTTTTATTAACAATAGTTACGTTCAAATATATCCTTAAAGAATATCAAGACCTGTTTATTGTCAAAGTTTTACGTAAATTATATGTGTTTATGTGGAGATTTTTATTCTTAAACTTTAAAACTGTCTCAAGTAATACGCTTCCACGGTACCCTCTAATATAATTATTGAACACCTGAATATATTTGTTCCTCCTTTGACACACATTTGTAACCTTTCATTAAGAAACGGCGTCTTCCCAAAGGCTTTTAAAAATCTATTATACATCCCATATTTAAGAGTGGAGTTAAATCAATAGTTAATAATTACAGACCAATTTCTGTCCTACCAGCATTTTCAAAAATTTTAGAACGTTTAATTAATGATAGATTAGTAAATTACTTAGAAAATTATAAATTACTTTCTCCTAATCAGTATGGATTTCGGCGTGGTCTTTCAACTTCGGATGCTGTCCACGAACTGACAGATTTTGTAGTTAAGAATTTAGATATTAAATTTAAAACGCTTGCTATATTTTTGGATCTAAGGCGTTCGATACGGTTATGATTCCCTTACTACTTACTAAAATGGAATACTTTGGTATAAGAGGTGTACAACTAGAGCATAAAAATAGTAAACAAAATGATTAGTGATGAACTTCCTGTTACATATGGTGTACCCCAAGGAAGTATTTTGGGCCCTACTCTGTTTCTCATTTATATTGATGGACTATGTCAACTTAATATGCAAAGCGGTAAAATACTCACCTTTGCTGAGGATACCGCCCTTTTATTTAGTGCCAAATCTTTGCACGAAGAATATTTGTTCGCCCAATCCGGTCTCAATTCTGTCACAACATGGCTCAATCAAAATTTCTTGACACTTAATGCTGAAAAGTCCAAATATATCACCTTCAGTATTAAAAACCACAACCATACATCCTTTTCACAATTTACAGTTACTGCTCACTCTTGTGATACATTGAATCCTAATTGTTTATGTTCCAAACTCCAAAAAGTGGAATCTTTTAAATATCTGGGTGTACTATTAGACTACAAACTAAATTTTAACTTACATGTGGAATTACTTGCCTCCAGAGTAAAAAAATAATTTATATATTTAAAAACTTAAGAAACATTGTCAGTCCTAATATACTTAAATCTGTTTATTTTTCTCTTTGCCAATCGCTTCTAATATATTGCATCTCTGTGTGGGGTGGCACTTATAAAACTAATCTAATCAGACTTGAAAGATCTCAAAGAGCTATTCTAAAAGTAAGTAATTTTCTACCTTTCATTTTTCCCACTAATAAGCTTTACACAAAATGCAATGTACTAACTGTTAGACAACTGTTTATTGTTTATACAATACTCAAACAACATACAAGACTTTCTTTTGATCATTCTTTTGTCATTGGTAAACGCAAAAATATCTGTCCAAAAAACACAGTTTCTACTTCTTTTGCTCAGAGATTCTCTTTATTCCTTGGTCCCTTTCTATACAACAAAGTTAACAACAATACTCAAATATTCTCCTTGTCCAAATTTGAATGCAAAAAAAAACTCAATTCATGGTTGCAAGAACTTACCTATGATTATACGGAGTCACTTTTAGCCATTGTGTCATAACTCCTTGCCTACTTTAGTTTTAGTTCTATTTGATACAATAAATAATAAATATAATTATTCATGCATGCAATATAGGTACGCAGATATGCAGTATATACACTAAGTAACATTACATTAACATTCACTCACTCACACTATCATTCTACATTCAGACGCAAACTCTCAATGACACTAATACACATACATACACTCCCAAATACTCTCTAACTCTTTCTTTTTAACATTAAACATTTTAAGTTTAAAATAGTTTAAAAGTCTTAAAAAAAAGTCACGGGATCTGGAGACCTATAAAAACAGGTTCGACCTAGTTTAGGCTCCAGACTCCAACAATTAGCTGTAGGTACTATTATATAGTCTTTATGTCTTGTAGCTATGAGAAATAAATAAATAAATTCATTCGAATGTATGATTGCGAGACACTTTTCCATCGTATGAAATGTCAAAACTCGAAACGAACATGAAAGGCCGTCCTACCAAGGTGCATGAAAGGAAACATCTGAAAAGCTTGACACTGACAGTTATTTTCAATTCTTTTTTCTTCCACGCCCAACCGCTACTTATAAGGCTGACAGAGAATAACAGAACCTTGATTTACAGAGAAATATGCTTTTTTAAATATTTTGAGCATCCGCAATTAATAGCTGCGACTGTCAAATGAGTATCCTAAGCACTGCGGCTTAAAAGTAAAATAAGGATACAACTAGGTACATTTATTTCTCATCCTTTTTTCTCCCATGCCCAACCGTTACATACATACAACGCTTTATGGAGCGTGCCTACTCTAGTCATATAATCTCTATGCCCAATGTATCCATCTAGGAATATAGAGGCTGTAGACTTGAGACATGCCCAGCCGAAGACAACAAAATTTGGCGGCTGCTATTATTCGCCTTCAATATTAATAAATTTTAACGCGTCGAAGTAGTACCTACCAAGATGGAGTCTGATCATCAAACCCGCTGCCGGTTTTTTTACTATTTGTTTTTTTTTTTAATTCCTTGAAAATTGTCCTTTTAAATTATGAATTTTACGACTACTTGTACGAATTACTTATAAGGCATTGTTTTTTTCGTTCTGTTTTTATAATCTGTAAGTCTATAATCCCACAACACGGTGTTTATTTCTAACAATTCAATCAACTTATTCGTCTCTTCTCTTGTCAAAATTCGAGCAGGTTTATTTTTGTAGGCGCCATAGTTTCGTAACTCGTAAATTTACTGAAATGATTCCAGCGATCTGTAACCCACAGCGCGAAAGCTTCGATTCTTGTTTACACTTGTCGCGATTCACATGCGTAAATTCTCTCCGTAACTTTTCGCCGGTTACGGTAACCTAGTCGCAGAGACGCTTACATTAGTAACTTTGCTGTAACCTTCTCACGTAACCTAGTTACGTGATCAAAAGTTACAAATGTAACGGCCGCCTAAGTGTTAGGTGTTATATTATTAATTGATATGGTTCTGTACTTTAAATTTGAAATTATCAATTATTTTAATTTGAAATAAAACAAATCGATATGTTTCTTTTATTTAATATAATAAAATAAAACAAATTAGGTAATCATTATGGCAACAATTGAATGATTAGGTAGGCAGGTACCTATATGTGCACCAACTTAAATATGTCGGTGTACATATCGTGATATCGAAGACATTACAAAAAACTTCTTGTACAGCACAAGCACCTGCACGTTAGTGAAAATACAGAAAAGTATTAACTAATAAATTGATAAATTCATATCAATTCTTAATTTCTTTTCTTTGCAATTTATATTTAAGGCTAACTCTTGAACATGACTTTATTCGTTTTTGATATGTTAGTACCATTTAAAATTTTATTAACTGATTTGCACCAATTATGTATTTGTACACGGTAAACTAACTTTAAAAAATAATCTTTAACATCATCTTTGTGATTTTTGCATCCTAACCACTCAAATTCATATTTTTCAGAATTTTTTTTTTTAACATTTCCCTAACATTGTCCTTGTGTGAAGTTTTTTCCAAAAATGCTATTATTTTGTTTATTAAATTTCTAAATAGAACAACAAATCTAATGGTAGGGTATGCAAGATTTCTATTTTTAAAAGCTTTTCTTTCTCTATGTGATATCCATTTATGGATATTTAGTAGATCCTTTGTAGTCATTGTTTTTTTACAAGACACACAATTAAACTTTTTGTTTATTTTTCTAATCACATATCCTGCTGTGAACGAAGAAGCCTGCACACTAATGTTTTCTTTTTGTGCTTTTTTAAATTGAGCATTTACCAAATTTTCTGACACCTTTGATTATTTTTGAGAAGTGCTAAGCAATACCACATTTTCTATATTAGCATCTGTCATATTCTTATCAATTGGTTTTGAAGGCTGTTTACATTTTGTTTGTTTTTAAGAAGACAATGTAACATTTTCTTTATTCGAGCCCTCAGAGAACAAATGATTTAATTTTAGTATACATTCGCCTGCATCATATTCACAGTTGGCATTTTTGGAGTGAATTGAAAAGTTTCATATTAATATAGTTTTAAACGAATTTAAAAATGTTAAACAGTCCGGATTAGTATATCTGAAATTAAAAGCTCGTGCTCTACGAAAAAAGTTTGCTAGGGGATCTTGATTGAGGTTCCTAGTGTATAAAAAACGCACGTCATACTCTTTAGTCAGTAACTCCCAAATTGACAATAAACTTTCTATAGTTATACAATTTTTAAGGCTAGGAACCTTCATAACAATTTCTCTTTTACCCCTTTTCTTTTTGACCTCTTTTTAGAGCAGTTTTACTTTTTTTATCAACAAAATAAGTGTTATTTAAAATAGTCTTAGCCTCCTTCCAAAACGCCACATGTGCTGAATGATCATTAACAGCTCCTCTCAGCTCGCCTCTGGTGGCACCGGAACATGATCTGTTCATACTGTTTAAGAACTTATCCAAAAACTCTATTACTTGGGAAGTATTTTTTATGGTAGTACTCACTGGACGTCCATCATTCATTATTGCTGAAAATAATAATCTCAATAAAAAATAAAACCTTAACAAACACATTTATTACAGATACAAGAATCATATCGTGACATGTATTCTATGCAGTAGATAATACAACAGGTGGAATTTAGTTGAAAAAAGGGCAAGATGAGTGTCACGAACGACTCAAATTGAAGTTAAATAGTGATAAAACAAATAATGGGTAGAAATAAACGAGTGAACTTTGTTCAGCATTTCAACAGAGATTAGCAGGAACAGACAGACAGATACCACTGCTACATATATATATATATATATATATATATATATATATATATAATAATATTATAAACTTACGGAAACCAGATACAAAATTTAATGCTGCCGCAGTACGCTCGCTTAGTATTTGTGTACATTTAGCCACATTCATTTTTTTAATTTTCGCAGGAAGAATGTGTTCATCAGTTAATTTTGGTAGTAATCGAATCCAGGTTCAATGTCCATATTATACACATCAATAATATCTTGCTATTGGGCATATTTTTCATTAATTAAAATATCTTTATTCAAAAAATTGTTTCTAATCCCTTTTATTAAATGAGGGGGGTCATAAACAATATATAATTTGGTGTCCTTAATATTGACAGAATTATCTGAAATAAGTAAAAAATATTAATAATATGTTATATAAAGAATTCCTGTGTTTAAAAAAGAAAAGAATATAACTATCTACCTATTCTTTCATTATTTAATATTTGATTCCTTCGATTATCTCTTTGCAATTGTTTAATAGCACTTTAGAACGTTGGCCTTCGGTCACAAATTAGAGCTATTGGTTGTAGCCCAGTTTTTTTCACAGCTGTAACAATTTCTCTTAAGAGTTCTTTCAACAATACTGGTGACGCTGTGTCTTTTACAAAATAAAATGCTATAGCTTGTCTGTACGAGGAACATATCCCACGCACCATAAAAGTTAAGACATGGTCGGCAAACTCCAGCTGATTCTCGTTTGTGTCGACAAATCCATAAATTTTATCCTCTGATTCGACATATTTTAAATTTGATGATAGAGACATTTCGTCAAAAACAATTGAACACAGTTTTTCGATAGTGCTCCACTCCTCGATATTTTCTTTTAAATGATTGAATAATTTAATGTTAATACCTTGTTTCAATTCAAGTTTACTCGATAATTTACTAATTAGATTTCTTTTTGATGGCATTGAAAATATGGTTTGCATTAATTTATATGCTTTGGCACTTTGCTTCATTAATGTAAGACATAGTAGTTTATCTTCGTTGGAAAATCTTCTTCCTCTGTTTTTTCGTACACCCTGCCTTAATAACATTAAAACAAAATCTTGGGATGTTTTCATCAATGAAAGTTTTCAAACAGTTTTGTTTCAGTAAACCTTATGATGTTTCCTGCATTACAGTTCACATTTTGCCTCATAATTTTTTTCATTCTCTTGACCATTCTTGTTGAGCGAATATATGGTTTTATCACCGACGGTTTTACCTTTTTATTTGTTGTTTCTTGGCTAGGCACTACAATGAATATAAAAAAATATATTGCACTAGCACAATATACAATACTCTAATTAATATACAAATAACTTTGTAAGATACTTTTTGAAACTTACCCATAGTCAAACTAGAAATGGAAGAAATAGGGTGGGCTTCGAAGATATTGTTTTTTAATATTAAAAATATTTGAAAAAGATGTGTTCATAGCATAATTGTGCTCTGTAGAAACACTCGCTGCACAATATGTGTGCTCTGCTTGTACCTACTTCTCTCTCTGAAAAAATATGAATTTAAGTAGGTAGGTAATATGTATTTTATCCCTTCTAATATTGTATATGCAAAAGTAAGTCTGTTATGATGTCGCGCCTACACCGCTGAACCAATTTTGATGAAATTTGTACATAGATAAAATAGACCTTGGAGAAGGACATAGGCTACTTTCTGTCGCGAAAAAAGACTTGAAGGGATTAAAATAGGGAATAAAAATTTGTATGGGATTCCAAATTGAAAAATCAAGCCTGCAAAATCTCTATATTTTAGCGATGGGAAAACAAAAAAAAAATTTATATAAAAATGTGTTAAAATAAGATATTTACAGTAAGTTACAGCAGTTTGCAGTTAGTTTGTGTTTGTAGTATTTGCAAAATTAGTATCATAAAAATAAAAAAGGGTTCCCGAAGTAACTATTCCATGTGGACTAAGTCATGGGCAAAAGCTAGTATTACTTGCAAATTATCTTAGAAAAGTATTTTGTAAGATACTTTTTAAAACTTACCCATAGTCACACTAGAAGTTGAAGGAATAGGATGGACTTTGGTAGCACTTTCCATTATTGTTTTATCAACATTAAAAATATTTAAGAAAGATGTGCCCATAGCATAATTGTGGTCTTTAGATACACTTGCAGCACAATATGTGTGCTCTGCTTGTACTTTTCCTTCTGAAAAAAATACAAATTGAAGTAAATAGGTAGGTACCTAGGTTATTAGATATGTAGGTAGGTAAGTATTAAGTATTTTATTCCATATCAAATATTTGGCAGCTACCTTGCAAAATTGTGAAAGGCGTGTTGGGAACACCACTTTTAATTTCGCCTGGAGTGAAAAGAGTTGGACAAGACCAATACACTCGTCTTGCTCCGGAAACATATTTTTTTTCGAAATGTTTTACACAAACGTATTTATCTTTAGCAATACTTTTACGTAACAGTGGATTATGTTTCATAAGGTTGATGTTCCAAAATGTACATAACTTCTGGTTCCTTGGGAGCGTAAAAAGCCTGGTCTCTTCGTTTGTCGAAGAGCATCCTTCAACACAGCACTTGCGAAGTTTAGGCATGTTGTCTAGTAAGAAGACAGAAATCTATGAAAAACAACAGCGATTACGAAAACGTTTACACGGAACAATAATAATGCATAGTGTCAAATTTCAACTTTTTATTTAACAATATAAATCAGAGAAATAGATACAGAAGAACCGGGTTCGGTATGGCTTTCTAAAACTACCACCCTAGACGTTTTAATAATAATTTAGGGGGTGGAAGGACAAAGTCAGAAAACTAACTTTCAGGAATGCGGAAATGTAAGAAAAACCAAAAATAAAACTGAAAACTACGTACTCGTTACCACCGACATGAATTGCTCTTTGTATTGACATAATCAAAGGATTGACTATTGAAAGAGGGAATAGACTTCAACATTAAAATAATTTGAAAACAGTAAATACGTTAAGAATTTCCTAACCTTAGTAACAATTGAAAATTCGATTTGCATGCCGCTGCCGCGGCACGCTCGCTTGCCTCGCGCTTTTTTAATGTTCCTAGTGGGTTGGGACCATCGATTGTTGGAACAGTAGTCCGAGTGCCCATATATTCGGTTTTATTGTATATTTTTTTTAAACTAATCGAACCTACCTACGGTAACCTACGAAATGGCGGGAAAACAACCAACCTTAACCGATTTTTTTTTAAACGTTCTTTTATGTAGGTACTAAATCTAAATAGTTGAGAATTATTAGAAGAGTGGCTGGCCATTTAATATTAGTTTCAAGATGTTTCAAGTGTTTTGAGTTTAAGGGTTATCAAAAATGTTTTAGTAGCAGGTATGTATTACTTTTTTAATTTCGCCTTTTTTCGTATTTTCGCATTTCTAAAAATTCTAAAAATGGGTTTATTCTTTTCACCTTGCTCCCTTCTTTCTTATTATTAATACCCATAGGGTGGTAGTTTTGGAAAACCAACCTCCGGGTTCAACTCAACCCAAGTTCAACCAAACTTCCTTTATAACAAAAAATGTAACAATTTAACAAACAATATTAATAACAATGAATAAGTAACGAAAAACAACAAAATACTATGAGATAAATGAATGCTGCTGCAGACTTAAACTTATTTTTTTTTTTTTTTTTTAAATATGTTTAGGGCCTGGTTTGAAGTCCTTTTAGCCGCTATTTCGTTTTTGTTCAAATGTTTAGTCAATCCTTGTTCCTATTATATGTTTTCAAGTCCAACAGTCGTTATTAAATATTCATAGAGAGGCGGGAATAACTTTGTATTCGATAAGATGTCCGTGATTTCGGTAGGCATATTTTCACAGATTTTTTCCAATTGTGTTACCAGTGTTAAGCGTTGTGTTTCAAATATTGGACATTCTTGTATTATATGCTTAATATCCGCTGCAGGGCTCTGACAATGTTCACATTTAATCATAATCATAATCATAATAAGTTTATTGCATGCCACAGAACATTATAAAGTTACAGATGCGTCCTACTCACAATATAACATCCTGCGACGCCCCGTTGGGGCATGGCAATCTTGCAACAGGAGCCATTCCAAACTATCCAATTTAAAACATAGTATTCAATTACAATTTACAATTTACGCTGATACGACTTAAATAGCTATTATTACAGAAAATATTATTATATAATCTATACAATATATGTTAATGATATTTAGATACATCACTTATAAAATATTGTTTATTTATTTTTATCATCAAAAAATTCATTAATTGTATAGTAACATTTGCCAATCAAGAACTTCTTTAAATAATTTATAAATAACTTTGTGCAATTAACATTTTTGATGTAGTTTGGAATTGAGTTATATATTTTAATCATCATTGAATGGGGACCTGTTGTGAAAATAGTTAATTTAGAAAATTGAGCTTTTAACTGATTTTGTGTGCGGTTGTTCCGCTTAGACGTATTTAAAGGTATGAAAAGATTTTCATTTTTTCTGACAAACTTACAAGCTTCGAGGATGTAGATGGAGACTACCGTGAGTATGCCCAGTTTTATGAAATGCGGTCTACACGAGTCTGTCTTATCAATATTTGTTAGGATCCTTATACATTTCTTTTGCAGTATGAGGATCTTTTCTATGTCTGTGCAATTTCCCCAAATAATTATTCCGTAATTTAACCTAGAATGTGCGTAGGCATAGTAAGCCGAAAGGGCTGTTTTAAGATTTGTTACCTTCTTTAAATGTGTAAGTGCATAGATAAATGAAGATAATTTAGTTGCTAGTTTCTCAATGTGGGATTTCCAATTTAAGTTTGTATCGATTCCAATGCCTAATAACTTTACAAAATTTATTGAATCAATTGTAGAATTCCTATAATTATAATCTATATTCAGTGGTTTTTTTTGATAAGGCCTGAATTGGATAATTTTAGTTTTGTTTAAATTTAATTCTAAGTTGTGATGCTCTAACCATTCGTCAATTTCATTAAAAGTTTTGTCTAATGTTCTGTTTAATTCTTTAATGTCCGTAGTAGGTAACAGGATAGAAATATCATCGGCAAAAATAACGCATTGTTCACGTATTTGTTTTGGAAGATCATTTATATATACTAGGAACAAGATACACCCTAAAACACTCCCTTGGGGGATAGACCCTGTAGTGTATATTTGACTTGACCTGCAATTTTGAATGTCACCAGTTTTAAAATTTGTATTTTGTATTTCAACTATTTGGGGTCGGTTGTATAAGTAGGACTGAAACCATTTATGTGGGATGCCGCGGATTCCTGTACTGTATAGTTTATCTAGTAAGATTCTATGATTGACTCTATCATATGCTTTGCTCATGTCGAGCAGTAAGCCTACAGCATATTTTTTTGAATTAATTGTTTCGAGAATTTTTTGTGTAAATTTGTATATTGCTAAAATAGTAGACCTGTTTTTTCTAAAACCGTTCTGGCTGTCATCAAAAATATTAAATTTTTCATAAAAATCGTACATCCGTTCGAACATAGCAGTTTCAAATATTTTTGCAGATGTAGGTAGTAGGGCTATTGGACGATAATTATTTGGATCCGTTTTTTCTCCTTTTTTATGTATTGGTTTTACTATAGATGTTTTTAGTAAATCCGGGAAAATACCCTCAGTAAAAGACTGGTTAATTAGATATGTATATGGTACAGTTAATTCAGTAGCACACTTCCTTATGAGAGTGGGGGGAATTTCATCAATGCCGAAACTACGTTTATTTTTTAAATTTATTAATATTTTATATATCTCATTTTGGTCTACAGGTTTTAAGAAAAATGTATTTGTATTTGTTAATGTTTTTGTTGTACAGTTTGTTTTTATAACAGGTTTTTTAGCTCCACACATATTCGAACATCCTATTGATGTGAAAAATGTATTTAAATAGTCTGCCACCGACTTTGGTTCGTGGAGAAAAGCACCGTTTTCTGTTATAATTTTTATATTTTGTTTCGTGTTTGGAGTGAAATTGTTGGTTTCCTTTTTAATTAATTGCCACATTATTTTTGTTTTATTGTCTGAACTGTTAAATCTACGTATGTTACTAAATTTTTTTGAAGCAGATACAGTTTTTTTCAATATTCTTGTATACTGTTTATAATAGTTTATTAATATTTTACTTTTCGTGTGAGTTACTAACAGTTTTAATAATCGTTTATTTTTACACGATTTTTTTAAGCCCTTTGTGAGGTATGGTTTTTTTACTATTGTTTTAGTTTTTACTATTTTAAGCGGTGCACATTTATTTAAGATGTTTTGTAAAATGTGTATGAATATACTGTAGTTTTCATTTATGTTAATATTAGATTTTAATAAATCTGTCCAATTTATTTTTTGTAGCTCGTATTTAAAGAGATTTATATTTTTAGTATAGAATTGTCGTCTCTCAATCTTAAATTGTTTAAGGGTTGATGCACCTAGTGGTATTTTCAGGAATATGCCTTTATGATCCGAGAAGCCTAGTTCCTGAACTTTTACTTGGGTATCCTTATTTTTGAAATTTAGAAATAATAAATCTATACATGTTGAGCTGTTTTGTGAAATTCTAGTGGGCTCTTTCACAATTTGGTAAAAATTGAATGTAAGCATAAGGTTTTGAAGTGTTAATTTAGGTTTCTTATTAGTTAAAAAGTCCACGTTTAAATCTCCACCCAATATTACTTGCTTATTGCTGTCTTTACTTGAGATTAAAGTCAACATTTTTTTGAGATTATCATAAAATATATCTGTTCCTCTAGCACAATCAGGCCAATAAATATTTACCAATAACACATTTATCTCTGGTATCTCTATTGCACATACTTCGAAAATTAGTTCTATCGAGAAAGATTCTATGTCCCGGCGTTCTTTATGGTCTAGTGTATTTTTAACCAATATACATACTCCTCCACCTTCGTGGTTTTCACGGCAGAAGGCTGACCCCAAGTCATAGCCATTGATATTTAGTAATTTAAGTTTTTCTTTTTTTAACCAAGTCTCAGTTATACAAATGGCATGTATGGTTTTATTATCGTCTATCAAGTCTTCAAGAAGATGGGTTTTGTTATTAAGACTACGCATGTTTTGATAGAATATGCAGAAATCAGTTTCGAAAGGAATCATTGATTAGTAAACGTTTTCTTCTAATTTGTGGCGTTTTTGGTGTTAGGTTATTTACCTGTTTATCGCTTTTGTAGTCTAGTCTTTTATCATTTGTCTTAATTTTCAACCTGTGCAAATGAGATGGGCTTTTGAAATGGCCAAAACGCAATCTATTCATAGTGGTTATATATTTTCTTGGTACATATTTTAATTTATGGTACCATGGCTTTGGATTTATGTGATTTTGTATTTTAGCGTACCATTTTCCAGTTTTTAGAATGCTATTATTCCAATATTCTTTCCAAAAGTTTAGCGTTTTTTCTTTAACTGCTGCATGATAGTCTTGGAACGGAACGTCAAATTCAATAGGCTGTTCATTGCACAGAACAATATATACTTCCCTACGGGAAGAAGAAATGTAACTCTATAGGGGGAAAAAACGACAAGAATAGCGCCAACTGCTGGTTGCCCCTAGAACCATTTAATTGTCAGCAATCACAAACCTCATGCCTCATGTACGTACACTCCTATATCTAAACACACACACACACTTATTCTTGACGTAAAATTATTAGCCCCCACTGGCCCCCATATATAACTGAATAATCAGTCAAACTTGCAGTGTTACCATGTAGTAATGTGCAATAATATTTTCATGTATTTGAGGTAGAATTCCTATAGTTACAGTTCTTACCAGTTCTTACCTAGTTTAAGAGATACAGATCGCAAATTGATATTATATGTTATTTAGATGGATTATATGATTACGAATAATAATATCAGTACCTACTGAATAACTGTGAGAATTTTTAGGTAAAACACCGAATAAAATATTTTGTTAAAATTTTACTAATAAAAAATCATTATTATCTTACTATATAGTTATGTAATGAAAAATTTATAAATAAAATTGTAACATATTCGTACGGTCAACCCTGTACATAAGATATTTTTCCAAAACAATAATTGTTATGGGTTATGACGACAGCTTATCCTAGTGGGTAGCGATCCTGCCTACGAAGCTGGAGGTCCCAGGTCGGGTGAGTATTTATCTGGTGAATATTGATACTGGTACCGGTAATCCTGGTCTTGGTTGATATATGTATGTGTTGCCTTCGTTTGGTACCTAAAACACAAGCTAATGCTTAGATTACTAAAGCGCCCTTTGGGGCCAAGACGTTGTTGTGATGTAGACGTTATTATTATTATGTGTGGGTAGACGATACTTAAAACAATCGTTTTGGGAATTTTTATCTATTTGTATAAACACCATAACAAACACAAAAACTACTGAACCTATTTCGGTAAAACTTTTTGTGATTTAGCAGTCGTAATCAAAGGTCTAATCTAATATATAATTTGAAGATAAGGATGCAGAAATCAAACATCAGTGATGTAAAATCAAATAAATATATATAGGTAGGTAATTATTATTTACAAAAATTTGTTTGTGTAGTTGTCTACATGTTATGTATATGTGAGTAAAATATTTACACTAGATTTATTCATCATCTGTAAAACTTTAATATTATGACTAAAATATTGAGATACAGCGCTCTGGCGACGCGCCAACGACTAACAATAACATTGTAGCGGTCAGCGGCCATTTGTGGGATACCCCTCACTGTAACTCGCAGTCGCACCGTTCTTGCGTGAATTTATGTTTAACTTGGTAGGCAATCTCGAAAAATGTTGTGCTTGTGCATTGTCCTGGTGGAACGTAAAAGATAATTTGTTTCTTCGTGAAATGCCAAAGTGTTTCCATAAATATTTTATGAAAACGGTTCACAAATCGAAATAACATTCGCTGTTGAGAGTTTTTCATTTCTGGAGGTAGGAAATGTGGATTACACCATAAGCATACGAAAAAAATTAAGTCATTTTGTTAGACGATTAAAAACATTGACAATCGCAGAACCAAAGGTCACAGATTCAACTCCCGCCCGAGACTAATATTTGTGTGCATCAACATGTCTATCTGTTTGGTGCCTGAGTGCAAAATATCTATGTATTTATATACTGCAAAGAATATTAAGCATGTATATCAGTTGTCTAGTGCCCATAATACAAGCAAAAACTTGCTTACTTTGGGACTAGATGGCGTTTTTAAAATTAATTTCCATTCAACTTGAGTTCGTTAGATAGAACAAAGTATTATGGAAACTGTCTTATTACTTGTATAATTCAATTTCGTTATCATATCCTTATAATTTTTTAATTCATGTTTCATAAAAGTGACTGGGTAAGGGTAAGACCATATTTTCTAACGTACAGTTTTTATGATCAATTGGAAACATATTGGTATAATATGTTAATGTTTCTGCACATTATGCTTTGAATGGTTTATTAAAAGAAGGCAACTTTACAGTTAATACAAACATTTTATCAAAATGACCTATACTTCACATTCGCCATTCCGAAAAAAATCTTAATCAAGCAGTCGTAAATCAGTGACTGGAAATCCATTTCAACTCTATACTCTCAATGGACTTGTTAATATGTCGTCATTTGGTCGTCAGGTTTCGTTCAGTCAATCGCCTTTCTAAAAAATCAAAAGAACTAATTTATGTTTTTTTTTTTTAAGTTTTAACCATATTTTGGATATAAAACAAAAAAGGTACACTATAAAACGTGATCCTATCGAACCGACCATTCCCGAAAATTTTAAATAAATTACAATACATTTCTTTTTTAAAGAATATGCAATTTTAATAACAAAATAGATAATTTATTTGATTGATGGGACAATAATTAACAGTTTAATTAAAGAGTTCGTACAAATATTTCACACAATGATTTTGTTAAATTCCTAATTAATTTGCTCACTGCACGCACATAGTTTATGAATTGTTCCATATACATCGTTCATAGTTGAATAAAACACTTTTATTACAGTCATTCATACATTCTGCTGCGATTATCATGGGAAAAAAATCTTGAAAACATAGGATAATTGTGTTTCTGGTATCATTGGCAAATAATGTTGCTACAATAAAAAAGAAAAGTTGGCACACAGTAACTGGTATCACTGCTCCTGGCCCCCGTAGGTATGTCCATGACCGCGGCGAATAAGTTGCCTGGGCCTGGTTCATTGACCCCATGACAAGCAGCAAAATCAGCTGTTTCATTTCCAGGTATATTTTGATGGGATGGAACCCATACAAAGTGGATTTCTTTAGTAAGTCTTATGGTGTATAATAATTCTTTTATCTTAGTTATTAAGTAGTTTACTTTATAATTTAAATTATTATTTTTTAAACATAACAATACACTTAGACTGTCAGTAATTATTACAAATTTATTTTGATGATTCTCACACAAGTCTCTAATATATTCTATAGCTTTATAAATAGCAAGTGCCTCAGCTGTATAAATAGAACAGTAATTACTTAGTTTATAACTAAAAGAAACTTTTACTTGTTCATCAAAAAAGGCTGATCTAACAACCGATTGTGTTTTACTTCCATCTGTATAAATTCTATAAAAACCATGTTTTTTACTTATCACTCTCAAAAAGTCATATTTATTTTCTATTTTGTGAACAGTAATATTAATATTTAAAAATAAACTATAATAAAAATTATTGTAACAGGGCCATAACCGATTTTTATAAATAGTATTTAGACTATTATTTAAAGGATATTTAAATTTTTGGACTTGGGCAGGTATACTATCTTCTAATGCTAGATTTTTTAATTTAAATCTTTCTATAAAAGCGAGACGTCTTATATGTAGGGGCATTATACAACTTTCTACTTCCATTGCATTGATAGGTGTGGAACACATGGCTCCAGTAATTATTCTTAACGCTTTGTTCTGCATAACATCTAGTTTTTTTAATAATACAGTACTAGCATTCATGTAAGCGAGACAACTGTAGTCAAAGTGACTACGCACTATGCTTTTATATAAATTTGCCAATATAACAGGATCTGCACCCCAATATGTTCCAGCTATACATCTTAAAATATTTAGTCCTTTAGTTGCATTAGAAATAATATAATTAATATGTGAATTAAAATTCAGTTTGTAATGTAGAATTACACCTAAAAACTTCTTTTCTGTAACTAAATTCAATTTTTCACCATTACACATTATGTTGGGTAATGTATTGTACATTCTTTTGTTGAAGATCATTGCTGAACTTTTTTCTACACTTATTTTCAATTTTAGTTCATTGTGTAAATAGTTATGAAAAGAACTCAGATTTGTATTTAAATTATTTATAGCTAGATTTATATTATAGTCAGAAGCATATAGAACAATGTCATCAGCAAACTGTAGGATATTTACTGGACTATTTACATATTTGTGATACATAAAGATTGTACAATAATGGGGATAATACTGCTCCTTGCATAGTGCCTTTATATACATGTTTTGGTCCATGTACAATACCATTGAATTTCACATACATAGTCCTATCAAACAAGAGATTAAAGATCCATTTAATTAATTTACCTGGAAGACCTATTTCAAACAAAATTTTAGCCAAAACTTCCATATTCACATTGTCAAAAGCACCCCTTATGTCCAAAAATGCACAAACGGTAGCTTTGTTACTATTTAAAGAATCCTTTATATCAGACACTAGTGATGAAAAATTATCAGCGAAACTTCTCCCTTTTCGAAATCCAAATTGACTTGCAGGCAATAAATTATTACGTTCAGCATACCAGTCAAGTCTTACTTTAATTATGGATTCAAATAACTTCCCAAGACAAGATGATAGTGATATAGGGCGATATGATTCAGGATCATTTTTTGGTTTACCTGGTTTGTGTATAGGGACAACACATTGAGTCTTCCATGAGTCTGGAATGACCATTGATGACCATAATCCATTAAATATAATTAACAATATTCTTTGAAATTTGACATGAAGTTTAGAAATAAGTAAATATGGGATATCATCAAGTCCTGGAGATGTATTTTTTTTTGATTGTAAAACCATAGAAAACTCTTCCCAAGAAAACCAATTCAATAAAAATTTGCTTGACTCATTACTTAACTGACTAAAATATAAATTTAAATTGTTTATGTCCACTTTTTTTTCAGGTGGAGAATCAGGAGCCAATTTATCAAAAAATGAATCCAACCATCATTAAATGATTTTTTTAAATTTGAGACGTGTTTAAATTTTTTCACATAGCTCCATATTCTAGATACAGGTGTAGTCCTATTAAATGATTCACAAAGTGATTTCCACTTGAGTCGTTGATGTTCTTTCAAAAATCTTTTTTTAAGAGCATCCACACGTTTATACTCTATAAAATTATCCAAAGTTGGAAACTTTCTATAAAATTTCAGGGCATTTTTGCTTTTTTGTACCATGTCTCGACACTCATCATCCCACCAAGGTACGGGTAATTTAGATTTATTATTATGGAAGTTCTTTCTTATAGGAATACATTTATTTTTTAGAATGTGTAAAGATTTACAAAACTCATCATATGATTTTAAAGGATTATTTGAGTCATACACAAATTTGTCAGCTATTTCTTTTGATAAATCACAATATTTGTGCCAGTCAGCTTTTTTATATATATATTTTTCAGAATGAAAATTATTTATGTAGCTGCTGGGATTTAGTTGAATAGAGATGAGTGTCGGGAGATGATAGCTACCCATAGGATCGTCAATTACTGACCACTCACAAAATGGAGCAAGAGATGGACTAGCACACGATACGTCTATTGCTGAAGGGTTTCTATTTGGACCACCAATAGTTGTGGGCGAACCTGAATTAAGAATACAAAGATCACATTCCTCAAATATGTCATATAAACTGTTTCCTCTGGCATTTGAACTGAAGCAGCCAAAAGCAACATGGTGGGCATTAAAGTCGCCAGATATTAATATAGGTTTGGGTAAATTATTAATAATATTTTTCAAAGTTTTACTTCTGAAACGTCCTCCTCTCGGAGGGCAATATACACATAAGATAGAAAAAATAATAGTGTCGGTCTTCAGCGATATTGCCACAGTCTGCACATTCTCACAAAAAGCTGTATCAACAACAGTAAATTGGAAAAGGCTTCTAATTAAAATACCGACTCCACCACGACCGTTTTTTGCATTTTTGAAAATAAATTCATAACCAGGTATTTTAACTACACGACAGTTTTTACACCAAGTTTCATTTAAGAGACAAATATCAATTTTATGTTCATTAAGAAATTGTATTAATAATGATTTTTTACTTTGTAAGCTCTGTATGTTAAACTGCATAATACGTAAATTGTTTAAATGATTGTTATTAAATCTATCCATTAAAATCTATGTTTAATTTTAATATATCCTTGATTCTCTTTGTTGTAATTGGTTCATTGTTTTTATCATTGCTAAGAGCTATTATAGTTTTAATTATAGCATTCAAAACTTTATCATTTTCTAGTAATATGGCACTTGAAGTGTTAATAATTTTATTAGATGATGACTTGCTGTGTACAGGTGGAAATTCAGTTTGATAATTTTTTGTTACTAGTGAAGTAGTAGCTGCTGCACTTGCATAAGATATTTTTTTTTTTTTTTCTTGAGTTTTTTTAATTTTTATTGGACAGTCTTTAAAAATAGCTAAGTGAGACCCTCCACAATTGATACATTTCAAAGGTGTCTCAGTCATACAGTCTTTATAATGGTGTTCTTCAGAACACAATGAACATTTTTGGGCACGTTTACATATTTTAGCAGAATGATTGAAACCAAAGCATTTGTAGCATTGTAAAAGAGGAGGAACATATTCAAAAACTTTAAACCTCCATAAATTTAAATATACATAATCAGGTAGACTGGTGGACAGAAAAGTAACACTTACCGTTTGTAAAGGAATTAATTCACCTTCCACCTTCTTCATGAACCTCTTAATACTAATGATTTCATAATCTGATACTAACATTTTATATAATTCGTCATTGGATACTTCAATTGGAACAAATCGCAACACGCCAATTTTTTCTATGTATTTGGATGAAATGTACGCATTCAAATTATGTTTATTGAGAAAAGACTCGTTTTTCAAAAACTTATTAGCCAAATTTGGCTGGCCAAAAACGATTGCCACTTTACTAGCATTAACTCGACTCATACGAATCATGCCCTTCACTTCTTTTTGAAACAAATTTGTCAATATTACAGGATTTTTGTTGCCCAACTTTTCATTAGGACTGGTATTCTCAACAAAAACTGTAAATTCTGTGCTCACCGACTTCTCAGGAAATAATCTTTTATAATTTTTCTTTATGTAGGTATCATATTTGCCTTTTTCCAGGTTCCCGCCTCTTTCATTTCTTTTACTTTTTAGTTTTTTTCTTTTATTTAATCCACCTCCTTCATCCTCTGTAGGATCTTCTTCCATTTTGTATGATTTTTAGTAGGTTTACACCTTTAATGAAAATTTATTTTCCAATTTATATTTGCTTAGGTTAAACTCGACCACGTTGTTCGATTTCCCGCCAAAGAATCTCGACTTAAACTTAAACACCGAATGTCACAGAGCCGAATGCACGCACAGAGTACCGATGTTCCGATTCAAGTAAATACGAGTATGTACTCGATACTTTTGTTTCAATACCAACTACTTTTAGCATCGAATCAATCTAGCGAGTACCAATTTGGTATCGAAACAAATGTACTTGAATCGAATCGAATCAAACCAATCTTGTAATCTTGTTGTACGAACGAACGGAATTACTTTTTTTGAACACATCTTATAATTACGAACCATGAACGCGCCGCAATCCCTGCCAACCACTCTCTTTCTCGCTCTTGTTGTTATTATTATTCTCTATCTCTCTCAACTTCGGTCAGCAGCCTCGGCGCGTCATCCCCTGTCACCAGTCAGCCAATAGCAGCTATTTATTTGTTTGGTTGCGCCAGCCTTATTGGTTTGATTGTCAGGAAGCCAGATATTTCGCCATATTTATTTTCTGACATTGTTTGGCAAACGAGTCGACGTCAGTCACTGTTCTGTTGCTGGTTTTACGATGTGCAAAGCGAGGAACTGAATATCTCCTAAATATCTGAAGCAACTGTTCTTTTTAGGAAATTTAAATAAGGACGAGTTTTGTCAATGGAAATGACTTTCATTTCGTTGGAGTATAAGGAGTCATTTGGGAGTTTTGTGAGACAGGCAAATTGCACGAAGAGTTTTCGAGATATCGGGATGATCGTGGTGTCAAAAGACGCAGCTCTACAAGATGGCATACAACAATTTAAAAAAAGTTCAAAAACAAAAAAAACATTGGCAAAAAATGAAAAACATCGCAATTTTTTCTCCGATTTATATTTTGGGAGCCCGATATCTCGAGAACTAGGTCCGAATAAGAAAAAAAATGAAAAAACGGCTCGGGGTAATAAGACGGGGGATTGATTGAGACTAAACTTGTTAGAATCGGACAACCGGAAGTAGTGATTAAGGGTGCCCTTATTTGGAAGTCGGATATGCGTCGGTGTTACATTTCGTACTAATTCGGCTTGTTCGATCAAAATGTCGTATATATATATGTATCGTATAGAATAGTTATATTTCGAAGTTTTAAGCTTATTCAGATACAGTTGTGTTATTTTTTTTGCGAGAAAAAAATATTTCGAAAAATATTATCCAAAATATATATGTTTACTTTATTCCGTTAGGTTCATTTCCAATGTCGTAAGAAGTTTGTGCGAAAGCAGGAGATACGTTGATTTTTTCTATAAGCTTTTAATTACAAATAATATATAAAGTATACCTATTTTTTTCCATTATTACTAAAAAAATCATGAAACCTATCGATATGAGTAGGTATCGATATTTTATGGTTACTTATATGAGTAGTATCGTAAAACGATATGAGTACTACTTATATGAGTAGGTATCGATACTTCATAGGTATCGGAACATCCTTAGCACAGAGTGGCCGAATGTCATGCCACTGCACTGCATAATGCCTGATGCTGCCGAACCACAGTGCCGAACACTGCCGAATGAATGAATGCACTGGAATGCACCGTGAATGCAATGCACCTATTAGGTGTGCTAATAAGAATGAATCCTAGAAATGAATATGGCGGAACATGGCCACAGAATACATGGCTGATTGGCTGCCTGACAAGATATATCCAAATATGGCGTCGCTGCAATTAATATTAGTTCCATGTAGCACACTAGCACTGGTAACTCATTTGTATCGACTACCCAGTCATACACATAGAGATAATGGGCTCTCTTAAGTTGGCACCCGAAAGAATTGTTTTTTAATATTTTTTTTTAATTCGTTTGTTCGTCGTTTGTTCGTGATTGTTCGATCAAATTCATTGTTTGTTCGTTCTTCAATTTTTTATAAACAATATTTAAAAATTCTTACTTAAGTTGGCCCCCGAAAAAATTGTTTTTTATATTTTTTTTTCTAATTCGTTTGTTTGTCGTTTGTTCGTGATTGTTTGATCAAATTCATTGTTTGTTCGTTCTTCAATTTTTTATAAACAATATTTAAAAATTCTTACTTAAGTTGGCACCCGAAAGAATTGTTTTTTAATATTTTTTTTCTAATTCGTTTGTCCGTCGTTTATTCGTGATTGTTCGATCAAATTCATTGTTTGTTCGTTTTTCAATTTTTCATAAACAATATTTAAAAATTCTCTCTTAGGTCATTGGCGTTACATTTAAATTTTTTTCCTTTTTGTTTGTTTTTAATTGTTTGATCAAGTCACTGCCTTCTACAGTTACAAGCCATGCTATTAGATTTGGCAACGTCGCAATAACTGTCACTTGTAGTCTGATTTATTTCGTCAGCTGACAAGATGTCATGATTTAATGATTAAGAATAAGGGATTTAAATAACTATATGAAATTATCGATAGCATTGAACAGAAAATAGAAATAACAGTATCTATTAAATTATATTAGCACCCGCCCGCTACTTCGTTTGCGTGTCATAAGTGGATTTTATGAATAGAATAGAATCATCAATATAATAAAAATAATGGTTATTATATCTCATTTCGGTTAGTGTTACTATGATTTTGTGCGTTTATCACAGGCTATATATCTTAAAAACTAGTTTTATTGTATAATGTTCTACGGGAATGTACCGTTCCCTTGCAGTTTATTCCTCTTCCTGGGTTCTACGTAATCTCGCCGGACCTGCTGGTGGCTAACATGCGGTTAAAGTGACCATGAAAGGTATAAGTATAGTTCCCCGGGATCCTCCAGATTTCATATCCTCGAACCTATTCGAAAAATGATAAAAATTTACTGTAATTTCCACTCAAACGTGTCAAGGTTGTGACGTGAAACGAAAAACGATTATGGTGAAAATATCAACTTACCTTACTAATTACGAATAAACACGATGCAAAACGTAATGTTTAACACTGATTTATTATTTTAAATCAATATCTCTGTTTACATAACGTTTAAGTGGAAGAAAACGCGAATTAATGACCTGATTGATACTAAGGCTCGGATTACACGCAACGTTGCCAGGTTTCAGTAGCATGGCTTGTAAACTATAGATGGAAGTGATCAAGTTCATTGTTTGCTCGTTTTTAAATTTTTATACAATACGTTATAAGTCGGTGTACCTACAATACTTAAAAAAACTCAAAATTGTTCCAATCGAATGTTACCTAGGTATATGTTCCTAACAATTAATAAATTATAATTAACTTTAAATTTAATAAAATTTACTAAATTAACATGTATATTTTTCTTTAGAAGTCATTTTTGTCCATTTATTCTTGGGTTTGTGTGTTTTTACATAAAGATAAACTGTAGTTAATAATAATATTTCGAAATCCATTGCCGCCGTTTTGTGGCGTGATCGCATGATCGTGAATGCCTAGCCTAACCTATATTAGTTCCACCTATTTGTTTGTTTGTATGTAATTGAGTCATAGAACGCGATTTTCACTCACTTCCACGGAAGCTATCGGGCTGAAAATTGAAAGACATATGTAACTTCCATGACAATACACTAAAATAATACACGTAACCTGATGCTGCTGCCAGGGTTGTCTCCTCATGAGGACACTTCTCAACGGTTAATAGCACGAACACAAATTTTGTATATACATTGGATTTTAAAGACAAGTAGGTACTTACGCTTATGAGTGTTGTCAATTTGATACATGTTATCAACTCTCATTTTGGCAACTGATAAGCTTGATAGCGTGGTGGACTTAAGCTCCAAGCCCCCCCCCTCTCCTCGCCCTGGGGGAGGCCTAAGCCCCTGCAGTGGGGTAAAAATGGGCTGATGATGAAGCTTGATTATTTTTGTAATTTTTTTAATATAGTAATAAGTAGATCGGGGGATATTTACATACTCATCCATGGTATTTACTTACTTGGGCACTTGTCTTCTTCTGCTTATAATTTGACTCTCAGTATAAAGTCTCAGTAGCCCGAGTCAGTAATGGTCAGTAACGGTCAGTAACGGTCAGGTGCAGTCAGGCCCAAAACAGTCAGTAGGTACCTAATTAGGGATAATTAGTTCGGGCTAATTAGCTAATTAATTTAGTAATGGTGAGTAAAGGTCAGCTGTGATACTCAATAACCATCAATGGCAACTGACATGATAATGAGCATTGTTGCCAGTAACTTAACTGAATTAAATACCTACCCCAGTAGGTAATGGAAATTAAAAATCGATTATAAATCGCGAGTTATAAGAAATTTAGCAACGAGCAAACAATAAATTTGATCGAGCAATCAAGAACAAACGACGGACAAACGAATTAGAAAGAAAAATATTAAAAAAAGACGTGTGGCACTCGAGGACTGCCGCGGTAAAGCTATTGCAGAGCATTTTGTATCAACTTATGCAATTATAATTATTTATTCATTTTATTTATGCAGTATTTCTTTATTATTATTATTTTTTCTTCATTTTTCTTCAAATCTTTCTGACGCTGAAAATTTGACGTGCATTAGTTTTTTTTTTAGCTCTTTACGCTTTTCTTCTCTATAAAACGAAAATATCTAGGTATAAATAATAGGTATAAATAATTAAGTATAAATAGTGTAATGACACACCAAAACAAAATTATTCATTTAAAAAAAATAACGATATTAAGAAGTGATTATCGAATATACATAATGAAGAATGAATTTATTTATATATATATACAGGGTGAGATTTTTATGACCAGCCAAATTTTAATAAATGATCTTTGGTAGAAAACCTATAGCCGTCTTGTTTCCTTTTAGTATCGTTCTATAGAAAAATATTGAGATATGACTACATAAACCTTTCCCGAAAAAACCAAAAACTCTAGTTACCATTCTTGCTCGCCGCATCATCCCGTTTCAAAGGCCTCGGGCGCGTACGTTTACTATAGCGTTGAGAAGGCAACCAAACGTTATAAAATAAACTGTAGATAAAATAATTTATTTTGAAAATGTAACCCATATTTTTTATTTACGCAATGAGGTCTATTGGTGATACCTAACACCTAGAAAAATTTTGGCCGGTTAATAAAATCTCACCTTGTATATATATATATACATATTGAGAATCTAAATTGAGAATTTAAACTATACGCGTGTGGGCGTTTGTGTGTATAAAAGAGGGCTACTTTTAATATCGCTCATTTTAATATCAAAAATTTAGGTTATCTTTGTAGCAGTATTATATTTTCAATTCAAAATTAATACTGCATTTGTGATAATAATAAAATGTATGTATATAAATTACTCACTCATTTTCTTTCACTGTTTTTTCGTGACTTTCTTCATTAATAATAGGTGCAACAGATTATAATAGATGGCGCTGTTTTAAAAAACGTACATCGCGCTATCAAAATTCTTCTCCGTGCGGCGTGCCCGTCGGAGTGGGAAGCGTGAGGTTTTTTTCGTTACGGAATTTCTGCATTCGGTCCCTGTGCTCAAGGCCCGCGATAGAAGCTATGCAATAGCTTAAAAATTCTTTCGGGTGCCAACTTAAGAATTTTTAAATATTGTTTATAAAGAATTGAAGAACGAACAAACAATGAATTTGATCGAACAATCACGAACAAACGATGAACAAACGAATTAGAAAAAAAAATATTAAAAAACAATTCTTTCGGGTGCCAACTTAAGTAAGAATTTTTAAATATTGTTTATAAAAAATTGAAGAACGAACAAACGATGAATTTGATCGAACAATCACGAACAAACGACGAACAAACGAATTGAAAAAAAATAATATTAAAAAACAATTCTTTCGGGTGCCAACTTAAGAGAGCCGAGATAATGTCATATATAGTACATACTCGATGGAATCACGGGAATCGCAGAATGATACCATATTTGTCATGTCATAGAGTAAATTACAATTTTGTATTTATCATAATTAAACTTAATCCCTTTTTTTTAAGAATAAATGAATTGGACTAATATTATTATTTTCAATCATGTCAAATATAACACCAAGTGTTGCCAAGTCCAACATCTGGTCCAAGGTGGATCCGCTCAAAAAATACGGTAAAGTCAATTGTTCGTACAGTATTACGCACGGATCTTTGCCGCACTGAGTTGCCTGCAAATATTTAATGTGCAGGTACCGCCACACGGGCAGCGTGGGGTAATAGTAGCCACGTTCCCAGATAGCAATATAAACTTGTTTCAAACTTGCAATAAGTTTGACGTATCAAGTGAGAAGGCTTGCAACAAGTTTGACAAAGCAAGTGAGTAAACTTGTGGCAAGTTTGAATCAAACTTTCTAGTTACCATGCAACAAACTTGCATAATGTTTGTTACGACAAACATGCAGAAAGTGTATTATGACAAAGAAGCTACAATACTGCTACGACAAGCTTGCATAATGTTTGTTACGACAAGTTTGCCACAATGTTGGCATATCAAAGTAGCGACCGAGCTTTTGGTCTACTGAATTTTGATTACTAAGCTGTATGTATGAAAACAAAGCAGAGCTAAGCAGACAAATGTAACTAACCATTTTTTTTTTTAGGGTGGAGGTACTCAACTAAGTCTCCAGCAAGCTCTATCGCTTTGAATTCATGTACACAGCCTGTAAAAAACTTTTTATCATTTTCTTATGTGATTTTCTTTAAGGTCATAGTTTTAGTAAAACACTCGTGTTTTTCACATTATATATTTAAAAAAAAAATGTTTTCAAGTAAGACACTACTGTCACTTTTGAACGTCTTATAGCCTGAGCTTATAGCTAAGTTTATGCAGGTTTCTATGTGACCACTTTAAGAAAAACATTGTAAGAAACTCTTATGGCTTATTTTCTTTTTTGAGTGACAGTGTTATAATACATACCCGTCTCAAAAACTAAGTATTGTAAAGCAATTTCATCGTAAGCATTTTTATAATTTATACATTCTTTTACCTACCTTATACATAATTCTTAAATTTATTTATTATCAAGTATGTTATATTACTTTTATCTTTGAATGAATTATTCATTTTATGGAGCCTAATATGTGTTAGTGGGTTAAGCGAGTTTATGTTTATTCCTAGATTAACATAATATACATCACTATTCTCTTTCAATTTTGTATTATTTTATAAACATATATTTTCATAAATGTAATGACTACCTATGCACTGTGATTATAATGACTTCTTCGAACTTATCTTTAAGTGAATCTCTAGGGTAGATATATGTTATTGATAGTACAAATAGCCCTCTTCTGTAAAACAAAAATGATAGCAGTACTGAGCTACCTACCCCACGACAAAATAAAATATTATTATCACATGATACTGTGGTTTGTGGATATTTTCGTTCTACTCAAAATTTATATTTCATCTCTCATAACATTTTGTATTCCACTCCACATATGAAAATTTATTTTGTATTATTAGTATATGGCTATAGCGGACAGTGTGGTAGAAAATGCTAAATATTCTCCATTTTATTTTGAAAAAGGCTCTCCTTCCTCATTGTGAATTTGTATTACGAAATGTCTACTTGGCTCGATACAATGAAAATTATACCCTACTCATGTTGTTGTAATCATGTTGGGAATAATGAATGTCAGGTCGATAGACCACCCAGTACCATATATGTGATGTGATAATTATTATATATCATAAATATATCAACTACAAATCAGTTTATGAAATGACCAGCATTTACAACATTAATTTATTCACAATTACTAATCAATTAAGTGAAAGAAATCAATCTAATGAATTTACTTCAAATTGATTAAGAAATTGAAAGACTTTTGAGCTTATACTACATTTAAAAGAAAAAACTCAATAAAAAGTCCCTTATTGTCATTTTGACAATTGTTTCAAACATTACAGCTTTAGCACCATTTCTATATTTTCACAAATTCTAGTCCTCTGGGGAATAACCCATTTCTTAGTCTTCGTGGCTTGATGTGTTGCCTTCTGGATAGAGCTTTCTCACTCCGCACATAGAACACAATAACAGTTTAGTATTAGTACAAAAAAATATAACGGTAGTATTCAATATATATGTAATTATATAACCACACCTACTTGCATCCTCATTGTCCACCGGAGTAATTGCTACAGCCCCATTTAGTCCCCGTCTTTTCCTTTTCCTGGTATTGTCACGACGTTTTGCTTTCCGAATAGAACTTTCTCTCTCTGCACATAGAACACAATAACATGACAGCTTTAGTACAAACATAATGGTGAAATACAAAATATTTTTAAGTGTGACATATTTTTTACTTGGACTTAATATATTTATGTCTTCACAGTACCTAAGCAACAAATAACGGAACTCTTCTTATTGCACTTTGCGCAAGGCGGATTTCGTCTGCACATGTGCAAATATAAAATTTATTTTCATGACTATCAACTTGACTTTCAAATATTCAATTTCTCATATTTTACGATCTCATGAAGTTCTACCGACTGTAAATTACAATTAAATGTATCATTAATTATAAATTAATAAAGCCTATAAAATTTTAAGTCGTGCCTTTTACCTCTTGCCAAGTTATGTCTCAGAATGAGACAATCGGTTTTTATCAAAATTAGATCAATACAAATAACACTGGCTTCTGAATCTGAAGGATAATAAAGATCTCAAATATAACGTTTACATAATTATGATGATTTATGTGAAACGATGCGAGGTTTCTTCAACCTCGAGGTTGGTAATACTTTCTTGGTTCTTCAACCTCGAGGTTGATAATACTTTCTTGGTTACCTGAGTTTGTGTTCTGATACATTTTACCAACAAAGGATTGTTTGCGATGAAGCCATCCTCAGCTTGTCGTGGCTGCTCCTCCCTCCACATTACCGGGTGCAGCGCGCATGCGCATGTTGGACTGTCGTGCCGAATAATTTTTTTTTTAAGATGATTGCACAGTTCTTATGTCGTCAGAATTTGATGTCTGTTGTCTCTCAGCTCTGAAAAAAAGAAATATAATTGCTGGCAGTCAATAAAGAGTTACAGCATTTGGATGCTTACTTAGATACAGTTCTAAAACAGGACTGTGTAGGTACTTTAACGCCCATACCTACAATTTTCTTTATAATTTATCGGCTTGATACCGACTCGACACGCGTGATGTAAAGTTAGGCAGAAATTATCATGTTGTATATAAAGAAATATTTTAGTCTATTTTTATGTACATATTCTCTACTTTTTCAAATATTTACAGATTTGAAAACAAAACACATTAAAAATACTCCAAGTAGGTCTCCAAGTAAATCTAATTAAATCACATCACAATCACACATGTTCGACGTAACATGCAGATACAACACTAGGAGAGAAAAAAAAGGTTTATTATGCTCTGCTGCCCGTGCGAAGCCGGGACAGGTCGCTAGTATATAAATAAAGTAGTTGTCAGTATTCATACTATCAAAATTTCAGCCCAATACTACGTTTAAATGTTTGTGACTGTGAGGCAAACCATGTGACAAACATGTTTTCTTTTTGGTTAACACGCAACATGTATATATATACTTTATGGTGTGTTCGAATACAGGTCACATAGTAGGCACCTAGCTATAAATTGATTATTACGAATATTACACTTTGTATTCAGCATGCAAGAAATAAAAGGTGGATAACTAACCTTCAGCTTATGTCCACAATCCAGGCACAGCCACACCGCAACGATATTGTAATCAGTTTAACACTTCTTTTCGATTTGCAAAACTTAACTCACAATCACAGCTTAGAGACGTAATAAATAAATGCACTATTTCACATCAAGCAAATTAATTAAAGCGAAGTAAAAAGGCACCAGCTTACGACTCGCGTCTGAAATACTACGATATGGACGCATTAACTTAACATGACACCAAGCTAGAAACTCGATCTTCCTCCCGCTTCCTCGCGCCGAGCCTGGCTGTCGTCTTGCGAGTAGCGATAGCATAACAACTGTTTATTTATTTATTCTAGTTATTAGAGACAGACAATCTTTTACTTAGCTTACACTAGCGACCCGCCCCGGCTTCAGTGTTTTTATGTCGTATAGACCTATCAGCTTGTTGCGTTGAACATGTAGATTAGATTTAAATATATTTAAGTTCATCTTACTTGGAGTATTTTTATTGTATTTTATTTCCAATTCTATAAATATTTGATAAAGTAAAGAACAAATAAATAAAAAGAAAGTACAATATTCCTTTGTATACAACATTAAAAATTTCGGCCTAATTTTACATCACGCGAATCACGTCGGGGCATGGGGCACCGATCCCCCGGCCCGGCTCGGGCGCTTGTCGCTTGTGGCGCTATAGTTTTTATTTCGCGACATTTCCGAAGATATTAATTTAAATTGTATGGTGTAAAGGCATTTATAACGTACATGAAATGCTGAAGGTAAATAACGTATTTAATTTGATCAGGATTAATACTGTATCCGAATAAATTGCTTTCCAATCACCATTTTTTTAAACATAAAATTTAAAAAAAAATTGTGTCATATGATATGACACGTTGAAGTATAGTAAAATATCCATAAAAAGTAATAATAAAGTAATAAACACTCTAATCTCTTAAGAACAATTAATTCACTAACAAAGCCATTATAACACATAAATTGGGTCTGGAACGGTATCGAATGTCACATGTCAAAATACCGTATGAAATGTCAAAATTCTAAATGAACACGAACGAAGGATGATCCAGCTGCGGAGGTAGATGTAACGTAGCAGTTACAAACGCCACAAACGCCTAAAACGAAACG
This sequence comes from Luffia ferchaultella, assembly GCA_949709985.1. NCBI lineage: Eukaryota > Metazoa > Arthropoda > Insecta > Lepidoptera > Psychidae > Luffia > Luffia ferchaultella. The sequence continues at coordinate 2,253,385 of OX453252.1, forward strand.
TCTGAAACGCATGACACTGACAGCTAATTCCATCGATGTACCAATATATATAAGCAGATGGGGTGTCCGCGTTCTAAAGTGTCCGCGCAGAAAGTCATCTAAAACGCAAAAAGTCAATGTCATGGCTTAGCGCCGAATAAACGTGCGCAATGTCGATTTGTGTCGTGAAAATTTGTAAAATTACTCGTTAAAGACGCAAAAAAGAGCTGAATATTGTATTTTCGATAAGTAAACATTTAAATTTAACATTAGTTTATGCCTGCGGACGGTTATTCAATTATTTTTTTAATTTAATGTGAATATTATCACGATTTAATTCTCGTCCCATTCTCGTTAACAGTGTGACACATCCGACCCGTAAAAAGTTTTCGTAGGGACTGACCTGACCGGAACCGCCGCGCGGTAGCCGCGCGGTGAGGCTACATTACGTCACAATACGGACGGTTTTGTTTCGCCTTTACAAACGCGACTTCCCATCCTGTTAAAAATGGAAGATCATTGGCTAAATCGCTACACGTTAACAAATTTGGCGATATTTTTTGTCTGGAACGCAAGAAACTGGCAAAAGTGTCATTTGTGGCTGTTATTTATGCAATTGAATGGTTGCTGTGTCCTGTTTAAACAGGTGTCAATTTAAAAAAAATATATATACTTTTCATAAAAAAAAATTTAACACATACTTTTAATATTTTTTCCAAAAATATAGCCCAATTTATACCTTCCCCTCAAAATTAAAAAGAAATAAAATCTTATAAAAAAAAAAATATATTAATAAAATGTCCTTGTGACGTCGACTGGACAGATGATTACTAATTTATTTATTTATTCAGGAAACAAACAGTGATAAATAAACATGATATAAAACATACGTATAGAACATACAGAAAATAGTTTACACGATTAAATTATTTATAACTATAATAGCATTATTTTAGAGTAAATTCATTAAATTTTCATTGATTCGTGTGGATTTCACTTTGCCTCCATACTTTTTGTTTAGTTGTAACTTCGATTTTTACTGTGCTAAGCAGCGCAGTAAGATAAACCGCCTTCACTGGAACAATTTTATCGTCAGATGTATTTTCAAAGACATCTGGAAAATTCATCAATATTTTTTTTGAGAGGTTATTTTAGAACCTTGTGCCTTTTAATTTTAATAACCATGTTTGAACATTTTTGTTGAAACTCTTAAGTTTTTCTTAAGAAATTATTTCTTTTTGTTTTATTTTCATCAGAAATTAACTGTTCAGTATTGTTCAGTTTATTTAACATATGATATCACATGGACTTAAGTAGGTACCAAAATTAAATCCATAAATTTCTAAAAAAAATCTAAATTTTTTTGCACACCATACATTACACAAACGTCGTGTGTGAGCGAGGTGTCATGTTAACTCGTCCTTATAATACGATCTCTGCACAGATGCACAACAGATGTGCTCGAAAATTGTTATGACAAAACACAGACAAAAGAAAAGAAGTGGGAAGCAATATGAACGGTGTTGCTTGGCTCTCTTAAGTTGGCGGTCAAAAAATGTTATTATTTCATTTTTTTTACTTATTCGTTTGTTCGTCGTTTGTTCTTGATTGTTAGATCAAATTCATTGTTTGTTCGTTCTTCAATTTTTTATAAACAATATTTAAAAATTCTTACTTAAGTTGGCACCCGAAAGAATTTTTTTTAAATTTTTTTTTTCTATTTCCTTTGTCCGTTGTTTGTTCGTGATTGTTCAATCAAATTCATTGTTTGTTCGTTTTTCAATTTTTCATAAACAATATTTAAAAATTCTATCTTAGGTAGTTGACGTAAGTCGGATCCGTATCCGTAAGTAAGATCCGTTGATTTTTCACTAAGGGGCCCTTTCGGGAATCGAGGGTCGGTAACGTAAGAGAATTATATAGATAACGATGTTTCACGACCTTGAAAAAAATCACACAGCTAGCCAATGAATGTTACTTCTCCTTGAAACATTCAAATTTAAGATAATGCTTATGGATAAGTGTAAAAAAATCAACGGATCGCCTGTTTTCGCACGAACTTCTTACGACATTGGAAATGAACCTAACGGAATAAACTTAACACACTTATTTTGGATAATATTTTTCGAAATAATTTTTTTTCGCAATAAAAATAACACAACTATATCTGAATAAGCTCAAAACTTCGAAATATAACATTCTGTACGACATTTCGATCGAACAAACGGAATTAGTACGAAATGTAACACCGACGCATATCCGACTTCCAACTAAGGACACCCTTAACCACTACTTCCGGTTGTCTGATTATAACAATTTTAGTCTCAATCGATCCTCCGTTTAATTACCCCGAGCCGTTTTTTATTTTTTTTTATTCGGACCTAGTTCTCGAGATATCGGGCTCCCAAAATGAAAATTGGGGAAAAAAATTGCGATTTTTTTCGTTTTTTGCCGATATTTTTTTTTGTTTTTGAATTTATTCCAAATTGTCTTCTGCCATCTTGTAGAGCACGCCAAGCTGTGTCTTTTGACACCGTTCATCTCGATATCTCGAAAACTCTTCGTGCAATCTGCCTGTCTCACAAAACTCCCAAATGACCCCCTATACTCCAACGTAATGAAAGTCATTTCCAATGACAAAAATCAGAAAGTCTGTAAATCGCACTCCCGTATTGTAATAACTGAGCCGTAAGTATCAAGAACTATTAAATGAATTTTATGAAATGATAAAGTTAAAACTATAAGGAAGTTCTTGAAATCTTCATTTCTTAATAAATATATTCGTATTTTGTGTAAAAATGTCACAAACTTGTCCAATTTTTACGCTCCAAATCATCATACAAAATCCATTAACGTTCAACTAGTACTTAATTCTTTATCTAATTCAGCCACTTTGGTTATCGTTTTTATGGTTCACAATTGATTGCGAAAAATTTTAAATTTTTAAATATTGTCTAAAATTTTTAAGTATCTATTGTATAAAAAATTAAAACGAGCAAATAATGAATTTGATCGAACAATCAAGAACAAACGAATTAGACAAGGAAAAAAATATTAAAAATGGAACGTCAATTACCTAAGATAGAATTTTTAAATATTATTTATGAAAAATTGAAAAACGAACAAACAATGAATTTGATTGAACAATCACGAACAAACGACGGACAAACGAATTAGAAAAAAAAAATTAAAAAAAAATTCTTTCGGGTGCCAACTTAAGTAAGAATTTTTAATATTGTTTATAAAAAATTGAAGAACGAACAAACAATGAATTTGATCGAACAATCAAGAACAAACGACGAACAAACGAATAAGTAAAAAAAATGAAATAATAACATTTTTTGACCGCCAACTTAAGAGAGCCCAACAGATGTGCTCGAAGTCGAAAATCGTTAAGACAAAAGAAAAGAAGCGGGAAGCAGGACGAGCGAGCGGTGTTGCTAATTAATGAGTTGACTAAATATATTTAAACAGAAATTATTTTAACTTCGTATCTACGTTATCTATCTTATGTTAACGACTTGCCTTACCTTGTAAAAAATAATCACGAGATAGTAATGTTTGCTCATGATACTTCTTTAGTGTTCAAAATTAATAGAAAGAAATTTACCTACGACGATGTAAACAATGCTATCTCCCAAATAGTAGAATGGTTCACGGCTAATATTTATTACTAAATAAATAAAAAAAAACGAAATGCATAAGATTCTCGCTACGGAAAGTCAAACAGGCACCTACCAATATTGTTATTAAAAGCGAGAAATTGGCCCTTGTGGATTCTACTGTATTCTTAGGAATCACATTGGACGCGAAATTGCAATGGGATCCTCATATCACTAACTTGGGGAGAAGGCTCGGTTCTGCAGCTTACGCTGTAAAAAGGATTCGTTTCCTTTCGGACATAGAAACCGCGAGGTTGGTGTATTTCAGTGGTTTCCATAGTTTAATGACTTATGGCATTCTGCTGTGGGGACACGCTGCTAATGGTAATACAATCTTCGTGTTGCAGAAGCGAGCTGTTCGAGCAATTTATAAACTGGGACCTAAAGTATCACTTAGAGAAAAGTTTAAGGAAATTAATATAATGACATTTCCATCTCAATATATATTTGAAACCATTATGTACGTAAAAAAAAATATAACATTATTTAAAAAAAATAGTGATCGGCATAATGTTAATACAAGAAACAAAGATAAACTTGCTAATCATGTCAGCCGCCTCAATAAAATCACGAAATCTTTTAAAGGGCAATGTATACGCTTTTACAATAAGATCCCAACTGACATTCAAGATCTACCCCTTAATAAGTTTAAAACTACAATAAAACGAAAGGTTTTTGCAAAAGCTTATTATAAAGTATCAGACTACTTAGATGATTAAAAATCCATGGGTGTAAGCCGCTCGCCTATCAGTTTGTTTCATTATTATTATTCTTTAAGCACTAATTGTAAAAAATTTTTTTTTATAATTTTGTTAAAAAGAGCGTCCCTCAGTTTCTTGCGTATTCTTTTGAGAGGAAACAGCATTTTTGAATGCGCCTTTGTGGTGACGTTCTTCCACAAAGTAATAAATTCACTCTTATGACGTATTTCAAGATTGTTACATAACTACAAAATAGAGATATTTTGATTTGATTTAATTTGATTTGATACGTAGGTAGGTAGGTACCTATATTTTTTGCGAATTTGAGAACACATTAATTAGATACGTACCTTGACATGACAAGTTTACCACAATCTTATATCAAACTTATGCATCATTCTTATTTTGACAAGCTTGCATCAATATTGTGTTAAACTTGCTTTGTCAATTTTGAAATGACAATAATTGACGAACAATAATCAAACTTGCTGCAAGCTCACTTATACTTGCCTAGACAAATTTGACGTAACAATGAAATATCAAACAATAATCAAACTTGCTGCAAGCTCACTTATACTTGCCTAGACAAGCTTGACGTGACAATGATATATCAAACAATAATCAAACTTGCTGCAAGCTTATATGCTATCTGGGTTGTGGGTGGTGGCCACGCGCGCGAGTGACGAGAGAGTACCGGCGAGTTATCCGATCTCTCCTTCTTCTCTTTTATATGCTACTGCGATGCTTTCTGTAAATAACTTCACAGTGGCAACTGACCCGTGCGTATAACTGTAACAGATTAGAGCGTAAAAAACAAACTTTTGTAGTATTCGCAGCGGTGGCGTTCGAGCTGATTGAACGCGAATGGAACAATGCATAGCCAAGGTTGTCTGTCACGCTGTCACCTCACATCTGTCATCACTGTCACGTAGTTTTTTGTGGTTTTTTGTTCAATAATCACAATTATTCATCAAACAAAATAATTTAAATTGATATAAATGTGTTATTTATATTCCTTGTTATTATAGCACAAGTACAAGGTATATTTTTATTTGGCAACTCGCATAATCTTTGATATTCATTCGGTTTATTTGGGTACCTATAATGTGGGTATAATCATCGATATAGGTTTATTCCAGTTTTCCTCTCACAAAATAAATTTTATAATTTTTAAAGTTCTGCTAAGTTTTAGTGGTTCGCTTCCAGCCATTGATTTTTCTAGTGAAATAAATAACAGAAACGAATAAAGAACATTTTACAACAATAAAGCGCTGTTGTTTAATTACAAATGTCCCGCTGCTGTCCCGACAACGCTTGACAACAGAACTTGGACCACACCACACTTGGACGTCTTGGACTATTGTTTGGACAAAGGCTAGTAAACAATCACAAACATTGTTTATGATGTTCTGATAATGGATAAACAAGACACATCCCGGCTTACGGAATTTCCAAGATATGAATCAGAACCTTCACAGAGTGGTGTCATTACGTTTTTCAACAAAATATTGAAACTACCACTATTTTCATCTGCAGAAAATGAGCCTACTCACTGTAAGCAATCTAATAATGAAAATGTACAAGAACATTCATCACAAGATCAAGCTAAAGAAGTATTTGAAGATGGTAAATCTGATATTGGGACCTACTCAGTGGAACTAGAAGGCCGAAGTTTACCTAACGTACTAAAGAGAATTAGTAATCTAGTTGCATTAGGATCTAGTGTAAGTAACAAACATTAACAGAGTGCAATTTTGTGATGTTTTAGTTGACTTCCTGGCTTAAATTTTTTCAATGGTTCTCAATGATTTTTCCTTACAATCTACTTTGAAGCAACCTCTAATTTGTGAGCACAAGTATTAGCACAAGAGCACAAAACAATAACTCAAGTTGCGAATAGAAGAGATAGAAAGAAAATATGTAATACCATCAAATACTTATTTTTATATCAAACATTGATCACCTACAGTAACCCTATGGTCTATGTTCCATGCGTTTATGAATATTGGCTACTGCAATACACTTAGTACCTCTTTTGTACATATTTACAAAAAAAAAAAACATAACCCTATTCTGATTTTAAGAAAGTATTTAAAAAGAAAACTTTGTGTCTAATTTTTTTATTATTAAATTGCAGTTTTTTAAATGTTGGGTTTACTTACAATAAGTAGAAATTTCACCTATAGTTCACTTTCACTCAAAAAAATCACAAAATATTTTGATTATTCAGTTGGGTAGTCAGCCGAATAATGGATCAATTGTGATTTTCCACTCCCCATGATTTATGCTTTTTTGTATAAATATCTCAGAATAACACATCGTTAATAATAATCAATTTTTTTTTTTCAAATGAAACCCAAAACTGTTTTAGGTATTACTGTAAATATTGTATAATTTTTAACAATTTCCTTTGCAATGAATAATTTTTGAATTAATAATTTTAATAAAGTCGTTTTCCACACACATGTTTGGACTCACAAATAAAGTATATTACAGAACTAAAACCTGATCAAAATTTTGTAGTTCAAATAAATGTCAATATTTACAACAAAGTATCCTTAACTATACAGGGTGGAACAAGATATGCCGATACAGAATTAGCACAATACTGGATGCCTGATGATATATCAAGAGAGTGTTATGAATGTGCTGCGAGGTTCAGTGCATTGCGCAGAAAACACCACTGTCGTGTGTGTGGTGTAATATTCTGTTCAAGATGTTGCAGCCAAAGAGTTCCAGGTTTGTACACTATACATAGTGTTTAACGCATGTTTTGTAAACAATAAATGAACAGAAAAAAACTTAAATAACGCGCTCTGAAAAGTTGGTAACAGGAAAAAATTCTTGTTTGACTTATCTACAAACTATTTAGCCTATAAGCAGCGGACGACCAAACGCTTTCGACAATCCCTCATTTGTTGAATTGTTAGTAGTTTAGAAGTTATGTGGGAACAGATCATTGATATACTAATAATATAACTGGATGTGCTGTCTGCGTTCTAAAGTGTCCGCGCAGGAAGTTATCCAAAACGCAATAAGTCTTCCAACCGGCTTTTAGTCGGTGTAATGGCTTAGCGCCGAGAAAACGTGCGCGATGCCGACTTGTGTCAAAAAAATTTGTGAAACTACTCGTCAAAGACCCAAAAAAGAGCTGAATATCGTATTTGCGGTAAGTAAACATTATAATTTAACATTAGTTTATGCGTACAGATGGGTATTCGATTATTTTTAATTTAATTTGTACATTATCACGATATAATTCTCGTCACATTCCCGTAAACAGTGCGACACGTCCGAACCGTAATAAGTATTTGCTTGCACTGACGCGCTCAACGGTGCCGGGCCGCGGGCCGCCACGGCCATATCAGCCCACGCTTGTTGCGGACGCTTTTATTTCACTTTTGGTTAGGGACTACAAATCCTTATTATTAAATTGTTAAATCAATGGAACAGATGAACCTACATAAGAGTGCATGCGAACTGAAATCATAGCTCTCCTTTGGCTTCACTATAGCTGGGTAAAAAAAATTGACTGTAACTATCAGCATAATTATTAAACAAATTGAAGAAGGTTAACCTAAAAGATTAGTTTAAAGAATTAAAAGAATATGAAATAAAATGTTTTAGAATTCATCTTATGCTTGTAAAATTTGTGCACAAAAATGGATTATTATTACCTCAGACAGGAGCGGAACTAACCCTCAAAAGAGGTTGTGAAACATGCAACCTTTGTTCACAGCCACCCAGAAATTGGCTAAGTGCAAGTTGTAATACGGACTCGCACAATTTATGCATTCCTACAAATGAGTTTACAAAATGTATGATGCCCTGGCCAAGGCCTTGTACAGTGTACAGGTCCACGCGGGCAACGCCGCTGGGCGAACACTAGTAAATTAATAAGTCTGTAAAATGTTTGTCTGTTTGCTTATAAAAATTACTAAATTAAATGTGTGTGTGTTTGAATGCCACAATATCACATTTAGACTTAAACTAGGCACCAATTTTAATGCAACTTTTACATTGTAAAAGCATATCAGGTATTTGATTTAATTAAAAGTATACATTATACCCTGAATAATTTTATTTAGGTACTTTATGACAGATTCAAGCCTATGTCTCATTTTCGCAAAAATGATAATTTCATCAATATCTTTTATTTTTGGTTATGTTTAAGAGAGCTCGTCCTGATAATCTTTCTTGTACTATTTAGGCACACAACCAATATTTTACTCTGCGTAGAGTTGAAAATTTTCTCTTCGTGGTAGCTACGCTGACCGGGAGAGTTGCTAATAAGGTTACATACTATCTGTGGGCTGCACTGCTTCACAGAAAAAATAATAGTTGCATTCAGAATCAAGCGTGAAGCAGTTTTTTTTTTAATTTCTGGAAGGTACAGACTATCAACCTCGATTAAAGTTATTGGCATTCCTACCATGCTCACAGGGCCCCCTTCAATGCACAACTTCAGATTGTTTGCATATGACAAAATACCACCACAAATTTTAGATGAGCTAGTCTATCCAAATACTTAGATTAAGACCCATTCAATAAATTCCAAAAAATTGACTAAAACTACTCATGTAATTGAATTTACAAATATACAACATATTTCATTCTTATCATTTTTTATGTGTATTTATAAGTAATGACTTGAAAAATAATGTTAGTAATTAATTGTCACTATAATTTAATAATTACAGGTCAAATCTTCAACTGTGCGGGCGGTCTGCGTGTCTGTAATTACTGTTGCAATATTGTATTGAGTTATTTACGAGAGAAAGATATGACGGGTGAAATGTCACCAGATTTGAGAACACTGCAAGAGAATTTACAGGTATTTTTCTCTTTTTTATATGTAGGTATAAGACATCTAATAAATACAATGATCAAAATCTGTGAGTAGAATATTTATCCCGACGATACAGAATGACTTACAATGAGAAATCCTTGCCATGCTAATAGCATCATGTCTTGTAGTTCATTAAGAATTGAAGATTTTCATGGAATTGTATCAAGATGCTCTTTCATAGATTAAATCCTTAACAGTAAAATAGTATGACTGTGGAATGTCTCACATAGGGACGATGCACAAAATACAGACTGCACTCGTCCTTCACAGGGACCTTGATATTCTAATTCATACAATAGAAACGTAAATAATTATTAGGATTGCAAAATGACCATGAGTGGATAAATGTTCAAACTACTCGACCATCTCATAGATGTTGATGTGGAGTGGAATAGCGGGAGGGGGGGTAGCGGTCGGCGGCCGCCGTAGGGATCTGCAATTTCGCTTCTACAATAATTTTAAAATGGATAATCCATTTCTTTTATTTCTCTTAACATTACAGGTAAAATTTCCAGAGAACAAGTTGAGTGTCCAAAGCAAAACCAAAGACAACTTCATGTTTGCCAGGCAGCAGGATGACCGTGCCGATTCAAGGCCCTCGCCTAAAGAAGCACTTCAGGATGTTTTCAGACAGCTTTCTTTTACATTGCCTACTCAACAGCACAGGTTAATTTTATGTTTTTTTTTTTTATATTGTACTCAATCTACTAGCAATATTTTTTGTCAACTATGAAGAAAATGTATCTGTTGGAGTTTCGAATTCTAAGAAAGTGAACTGAAATTAACTCTTCCGAAAAAAACTCTCGGAAGTTTGTAATCAATGTATGTGTGTAATGAAATATGCTGAAAGCTTATTTTTCTAGTTCTATTGTGGTTTCTTTTGTCTCTTGTTCGACCCTTGTAGGAGTCTCTCTTCAGACCTTGACCCTTATAATTATGGGATTATGCATACCTGACATTATTTGGGAACGACAACAAGATAGAATTGTATAAAAATACATTATAAAATTGAATTAATTAATAAAATCTATCTTAAATACAAAAACAAAATTGTTTTTTTTTTTCAATATGTAAAGTTGGGTACGAAATTTTTCCTGTTCGAAACTAAAAACCTGAACGTCATATCTGAAAATGGTGATCATATAAATTATTAAATTGTAACAAACTCTGTACAGCTATGTACCTACCTATAGTAGTAATTATAATGATAGTACTTCTTAAAAAGTAACAGAAAAACCAATTTCAAGCAAAAACATTTCTCTCAAGTTTGCATTGAAATGCATCACCTAGTTACTGCAGAGTTTTGCGAAACTTCAATTATTAATAATATAATCTTTAAATTTACATATAACTAGTCATAAAGCATTTGCCAGGGGGCACATAGGATTAAGAAACATAATGTAGAACACAAAAAGGGCTTTCTATTTTAAACATTTTTAATTCTCCAAATAAAGGCTAATTCAATAATTGAACCATAAGGTATATAGGTACTTGTATGTTTTACTTGGCACATATTAGAAAATGTATTGAATACTATGACATGGATGGATAATACTTTTCTTTTTTTGAGTTCCATACTCAGAGGGTACCAACAGGAACTCTATTATTAAGGCTCTGCTGTCCGTCCAGCTGTCCGTTTGTCACAGAGCTGTATCGTCTGAACCGTAATTGGTACACTTGAAATTTTCACAGAGTGTGTATGGCCGCTATAGTAATAAATAATTAAAATAAAATAAAGTAAAAAATTGAAGGGGGTCCCCATACAAGACACATGTTTTTTTTTTATATTGTACGGTGGTACAAGGAAACTTCATGATTTGAAAACATAACCAATGACACCACTTAATGTCTTACTGTCGCAACATAATAATTATAGAAATTTTGATTGATTGATTTTTGGATAAAAATCATAGAAAGTGGTAGAACACCGAAGAAATCAAATTCATGAAGGAATTCATCGAATCGAAGTCATCTCACATCAGCCTTTCAAATTGTTACTAATCATACAGAACTTTAATTTGCTCTCCTTTTTTTTTGTTCAGTTTTAAGGTCTGCGTTTTTGCAAATTTCACGTGAGATCCGGTGAGCGAAGGGTTTCCGTTTAAATCTTCAGTGAAAGGAGGAGGGAGGGGGGGGGGGGGTTAAATTATTTAAATAAACATTTCACATAATTAATGGACATTGCCTAACTATAGAAAAGCAAGTCTATTTTTTAGTTCTTTGACTTTTTCATATTGATATGTTAAACTATTATGAAAATAAATAAATATGAAAATTTCAGACTTTTGAGACAAACATGGGGAGTAATGCAGTGAGTTTTATGTATACAATTGTATATAAACGTTCATAAATATGCTTTTACAAATTTTGAATATAATAGAAATAAACTCCCTGTCTACTTTTATTGAGGGATCATATTGAAACGTGAGTTTTTTCAGATGTAGTTTTTTGTGTTCCATACTTCAAAAGGAAAAAACGTAATCTTCTTAGGACCACTTTGTTGTCCATCCGTCTGTCTGTCTATTCATGTGTCAATACCCTTTTGTTTAGGAACAAGTTGAGGTATGAAGTGGCGATTAATATCAAACACTAAGGTCTGCTTGGAGTTGTAAAAAATTTTAACTTTTAAGTCAATATAGTTAATAATTATAATAAAGTATACATCACAACAACGACAGGCCCCAAACTTAGCATTAGCTTGTGTTTTGGGTACCAAGTGAAGACACCAGATATATATAACAACCAAGACCTGGTACCAGTATGAATATTCATCATATACTGACCCGACCTGGGATTCGAACCCGGGTCCCCCAGCTTCGTAGGCAGGGTCGCTACCCACTAGGCCAAGCGGTCGTCAAACGTCGTTAAAAGGTATGGCCATTTATGTTCCATAATTAGGAAGATGTAAATGAAAATTAATCGCGATTCTTTAAGCTTAAAAAAATCTCTTAATATTTATAATATAAATCCTGAAAATATTTTGTCGATATATTGAATAATGAATTTTTTAGAAATAATTTAATTTTGTGAGTTGCAAACACTTCCTACGCCGTCCGAGTAACCGCTGTGACGTCACATCGCCGGTTCGCTCGGTGTATGCTTGTTCTCGCCTGCTCATTCATTTATTCTGTTTACATCGTTCGTACAGATAGTACTCGTACCCTCGTACCTATATTATTGGTCCATTTCCAAAACACTGAATGGAACCAGGATTTGTTTGTGGACAATTAGATAATCTACCTACAGTTGATTTTTTTATGGTCCGAGCGTTTTTTATAAATTACGCAAAGTACATCAGTGCGGAAAATCAAGGAGAAAAACTGGCAAAGTACGTATCTACTTACCTAGGTAAATATACTACAATAACTAAAAGTGCAAATATTAAATTAGGGTTTATCATTTATTGTGTAAAGCGTTATTACAATTAGTATATATTAACGTCTGCCATATCTATACAAGCCGTTACCTACTTGTTTTCCGAAAAAACAGAAATACCTATTAGGTACCTATCGACAGGAATTTATTTAATACGTATAATGCTTCATTTTTTAAAAATTGGTCGCACAGTCATATTCCGTCCCTCGTAAACCGCGCACTCTCCGCGCGGCCCTGGAGTACTATCGTGCACTTCAGAAAAAAAGTATGTATTTTTTTCTTAATATTTTACTAAATTCTTATTTCTTTAACTGTTAAATTTCATTATATCTAGCGACCCCTTCCCACACCACTGTTGTTCAAGAAATACAATAACTTGAAAGATGATCTAATATTAAGCATATGATAGTTTTGGTTCAACAGGGTAAACTCATCAAAATTTTTTATATATCTACTCCATTAATTCACCTCGAAAAAAAATGTCTATACCTATATTATAATTTCCCGGGCCGTGCTTGAAACATTCGTTAGTACTATTGTCCGTAACTGTAACTGCACGAACGACCGCCATTCTGATTTAACGTACTCGCTGCGGATTGTACTTTGGTCTGGTTTACCGGTGATATTAATGTACAAGTTCTGTCCATCTAGTGTTATTACAGTATTGTACTTACCTATCGATAATTTTTTTTTTATCAACAGGTCACGATGCGATAGTTATGGAGATAAAGCAATTGGATATTGTTACGTGTTAGGGTTCGAAAGATTTGGAGAGAAAGACCTGCTGACTCTTTTGAAGACTTTATTCACTAACACTAGGTTCAACACAAAGCACCAGGTCCAAACACTAAGCACTAACGATGTCCTAGATCGTAGCCAAGTCGTAGGTTTCACTGGTATCACTCTCGATCACTAGTTTCGCTTCGAAGTCGCCTCGAAGGTAGCACAAAGACTGAACTGAACTCGCTCGCCTCCCTGCGGCTATTTATACGGGGCGGAGATGAGCCCCCAGACTATTCCAGAACGCGCGCGAACGTGATCGACCGGGTTGGATGATAGAAAGTTTCGCGCATGTGCCTGGTTTTCGAGACTATTCTTGCACAGTAGTTCCTCTAACGCCATCTAGTATTGAGTAGGGGTTTTCGTGTTGTCTTTGTTCTTTGAGTGGTCTTACTGGTGGACGCTAGATGGCGCTAGTTGCTTTGTGTGTTTGTAACAATATGTACAGGTAAAAAGGCAAAATGCTCAATGTATAGTAAAAGCAACAGTTACACCTGAGCACAAGGTTTGAGCTACAGCCTATCACTGTACATTTATTTGTAATGAAAGTACAAATTACATTGAATCTGTCGAATGTGAAGGCTGTGCGGCAACCAAAGGAGGATGCAAACATACAATGGTGTTAGTTATGTGGTTACATAGACGTAGTGAGGAGCCTGCTTGTACTGAAGTAGCCTGTTATTGGAAGTAACCAAAACTGTCAGAAGTCGGATCCCAGTAGAAATCTTTGGCTAAACACGAAAGAAAAACGGTGCTAAAGATGCAGACAGCTTTATTTTATTTTGTAAAGAAATTATTCGAAGCGAACAATGTGAAGCTATTGAGGAAGCAACCAGATCACAAGCCGCCTGTCGATTGTGGTATGAAATGAGATACGCGCGTATTACAGCTTCAAAATCTCACGAATCTACTCAGTGTAGCACACCAGATGGAGTTTTGGTGAAATATCTTTTAGGTTCCTATAAATTTAAACAAATGTTTGCAATAAAAAGAGGTAAACTTTTAGAAAAGTCTGTGTGTGAAGAAGTCGCCATCATAAAGAACCTCAAATTCCAAAGAGTGAGTCTTCTTCTGTCTCAAGATTTTCCCTCTATGGGCGCTCCTCCAGATAGTATTTTAGCTGAGGAATGTATACTAGAAATAAAGTGCCCAGTATCTAATGTGAATTTCAAACACTATGTTAAAGATAATGGTGTCATAGCAAAAAAAAAATATTATGCACAACCGCAAACGCAAATGTTTTTTACTAAAAAAGAGAAATGCCTCTTTTGTATCGCTCACGAAAATTTCAAGACGACAAAAAACATTGATATACATGAAATAAGTTATGATAAAGATTATTGTGAAGATTTATTTGAATAATGCAAAAAGTTGTAGAAGGAAAATATATTTAAAAAACTGTTGCATTAAAATTTGGTAACTATAATACTGTATTTGTTGATTAAATAAAATACAATGCAGACACTGCCATATTTCTTTCGGTTTTATTTATCTTAATTATTATTCATTAAATATCTTAAAACTCATAAATTTATTTAAACTAGTTTGTTTTGTAAGTTTATTAACCCACATGCGATTATAACAACATCACCCATCATGTCGATTGCTTTTGTGTCAATACATGCATGAGGTGAACTCAGTCTTTGTTGTATTAGCTCATAAAGGTACTATATAGTATCTATAAGGTATTCTATTTTTCATATTAATATCCAAAATAAAAAGATAAAACACGAAATAACATAAAAAAACTGCGTCCCATAGTACACGCGAATGCGCGAGCAATTCGATTGTGTCGAGAATTGGATGGTTTCCAGCATAGTTTGTTTCCAGTGAGCGGAATGACGTCACGCATTGAGGCGGGTCGCGGCGGATGATTTTTATGAATTCATAACTTTGAAAATTTGTCAAAAATTGAGTTTTCAAGCTATCGCTTAATTCCTTTCACTAGTATTTTTTTTATTTTCTGTTGTATTTTTCTAGCTATTAAAATTTTTATACTCATTTTCCTCATTTGATACTCTCAAACTCACATCAAAACCTATAGGGTACTCCATGTTGAACTAGAATCTTAAATTTGGCAAGAAGCAAGGTTTCACAGTGGTCGTGATAGTCGAGTGGTGGTGAGCCCGCTTCATGTTTAGAAGCTTGTGATTCGAATCCCAGAAACGAGCAAGTTGTTTGCCATCAATGAGTTTTTTCTGACTTAAGTGCATAACTATCACTGACGCTGTGCCTAGGAGAGCATGTTAAGCCGTCGTCGTGTTGGTTTTGGTTGCCATTTGCACTGAAGCTGCATGGTGGATTAAGCTCCAAGCAACCTCATCCCGAGGAGGCCTAAGCCCTTGCAGTGGGGCATAAGGATTTTTGTGGATATTTAATATTGTTAAAATAACTTTTGCGTTTTTGTGTCATCTGGCAGTGAGTAGCGATCATCATCATCATCAGCCCATTTTTACCCCACTGCAGGGGCTTAGGCCTCCCCCAAGGTGAGGAGGGGGGCTTGGAGCTTAAGTCCACCACGCTGCTCCACTGCGGGTTGGGAACTGTAACGACCGCCATCTATTGACAGCGTCCGGGACCGACTGCTTAACGTGCCCTCCGAAGCACGGTGTCAGTGATATTGTGTACTTAAGTCAGAAAAACTCATTGGTTGGAGTAGCGATAAAATACATTAAAATACGTGGGTCATTTGAAAAGTTCTTAGCCTAACATACTTAATGAAACCACACGATTTTGAGTTTATTTTTATTTTTCTACATACTCTCCTCCGAGCTCAAAACACTTTTTCCATCGACCCGGTAAGGCTTTGATACCCGTTTTAAAAAAATCTTCGTCTAACTCCTCAAAATAAGCGTCCACGGCGGCTATGACCTCTTCATTTCTAAAAAAATGTTTACCACCTAAAAATTTTTTCAGCTTTGAGAACAGATAAAAGTCGGACGGTGCTAAATCCGGTGAATATGGGGGATGAGGTAACAATTCGAAGCCACATTGATGGATTTCTGCCATGGATTGCACAGAGGTGTGAACGCGCGCAGTGTCCTGATGAAACAAGACTTTTCTTCTCAATAAAACTGGACATTTTTCTTTGATTTCTTCTCTCAAACGACGCAACAGGTTGCAATAGTAATCGGAGTTTATTGTTTCACCTTTTTTTAAATAATCCACGAGAATTATACCCTTTGCATCCCAAAAAACGGATGCCATGACTTTGCCCGCCGATAAAACCACCTTTGCCTTCTTTGGGGTGGGCGATCCTGCTCTTTTCCATTGTTTCGACTGTTCTTTTGTCTCGGGTGTATTGTGGTGAACCCAGGTTTCATCCATGGTTATAAATCTTTCAACAAATTCTATTGGGTCAGCTTCATATAACTCTAAACAGTCGCGAGAAGTTGTGAGTCGGTTGTGTTTTTGTTCCACTGAAAGCAGTCGCGGTACCCACTGCGCAGACACCTTAGAGGATCCAAGTTCAGTAGTAATTATATGATGTGTTCGCTCAGATGAGATGCCTACAGTCTTAGCTATCTCCTCGACCAATCTTCGATCAGATAAAATTAAATCACAGATTTTTTCTTTGTTTTGATCAGTGGAAGCAGTCGAGGGCCGGCCACTACGGGGCTTATCTTGAATGGTCTCACGACCACGTTTAAACTCTACCACCCAGTTTTTAACAGTCGCATAAGAAGGAGCGGACTCACCCAAAGTAGCAGACATGTCTTCATGTATAGCTTTTGGAGTTAAACCTTTCAAATTCAGGTATTTTATCACTGCACGATGTTCAATTTTATCGATTTCCAAAAATAGCTCTGACTTGATTTACGGTATCACGTGTAAACGTACAATGAGTTACTGTGAATAAACTAAACTGTGCATACTTGTTGCTAAATAATGTAACTACAAAATGAGGGTAGTTATAAAAAAAACCGATGACTTTAACCATGTTAGGCTAAGAACTTTTCAAATGAGCTACGTACATTATTAACATTAGGAGTCAGAATCGCACTTGGCCGGTTTTTTAAAAAAAAAGTATGGTCTCAGCAGGTTTGGTCGCCGCGCCGCGGTGGCAACAGGCACTATTATCTAGGTCAAATGATAGTCGACCTGTATTAATATGATCCATCAATAAAAATACAGTGTGCATAATGATTTCATCATATAAGCTATACGGAGCTAGACATGTATATATTCACGTATCCATCTGTATTATAGCTTTCACAAATTTATTTGTACACGTTTATTTGGTTTCATGTAAAGTTGTTTGTGGTGATTTGATTTTTCGTGCGGTATACGGTGTTATGTTTAATATTTACAAAAATAATATCAATTATTTTAATGGTATACCGGTTGACGTTGTCCTTCCGTGTGCTAGACGCGCCATGTGGTAGTCTTCAATAGTCAGTAGGTGACAGTAGACAGCGTTGAATTGCCCCTTTCGCAGCGCGCGGATATGGTATGCCTTTTAGTATCTGAAAGTTATATCAGTGATCACGGACTCGAAAAAAAAATGGTTCCGACATATTCTAACCAAAAGTCAAACACTATTGATTGTGTGAGTTTTTTGAGGGATACCAGATGAAAGAAGTGTTATTTATCGATCGACGTATATGACTTATTTCTTTCCAGCTGGCCGGCTTTCGTAGGCTGCTTTATTAACGAACTACGTGACGTGGAGACATCTTTCTTTTTCTAGTCCGTTTAGGTAATATCTAGTGACGGTGGCGCCTGTCCGCTCGCCTTCCTATGATTTGTATATGGCGTAGGAGGATTTGATCATACGAATTTTTGCGAAAACTCTAGGTATATTGCAAGAATACGGATAACTAGACAGTGGCGAAAACATTTGCAAATCTTACTGGAAAAAGAAAGGGTTTTAGCAAAAACGCGAGTCGCTATAATAACATTGAATATCCTTAACTCTGATTGGCTAGATTTTTGTTTACTGACCAAATCTTATTCTGATTGGTTCCTAGTTTTACCCTGTGAGCTTTGAAGTATTAGATTGTTGAGTTACGAAGGGTTAGAAATAACAATATAGATTTATAGAAACTTTTGCACACTTTTAACCACATTAAAACAAAAGACTGCCGAATTGCTCTCAAAAACATAAACAAAACAACGTGCGTGAATGACTGACAATTAAAACGTCAACCAATCAGAGGTGGTCTCGATTTGGGCGCTCCGTCCGGCCAATCAGCGTTCTTATTTCATAATAGCTAACGTTTCGTCTCGCACTATTACTGTAGCGACTAGCGTTTTTGTAAAAACCCTAACTTCTGCTAGTAAGATTGAGAAATGTTTTCACCACTAATTATCCGTGTTTTTGCAAAATCCCTAGGGTTTTCGCGAAAATACGAATTATCAAATCATCCTGCGACATATATAATAAACGTATAGTACTTGCCACCGATCTATGCGGCTCTGTAGTGCGAAGTGCATGCCCAGTTGCGGACATCCTTATATCTGTTATTTGTACTATTACTGTAATTGTTACTGCGATGTTTTTTTGACTAACTTTCGGAGCCATACAGATTGGTGATAAGTATTGTCCATACAGTAGGTACGTTTAATACTAGCAACTATTGTTTCACAGAAAATGCTGTATCGTGCCTTAGTTATGTGCGCGGCGAGAAGGGAGGCAGCTCCTGAGCGTTGACGGCAGACAGAGGCTGTACTCTGGTAAAGTAACGCAGCACCGAAGTAGCGCTGAATGCGCGCCATTTCGAAAATTTGTATTTTCGCCCGTAGTCTTAGCCACCGGATTTTTGGACCGGAGCATATTCGGCGCTACGCTACGACGCTACTTCGGCGTCGCGTTAAGAGTGCTAACAGAGCAGAGCTGCCTCCCTCCTTGCCGCGCCCTTCCTTATGGCGCGGTACAGCCTTTTCGGTCAAACTATATAAAATTGTTATTTTTCAGTAATCTTACTTTAATAACTAACGATTGCAGATACCGTTTGGTGAGATATAATGGAGTTTGGAGAGGCTGTGATATTCTACAGTGGATCATGGATAACACTAACAACAAAACTAGGTGATAATAGTTTGCAATAAATATTAAAAAGTTTTAAAAAGAGTATGTTGAAATATTATGTATATCTTTATCAGTATAGAATTTAAAAAGTTAAATGTTAAAATGATAAGCACAAGAAAATAGAACATTATGTTTAGTAAATAGATTTTAATGGGTTTGATATATCTTAATGATGTTGTTTAATTTGTTGAGGAATGTTATAAACAGATTTAAAAATTACAATACTTGTATATACATTACATTTCAATTAGTTATATTCAGTATATTAGTATAGTGTTTTCGATGATATAATGTATGGCTAGAAGATCAGTGTCAGAACATGTAGATAAAAGATCACATAACTGTTTGGTTAAATACATGCACTTAGAGAAGGTTTATCACACACACAAGTATCTAAAAGTTGGCCTGCCATTTTTGCTGACATGGTATTGCGAGAATCCATCCAGATATTGAAGCGCCATACCGGGGGTAGTTGGATGCGAAAGGCGGAGGACCGTGTGTGGTGGCGAGCCTTGGGAGAGGCCTATATCCTGCAGTGGAGAGACACGGGCTGATGATGATGATGATGATCCAGATATTATATAATCAAAGTATAGTGTATAATTTTTAGAATAAATTATATAATTTTCATTTTATATTTATGGAAATTTTCCATTGTTAGTAACTTGATCATTTTATTGGTGAATTTCCAAGAACTGTTTCGAAGCAATAAGGGCTACTTGCTTTTTTCTGCCATTACACAGCGCCACTTGCAACCCCAGGTGTATTTATCAGCCAAATTCATACAATTGGTTGCTTTGGTGATATTTCTTGCAGTTCTCTGACATTTTTATGTGTATTCAACGAAAAATGGATACCAAACAATACAAATGCATGCACATAAGCAATTTCAAGAAGGATATTAATATTAAGTTATTTGTTTAATTTAATTAGTTTTCATTTATCCTTTATTGACAATACAAACATATCTAAAAAAGTCTATTCTTATAATGAACGAGTCATGTATATTTTGCATTTTATAGAAATATGTTATATTTATTAAAAAAAACTATAAGTGAAAGAATTTTATTGATATCTACAAAAAAGCCGAAGATACAAATTTTTTAAATAAATCGTGCTATGACGTCACTCGGTTACATTACTATGGGCTAGCGTGGATAATTAGTACGTAGCGGCGCTGAGTGACGTCACGAGCGGGTCGTAACAACACAAACTTTGATTTGTTGTATCTCCGGTAATAACCGGTATATTCCCGAAATTAAAAAAATATAGTCATCAGTTTGTTAAACTCTAGCATATGAAATAGCGCATGATACATAATTTTGTTGAAGAGGACGCGCTCCTTCGGATAGATATCACATCGCTAGGGATGCCGCCATTGCAAGGTAATTTATTAGACCTCATTGCTGTGAATTATAATTTTCTTTTAATCTAATTCAGGGCTCAAGCTACCCAAATATGTCAGAACATGCTGAACGAAGGTTACATGGAATGTACCACCGAATTACCAAAGTTTGCTGATTATGCACTCTACAAACCTGTAAATGTTCCACCTGTGATACCCAGTGAAGAATCTCGTAAGTCAGTTGATCTTTATCAATATATAAAACGTCTCTTTCTTTTACCACTTCTAGGGTATTTTATGCTTACCAAGTACAACCTGACCGTAAAACTATGGCTGATGAAATGCACCTGCGGAAAACGCAAAATACGAACATGTCATATTTTCGCGGATTAAGTGCTTACATTATTTTCTAATTAACGGAGAAACAATAGAAATAATAAAACAAAATTAAAAAATTTATAATATTTTCTTTTTGGAATGGTACGGATTTTATTTATCCATCGGCCATACTTTAATGAACGGTTTGTATGTAGTTGTTTTGACATTTTTAAAGTTATTTTTATAAATGCATAAACTTCGTTTTTCAATATAATTATAGACCATTTGATAATTTAAATGCTCTTTATTCAAACTGATTATGATTCGATTTTTCAATTTTATAATGTAAAATCTATTTTTATAATTTATTTGGAATTGTAATCTATTTAATATGTATCAGTCTGCTACTTTATAACAACTAGATACCTGCCCCAGTTTTGCATGGATATAGTTAGGGTATCTATACTATATAGGCCAGACAACTTGTCTAGCCTAAGCAGTCATTTTATTTATTGCCTACTGTGTAGAATTATGATTAAAATTCAGAGAACAACGTTTTTTACATTTCATTTATATTAGCACTTTTTATCCAATAGAACCACAGTTAGTTTAATACCATTAATATAATTTAGAGTTAGTTGGTTACCTATCGACTAATAACTCTAAATATGAGGATTTATTGTTAATGATTGGTAGATAGCCAATTACTTACTGCGAATCCTAGTACTATGTTATAAAAACTAATTACTGATTCTAATGGTTTGGAATAAAAATTGTTAATATCGATGAAATGGAAAAAAAACTATGAACATATTTATTTTGATAAATATTCGTATTTTCTTATCTAAATGACTCGCTTCAACAGAAATTTTCCATCGTGTATTGAGCAAGTCATTAAGTTTGTTATTGTTTGTTTTAATTGATAGAAGTAGTGTCGCGGACTTTTCTTTAATTCCATTTTAGAGGAACATTCCTATATACAAACAATTTAAGAAGCGCACGCCATGATGCCATCAAGAAACACGTTTTTTTTTTTCTATCAATCAACACAGTTCTAGCAATTTGCACAAAATATTTAACTTCTATATATACAAACCTTCCTCGTGCAAAACTTTATTATTAAAACCCGTATCAAAATTCCTACAACAGTTTCTAAAATTAGTCTGTACAGACAAACAAAACAGCACAAAAACATGGCAAGGAATTTTAATTTATAATATGTAGTTATAATTCGGCCAATGAATTGTGGCATCGATTCACTATGGTTTGTCCTTTTTATATGCCAGTAGTATTATTCCATAAAAAAGAAAACACAGTTAATCGGTTCCATGATTTATTGGCAAAACTCTATTCGAATGGTTGCTTCTCCTCAGGCGAGGAGGCGCGAGTTCGAACGCTGTCCAAAGTTTTTCAAATCAAATCAAATCAAATCAAAATATCTTTATTTCGTAGTTATGTAACATAATCTTGAAATACGTCATAAGAGTGAATTTTATTACTTTGTGGAAGAAGGTGACCACAAAGGCGCATTCAAAAATGCTGGTTCCTCTCAGAAGAATGCGCAAGAAACTGAGGGACGCTCTTTTTAACAAAATTATTAAAAATAAATTTTTACAATAAGTGCTTAAAGAATAATATTATTGAAACAAACTGATAGGTGAGCGGCTTACACCCATGGATTTTTATCATCTAAGTAGTCTGATACTTTATAATAAGCTTTTGCATAAAGCTTTCGTTTTAGTGTAGTTTTAAACTTATTAAGGGGTAGATCTTGAATGTCAGCTGGGATCTTATTGTAAAAGCATATACATTGCCCTTTAAAAGATTTCGTAATTTTATTGAGGCGGCTGACATGATTAGCAAGTTTATCTTTGTTTCTTGTATTAACATTATGCCGATCACTATTTTTTTTAAATAATGTAATATTTTTTTTTACGTACATAATGTTTTCAAATATATATTTCACTTGCTGATTGCTTATAACGATGAAGAAAATTATCATAAAGAGTGATGTTAGCATTTATACTTATAATGAATAATTAATTACAGCCGAAGAATGCAAAAGGTTAGTCGAAAGCGTATCGTCATACTGCCTTGATTTGAATCTCAACGAACATTCCGCTCGATTAATAAAAGCGCCAAAATCAGGTAAGATATTTATTACTGTGTATGAGTGTTAGGTATTGTACTTGAATCAATTTAATTGAATTTAGTTTTTTTTTTAATAGAAAACAAGCAGTCGCCTTCGTCCGAAGATAATCCTCTCCTTGAACATACGGAATGTAAGTTTATATTAAATTAATTGATTTAAAAAAATTATATACACCGTATGTCTTTCATGTGGTATGGCATTATATTGATACAAATGATAAAGTATTGACTAAGACATATAAAGATATATTCATAGTTGTTCATATTTTTTAAGTTTATTGGTTCTCATAGTCTTCATACTTTTTTGCTCCATTCATTTTTCCTTGCACCTGTCTTAATTTCTCCATCTTCCGCACCCATTCTACTGCTATTCTGTCTCCATTTGCTCCCCCCCACTCGATGTAGTTATATTTATCTCTCTCTCTTTCCCATCCCACATGCTTTATCAAGTGCTCTGAATCTCCCTCTCGTCTGCATATTTTGCGTTTCTATCCTTATCTGCCACCCAATACTGCTTCTTCTCTTGCAGGTTCCCACCTTTTAATCTTGTCATCATCTTCTGACTTTCTCGTCCCCCCCCCCCCATTTTTTTCAGGTTTGTTGATCTCTTGTTAATTCTTTATATCTTCTATCATACCTTATTCCAAGTATCGTACTATATTGCCATAGCCTTTGTCTCTATTTCTCGTCTTTCTATTAATTTCTGGTTCTTTTCGTCTTCTCGTCTTCTCCTCTTCAATTCTCAAAAAAATATTAATAAAGAATTGATTAAAAGGTAGACATGATTTTTAGGTTAAACCTTCGCAGTCCGTCCGTCCTTCTGTCTGTCATAGTATATACTATAGTATGAAACATAATAGACACTAACGAATATTATTATTATAGCTGCTAGAACAACAAATAATAAAAATAAAATAAAGTAAATGATTAAAAAGGGTCGCCATACCATAAACATGTTTTTCTATACTGTACTGTGGTACGGAACCTTTCGTGTGCGAGTCCGACCTCCCACTTGGCCAGTTTGCCCCGGGTGGAAATCGAACCCGTGACCTTTGGCTCCGCAGTTAACGCCTCTAACCACTCGGCCAATTCGTTTGGTCAGTCTCATAAATGACCAATAACCCTTGATAATCTATAATCCTACAATTCACAGCACACGGCGAAACGAAAAGTCTGTGTCGAGCGATAGCGGAATCCGGTGAGGACCACTTAAAATTGCTGATGCGTCAATGCCTAGCACGAGAGAACTTGTCTTGCGGTTGGCTAGACGTCTTGCTGCCATTGTGTGAACACGCGGCAGATATTGTGATGCCTGGTAAGTTACCGATATTAATTTATTATCCTTATCTTTACTATTATTTACAAGAGGATGAGGCAGAGAGAATATAGACTTCCATCGGTATGACCCCCTCCGCTTGATCGACACTTAACAGTCGTTTCATGCAGGATTTAGTTTCTGTTGCTTGAAATTTGGCTCTTATTTAAGAAGTCATTTCGATCAACAACGTACGTTTTTTTATGGCGCGATTTACTGCATCTACCATTGCACACATCCGCTCTACTGATGTTTTTGTCATTCTGCTGCCAGTCTTGCTTTCCATTCGGTTACATAAAGCACGTATCGTGATAGCCCGAACGCAGCGAACCTGTTTCAAGTCTATAAGACCATATAGCCGTGGTTCGAATCCGGGCGTGTACCAATGTGTTTTTTCTGACTTAAGTACATGAACTATCACTAACTCCGTGCCTCGGAGAGCACCTTAAGCAGTCGGTCCCGGTTGCCGTCAATAGATGGCGGTCGTTACAATCTGCCAACCCGCATTGGAGCAGCGTGGTGGATTTAAGCTCCTAGCCCCTTCACCTTGAGGGGAGGCCTAAGCCCCTGCAGTGGGGTATAAAAAGGGCTGATGGAATGGAACATAAAGCACATCACTTAGAACAGAACAATTGTAATTAAAAAATAATTAAATGACCATGTGGAAAAAACGTTAGTTAAAAAATTAAATACTAAAAAAGTGACCCTCAAAAGTGTGATATAATTAAATAACTGCATTTTTTACCTAGTAATTCAAAACTAGTAAAAAAAAATTGTGGTTGACCATTGGTCGTGGCTATGCTTATTACTAAATATTATCTATGTAGTCTATGGGTCACGCACGATGGTTATCCAAAATCTTTTGTGCTGAGCAAAATCGTTTTAGGACATCACTTTTTCAATATTTTTTATCGAACTTGTTTTTCGTCATAAGTATTTAATCCATAATAATTATAATTTTATTTATTAGGTATTTTTAAAGACATATAGTTAATCTAAAAAGTTGTTTGAAGTAAAATACCCACTGCAGCGCTCCTTGGGTTATAATCTAAAAATCCATTTTGAGATGGTACTTGTGTAATGCAAAACACCGCATCAACATCGGCCAGGCTGTTTCAAAGAAACACATTTACTGTAGCGCCTCCGGTAGCTTATTACCGTAAAACAAGTTTAAGAACCTGCACTGATTTAGTACCTAATGTAGTACCAAAAATCGTACCAACAAATTTAGGGAAACTCATCTACTGCAACACCCCTAATGGCATATAACCGTAAAACACGTCTAAGAATCCGCTCTGAAATGATACCCATGTAATGAGAAAAACTGCATCGGAATTCGGTTCAATAGTTTTTTTTTTGAGAAAAGATTAACATGTAAATAAACCCATAACTCCTTACTCCAAACACATATAGCGTTTCTGTTCAGTTAAAGAAAAAAAATCAATAATTTTAATATCTTATTCCAGACATGTACAGCAATGACATTGATGTAAGAAACTATGTACAAATAAAAAAAGTACCAGGTGGCACTATGAGAGACAGTCGAGTCGTTCCAGGAATCGTTTTAACCAAAAATGTGGCACATAGAAATATGCCACAAAAACTGGAAAACCCTAGTGTGTTATTATTGGATTGTCCGATTGCATATCAACGTGTAGAGGGGAAATTGACTTCTTTGGAACCGGTTCTCATGCAGGTGAGCTGGTAGACTTTGTTGAATCCATTTTGAGGTAGACAATGACAATGTTATCTTCAGTAATAGTTAATGAAACTAGATATGAAATGTAATAGTAGGTTTTATTATAAACTCCGTAAAAAGGTATGACATTGACATATAATTAAGTACCGGCGACGAAATGCCACTGGCACTGGGCGGAAGCGATTTGCCTTTTTTCTCCCCACGCTTAAATCTAATAAGGCGTAGTCTCCCTGATTGGAACAATCTGTAGTTTATATCAATCTGTTATAGACCAAGGTTGATACTTTTTTTTACTGCAATGGTTACTATTCTAATTCAAACTTTCTCCAAGATCTTCCAGAGCTGAATCTTTAAGTAATGTACTCGAGAGGTAGGACAAAGCGAGTTTCCGCCAGACAAAGTCAGACGAATCAATAGGTATTTAATTTTGTACTATATTTCTAGGAACAAGAATATTTGTCTCGTTGTGCAGCCCGAATCTCAGCACTCCGTCCGAATATAGTGTTAGTTCGTGGTTCCGCCGCCAGGGCTGTTCAAGACGCATTAAGAACTGAAGGTGTAGCTTTGGCGACAAACGTACGAGAGCCAGCCCTGAGAAGAGTAGCTAGGTGCGTACGCGCCGACATCGTAACATCTATCGATGCAAGAATTGGTATACCAAAGCTAGGAACTTGTGCTAACTTCCATGTTTGCAACTGTGAGTATTGATTTTTATGAGTATATTTTATTAGATTTTTTATTTGTATTGTATTTGAATTTCATTTAGTTTTTATTTATAAAAACTATTTTTCATTTATATCTGGATGTAGTTATAAATAAATACGCTACCTCCAACTAGAAACAAGGTTTTACTGAAATATATTAAAGTAAATGTATAATACAAAGTTCAATATTAACATTATCCCTTATATAGAAATATGTTCAAACTGTAATGTTGGTACATAAGGACCTTGGATCAAAATTTTTAACACATGGTTTTTATATTTTTTCCAAAAAATAGACCAATCTATAGCTTCTGCCTAAAATTGAAAAAAAAGTCTGTAATTTTTTTAATTATTTTTTTCCAAAAATTTATTAGTAAAATGTCTCCGGGACGTCATCTGGACAGTTACTTATTATATTATCTTAGACTTATTTATTTATTTATTTATTAAAGCACAACCACATCACATATATTCATACAATAACCAAATAATATTCTATAGTATTATTCTTATATACATGACACTTATGGTGTACATAACATTTACAATAAGGTAGCATTAGGTAGTCACTCTGAACTCAAACAAAAAGGCGGCCCAAACTAAGGCCTCCTGCGCGATAAATCCTGCAGTCTCCGCTTGAAAGTGTCAAACGAGCCACGAAAGACGTCAATCTCTGGGTCACGAGTTTGGGAGGAATTATACTCGTGTATGATTCTACACAGTGGAGATTGCAAACCTAAATTTGTTCTCGAAAAAGGAGTGGAAAATATTTTATTTATTTTATGCCTGGGGTAAGAGTAAGGGACAGTTAAAGGTACCTTATCCAGAAGATGGCTGCATCTGATTCGGTTGTTGATTAATTTAAAAAGGAAACATAGGTCCAGAACAAGCCTGCGATCACGTAAGGTGCTCATTCTGAATATGGTCAAACGTTGGTCGTATGGGTTCCTATGGGAAAAGCCACTGTAGGAGAAAGCCAGGTGTCTGGTGAAAACGCGTTGTATGTTCTCAATTCGTTGCGAATGGACAGCGTAGAAAGGGGACCATGCAACACTCGCGTACTCAAGATTGCTGCGCACAAGAGCATTGTAGAGAAGTATTTTGGTATTAGGGTTTTTAAAGCCAACTGTATTTCTTTTCAGGAAACCAAGCATTTGGGCTGCTTTTGTTACTGTTTTATTGACATGGGAAATAAAGTTTAAGTTGTTATCGATGATGACACCCAAATCTCGTATTTCTTTAACTTCTGATAATGACACGCAGCCAATCTTGTACTCAGTCACAAGTGGTTTTTTTTCCTTGTATATCTAATATGAAAACATTTATCAATATTGAGAACCATAAAATTTACGTTGCACCAATCCACAATTTCGTTAAGATCATCTTGTATTAATTTAGCATCAATATTTGATTTCACAGGTCTATAGATTTTTAAATCGTCGGCAAACAAAGATATTTCACAGTGCTTAATTCGGCAAGTTACATCGTTAATGAAAATAAGAAACAGTATAGACTAAATAAAGTCA
Source organism: Luffia ferchaultella (assembly GCA_949709985.1). NCBI lineage: Eukaryota > Metazoa > Arthropoda > Insecta > Lepidoptera > Psychidae > Luffia > Luffia ferchaultella. The sequence goes on from OX453252.1 coordinate 2,281,820, forward strand.
TTATATTTGAATCGATTCATGAGGATTAGTGTTACATTTGACGTAGTGACCCTTTCTTTATATTTTTCATTTAATTTTAGCTTTGGTATTTTACCGTGGAAAGCAGTGCAATAAGCTCAACCGCCCAGATGACGTCACAGTGACAATTACAATGTCAGATGAATTTTCATAAATATCTGGCAAATTAGTAAATAGAATTTTTTTTTTTATATGTTACTCTAGAACCTTATTTCTATTTTATTTTGATTACCATCAGTGTTACTTCAAAATTTTGGTCCAAGCCCATTATGATTTATGGCCTGTCGATTGAGTGGTTAGAGACCCTAACTGCAGAGGCAAGGGTCGCGGATTCAATTTCCGCCCGGGAAAAATATTTGTGTGCATGAACATGTGTACTTGTTCCGTGCCTGGGTGTAAAAATATCTATATATGTATATATGTTATTAAAAAAAAGAATATTTAAGTTTGAATACCAGTTGTCTAGTACCCCATAACACAAGCAATACTTGCTTACTTTGAAACTAGATGGTGCTGTGTGGGATGTCCCAGGTATAATTATTATTACTTATATGATATCTGCATGATAGCCCAACTGTACACCAAAATGGCGCTCTGTAAATCTAACAACAACCCAGACTTAAGTATTTACGTTTGGCATTGAAGCTCTAAGGATCATATTATTGTTATAAAACTGCTGTACAAGTCCAAAGGCGCTGAAGTTATGCAGCCATGATTATAATTTGTCATGATTATAGTTGTACTTTAGATGTAGAAAAGAGTATTAACCATTTGCAACTTTTTTGCATAGCTATTATAAGGCATATAATTGCATAATTTTGGCCCCTCTGGAACCTTTTCGATAATTTTTTTCTGGAAGTCGTGATAGCCCGAGCGCAGCGAACTTGTTTCAAATTTATGAGGCCGTTAGGCCGTGTTTCGAATCCGGGCGTATAACAATGAGTTTTTCTGATTTGAGTACATAACCATCACTGACTCCGTGCCTCGGAGAGCACGTTAAGCAGTCGGCCCCGGTTGCTATCAATAGCTGGCGATTGTTACAATCCGACAAATTTAAGCTCCAAGCCCTCTCATCCTGGGGAGGCCTAAGCCTTTGCTGTGGTAAATAATGAGCTGATGGAATAGAAACTTTTCAAACCTTACCTAATTTAACAGCTCGTTCAAATTCAAATTCAAATTCAAAAAGTTTTTATTCAATATAAGATGTTTGCACACACTTATTGAAATTCGTAAAAATTGATTAGGTACCGGTTCAAAAACTAGGAGGAGAAGAACCGGCAAGAAACTCCTCTCTGTTTATTTTATTTAAATATATGTCTTTCTTAATTGTTTTTTTTTTAATTTAAAGTCTTACAACTATTACAATGATGTCCATGCGCACTTATCATTTAAATACTCGCTAATACAATAGTAAGCTTTTTTCATGAGTTGGACTTTAACTCGCTTTATAAATTGATTAGAATTCAAGTCTAACATTTCTTTTGGAATTTTATTATAAAAACGGATACAATTTCCCATGAAAGAATTATTAACCTTTGAGAGCCTGAACCTGGGAATTGATAACAAATGCTTATGTCTTGTATTTAAGTTGTGGCCATCACCCACCCTAGAGAAAGCATTTATGTTTTTATGTACATAAATTATATTTTCATAAATATACTGACAAGGGACTGTCAAAATATTACCTTCTCTAAAATAAGCCTTTACACTATCTCTAGATTTTAATTTATATATAGCTCGAATAGCCCTTTTCTGCAGAACAAATATTATCGTGTACAACCATTGTTCATCTTTAGATGTTTCTGTAGTAAAGGCCAAATATCAGGATACAAAAGTTCATTGTCACTACAATTCTACTATATGAGTTTTCACTTTTCCTATAGATAACATAAATAAATTAATATAACTTGAGGATAAAATGAAATTTGCATCGAATATTATAGTAACGGGCCGCCTATCGCGAAATTTACGAAAGTGTGACATTAAATTTATTTAACATTATTTTATTATGTTATACATATACGAGGTGTTTAGTTGTACGTAGTCCACAGACCAGTCAACCTATAGACCACGCTTTAATAAACGTTAGTACGAAAACGAAATCGCCAAAAAGTGGCGGGGTGCGGGGAGAGGTCGGCTAGTTTTCATTGGCTCGTTCAAAATTGACAATTTAATGGCTTCCAACGTGCTTCCAACTGACGGCTCACTAGTGAGGGGCAATACTTCTTTTGCTATCGATAATTGAGTTCATGTTATTACGGAAAAATAAAAAACATGTTAATTTCTATTCATAGGTATATTTGAACAATAATCTTCTTAAATACTAAAAATTAAAATAATGTTATGAATACTGTGTTGTATTTGTCTACTATTAAACAAAATTATATACGGTTGAAGAATATGGAAATTATGAGAAAATTTTAACTTTGTCTCTTGCAAAACGATATTTAATATTATTTCAAATAGTCTGACGTCACACATAAATACGCCGGGCGGTGTTGCCTTCTCTAACAGGACATTTTAATCATTCATAACTGTGTAAATAATGATTATTTTTTTAAAATTCTTTTACTGCCATAATATATTTGGAGTTTTCTAAATATATTATGATATATTTGTTATATCATATAAGATAATTAAAAAAAAACAACTAGTGTATTCCACTGTATTCCTATACATCGATAAGTTCTCTTGTGAAATAAATTGTTTATTTTCCAGTTCTCCTAGAAGCTGCTTCAACGAGTGCACTTTTCGTTTTAATAGACGGTTTGCGTCTTTCAAACGTTTTAATGTAACATTTTTTTTCTTGACTTTTTGTGAAAGGTCAATGACAGCTCTGTAAAGACGTCGTTTTCTAGGTGTGCTGTAAGTAGATGGTATACTTAATAATGAATCAACACTAGTATTTTGCTGAAAGACTGGTGTAGATATGTCTCGGTTTACAGTTTCATAGTTCGCAGAAGTTGATGGCATGTCAAGAATATTTTGAACACTTCCCTGTTAATTGAAAAAAAGGGCATAAGTACTTAGATATAACAAAATGGTTACAAGGCATAGCAGTTTAAAATGATGTATATATATTAAATACATACAGTCATTGGAATGTTGATTGTATCGGCATTAGAAGTTGGGTGGGTATTCAGTGTAAATATTATTTGTTCTGCAGCGGTTCCTGACGTAGTTATTGCCTCTACAAAATTTTGAGGAACCTGCATAAAAATTTAAAAGTATTCTGTAATTTAGGTATCGATATTATCAACCTACTAGCCAGCTGGTACTACTATTATGCTGCAACACATTATTTTTATTATTATTATTATACACTATACGTACTATCATGTAAGATCGATGATTGATCGAAGACGAATGGGAAACGAATACAAAATCATTATAATTAATAACATACCAAACATGGCAACATTGGTGTAGGAACTGCAGTTTCGAATAGAATGTGCCGATTTTTGCTTGTAGGGCGGAAAGAATCCTCAGTGAAATGACGAGAACAAATTACGTGGTTTTTCCCAGGAAACCAGTTATCTCTTTTTGTAGCGTCAATCCATTTTTGTTTTATTACAAAGCACTTTGGAAATCTTAAAACGAAGTAAAATAATTACAAGTAGCTACAAGATTTCAAAGCACACACACACACAATTAAATTAATTCAAGCAATCCCACACCGGCACGACACGAGTGATGTAAATAGGCAAAAGTTATCAATGTTGTAAACAAAGAAATATTTTAGTTTGTTTTAGTGTATATATTTTTTACCTTTTTTAATATTTTCAAAATTAGAAATAGCATAGGTACATTAAAATTGCACATATATTACAAGTAGACATATGTTACAAGCTGATATGACACTACGACAAAAAAAAATTTAGGCATATATATGGCTACATTATTTTGTAACATGCGAAGCCAGGGCGGATCGCTAGTAATACATGATATAAGTAGGTAATACATAATATCCAGATTTTTTTTTTATTTAAATACGTATTTATCACTTGCTTAATATAAATTTTGTCGATAACTTATTTTATAAATTTACATTGTGTCTCGTCACTAGCTTACACTTGCCAATGACAGAGTGAAATAACCTTATGTGAATTTAACTATGCAAGAAAGAGATAGGAAAAAAGACATCAACGCAAGCTCTTGTTTATGTTTTAGTTTTGTAATGAATTATTTAAGTGATTAACAAAGTAATAATTACCTACTGGTGAAATGTGATGCCATCTTTCGGGCGACTAGACGTTGCACTACACTTTCCACACCATTTCACTGCACAATACGGCATCATAACAGCTTAATTTAATTTTTCTTTGGGAACCCGGCGACTATTTTTGAATTGACAGTCGCCGGCGGAATGACACGAAAAGGGGGCAGGGCCGGCTTCTATGGTAGTGTCACTACCATATCCTTGGTGAATGCTACTCCCTATCAAAGCGTGGTCTATAGGTTGACTGGTCTGTGACGTAGTCCAAACTTATAGAGCGTGTAGGGCTTACCTAACAAAATTTAAAAAAAATATAAAAAAAGTAATGAAAAATGAAACTTTAAATGTTTTCTCGGTAACCGTTAGTCTGCGCCATCTGCTCAATTGAAACTTTTTGTTTAGTTTGGTAAGTTCTACACGCTCTATAAAGTTGGACTACGTTGAGACGAACACGGTGTATAGTTACTATAGGTGCTAATACTTTTGTGCTAAGATATTTGAGTGTATCCATAAATCTTGTCAATTAGTTGGGTTTTAATAGAGCTATATAATTTATGATATTACAGATTCTTCAAAAACGTTGATGATTTTAGAAGGCTGTGCAGTGCCTCATCTTGGATGTTCTATATTGTTAAGAGGATCGTCATTACAAGAATTGGCGCGTGTAAAACGCGTCGCTAAATTCATGCTGCTGGCATGCTACAATTGGAAATTGGAAAAATCGTTCCTGAACGACATAGAAGCGGTTTTACCGGAGCCGGGCATGAGTTTTGATGAAAACTGTGACGACGATGTTGATGTTGATAAAAGGGAGTTTGATACGAAATCCGTAGATATAGAAACACAAAATGGAAAGTTAGACGTGAACGATCCTTTACAAACGATTGGAACCAAAAATTATTTACGAAAAACTGACAGCGATAAAACTTTGAGTTGCGGAGTTCCTATTAGAGATAATAGTGACCCGTTAAGGGCTAGACAGTTATCTATTGACGACGATGAATTTTTCCCTAAAGAAGATACCAAATTAAAAGCAGACACTCATAATGATAGGTGAGAAATATTAACTTTGATTATAAAAATTACGAAGTTAGAAAAACCGGTCGGGTGCGAGGGTTCCATACCACTATACAATATACATTATTTGTGTTATTGTGTTTTTTCCTAGTACATGATCACGATTCCCGATCTATATTGTGAACCCCACATTCTTTTCCCAGGCCAAATATAGTTCATATACTATAAATATATATTCGGATTCAAGAATGTATTAAAAAAATTAAAAGAGTTCTGATGAAAATCCAGAAAAAATTTCCCATTTTAACAATAATAATTAATACTTTTGTTAGTGTCGGAATAGACCTCAGTTGTTATACGTTTTGGTGCACGCAATAACTTTTGGTACAAAAATCTATATGGGAAAAGGTCTATTTAAAAAAAAAATCTATTTTCGTTAAAAATTGCCTGGACCAAATGTAGAGTGCCAACCATAAAGGTATATATACTAGCGTAAGAGAGGAACACAGTGTGCGAATGACATCCAGCTCTTTGCGGAAATCCTACATGCGGGAAAGAAATGCAAGAAAATCTGACATAAAACCTCTTTGAACACATTTAGTCTTCATTACTCACTTGTCAAAATAAGGTCCAGCTTTGTTTTCTATTTTGTGTTATAATCGTTTTGAATTCTACAAAAATTAAGTCTTGTGATAAAAATGGTGTAGTGTTCAGTTTTAAATTGCACTGTAACATATGTTAATAATCCAAATAAAGAGACATTTCACCGGTAAGTACTGCCAATAACATATTGTTATCTTAATGCTTATTTTTATAAAAAGCGATCCTAAATTTACTTGGTTATACATCAGTAGTATACGGTAAATACTTTATTTTGTAAATAATTTGTTATTTTAAACAATTATGTGTACGATACAAAAATATTGTGTAAAATTACAATCAAACAATGAAGCATAGGGATTGCACAAAATGTATCGATATGTCGATATTTTCAAATATAAATATTTTGTAAATTTGATATTACCTAATTGCACCTGTTCCACTGGAATGATGTCGTTAACTGTTTTTAAACATATTGTGAGGTTTATTTAGCCTGGCAGCACATTGTAAGAGAAAGTATGACATCTATACATATATACTACACATAGGGTATATATGTAAATACAAGACTTTTTCAAATGAAAATATAAGATATATACACAATTAATTTTAATCGTTATTTATTTATGATTTAAAATCTGATGCTCTATTTAATTTTAATCGTTATTTATTTATGATTTAAAGTCTGACGTTCTATCTGTTCTCTGATTATGAACGTCGTAAATAATTAAACTTTGAATGACAAAACTACTGTATACAATAGTTTAACCTCATTTTCCTCTAAGAAACTGCGGTGTTAAAAAATGCTTCCTGATAATGATGACTATTTCATAATATCCAGGTTTCCTGTAAACACGGTTAGCATAGAACAATGGAAAAAAATGTTAAATAGAACAGGTGGGACTCCTCGAAAACATTCTTTGGTTTGCAGTAGACATTTTACGGATAACTGTTTTGTCTAACTAAATCACCGACGACTTTTGAAGAAAGGATCTATACCTACTGAATTTGTGCCGTTAGGGGTTTCTTTTTTTTTCATATGTGCTTACTAAGTAGGTATATTAAGTAATATACTAATAATACTTAATATCTAAAGTCAGAGCATTTATGCCAACTGTAATTTCTGTACAGGTCAATCTGAAGACCAAGCGATCGGTGTCAGCGTACGTTTACCGGGATATATCACCAGGACCTTCAACTTTAGAGCCTAAACCTTTATTTCAGCACTAATATAAAATGGATTTGAAGAAAAGTCCATCACAGTGAAAATATCAATTTTAGGCAAAGTATCACTTTGTCTTTTACAAAAACATGTTCCTTTATATTCAAATAACACTTAATTACCTATTACACAAAGAAACAAAAGATATTATAGACTAGTCCAAGGCAGCCAAGGCATAATTTGTGGTGTAGTGAGACGACGCGACACTCAATCGAGTAGACAATGTGACGTCATGGGCAGTAAGAATCCACCAGTCAAACCGCACGAAAATACATAATAATAATAATAACGTGCACATTACAACGTCGTGGCCCCAAACTAAGCATTAGCTTGTGTTTTGCGTACCAAGCGAAGACATCACATACATACAACAACCAAGACCCGGTACCAGTATCGATATTCATTATATAAATACTGACCCGACCTGGGATTCGAACCGGGACCTCCAGCTTCGTAGGCAGGGTCGCTACCCACTAGGCTAAGCGGTCGTCAAATTAATAAATATCAATAATTTATTTCTCAGTCATTTATTGACGAATTTAAAAAAACTTTCACTGTTTTATTAGTTTTGGTTTATCTTTCAATTCTATCGAGTTAAATTGTATATTTTGAACATCATGAACTTCTCTATTGTAAATGTTTTTGTTTTGTACATTCTCATTTTTTTGTTTACAAAGAGTTAAAATTTTGTTGTTATGCGTTGCAACGTGACGTATTGTAATTAAAAATAAAAATCGTTTATTTATATTGTTTTATTTATTACTTGGCTTGTATTCAACTAAATATTAAAATTTCCGTAATGATGTTAACGCTTTCTTTACTTCTGCAAATTTTTTATTATCAACTGTTAACAAAAAACAATATTTATTGGAGTAAAGGAAATGGCATTTGAATTGACTGATTGATGATTTGTCATTTTAAAAAACTAAAAGTTAGGAAAAGTAACTCAAAACAAAAATTATGTAGTATAGCAGATTCAAAATAATAAATAGGATTGCCGATTACGACTTATGATATCGCGGTAATTTCAACGACACATTATCATGAAAGTACTACGTGCTATCGATAATATAAAAAACACCCATGCACATCACTAAAACTGGCTCAACCACATGTGAATTTTGCACACATACTCATTTCCGTTTCGGTCATGCGATGTTTAGATGTCAGTTGGTCTCCTACGCTAGTATATATATGTCTATGGTGCCAACCCTCCTTAGTAATGTTTATTAAATATTTTATAGTACATGAACAATTCTATAAAATCACGTAAAACAATCACGTCGTTTCATACTTCCTTATTTATAATATTAATATCTGTATTATTTTGTATTCTGATTTTTCATTCTTTCAGATGGTCAACCGACGATACAGTGTTATCAATGTCCCCAAATGTGATCATTCCTGCACCGTATTTGGAGACTGAAGCCGGTAGAAAATGTCCACTACGCCAATACTTCCACGATCCATTGTTTCACCCAGCCAGACAAAGAGCTGTGCTTACACCGAAAACACTAAGACGAAAGCTAAGCAAGCACAGTGAAGATGATCAGATTTTTCTGAAGGTAAGCCATTTCTATTTTCCTGTGCCGTTCAAGGCTTGCTCGCTCTTAATTGTTGTGTAAATCAAAGATGGTTGTTATAAAAAATGTAAATGAAAAGTATATTATATTTTATTCTTATTTATATGTCCATGTATATTTTTTTTTGTAACGACCGCCATATATTGACAGCAACCGGGACCGACTGCTTAACATGCTCGCCGAGGCACGGAGTCAGTATTGCTTTTTAGAAATGAGCTTGCATTGCTACTTGAGTACTGAAATAGAATAATAATAATAATACATGGGACTTCCCACACAGCGCCATCTAGTCCCAAAGTAAGCAAGTATTATGCTTGTGTTTTGGGTTACTAGACAACTGATATATATACTTAAATATTCTTTATAATATATACATATATAAATATATTTTTTTTTATATATAACAACCAAGACCCGGTACCAGTATCAATATTCATCATATTAATACTGACCCGACCTGGGATTCGAACCGAATGAAAAACGAACATTCGAAAAGAATGTACGATATATGGCAGACTGTAACTCAACCAATATAAATAGTATTTGTTCACTGCTCCATGTGACCAATGAATAAACCAATAAATTAGTTCCTTTCATTACTTCAGGATCTACATCCATTCCTGACGAAACCAATAACGACTGGTCCAGATGATTTAGCTTTGAAGGCCTTGCTCGCAGATTTCAGAGCTACTGGTTGCAGAGTGGTAACCAGCTCACACAGACGTAAGTATGTCAACACCGGAAATTTTTATGGACGTAACATAAACAGCGAATTTGTTCGGTCTTTGTCGGACCGGCTCGAAACCGCCCGCGTTCCGTGCGAACCCACTGCATCGTTCGAGTTCGGTGATGGCCACATTCGCGCATCATCTCGTTTTACATATTAAATTTCCGACCGCTGCTCTCCGATACATAAATTAAAAAAATACAAGAGTTTTACAATATGGCGCATGTTAGAGTGACCTGTTTTCTGGCGTCTTCTTGTAAAACTCCGCCATTAACCGTATTTATTTCGTTTCGTATTTGGATGGATAATTGTTCTAATTAATGCCCTTTCAATAAATTAAACAAAAAAACTTTTATATACATATATGTATTGGTGGCAGTGGGTTCTGTGCGCGCGCTTAGTGATACGTACGGTGAGTTCTTTCTACGTTTGTTCCGTACCCCGACACTCTAAAATGAAATAAATTAATTTATGGACATTCATCATCATCATCGGCCCATTTTTTACCCCACTGCAGGGGCTTAGGCCTCCCCCAGGGTGAGGAGGGGAGCTTGGAGCTTAAGTCCACCACGCTGCTCCACTGCGGGTTGGGAACTGTAACGACCGCCATCTACTGACAGCGTCCGGGACCGACTGCTTAACGTGCCCTCCGAAGCACGGTGTCAGTGATATTGTGTACTTAAGTTAGAAAAACTCATTGGTACACGCCCGGATTCGAACCATGGCCCTATGGGGCCTTATAAATTTGAGACAGGTTCGTTGTACTCTGGGCTATCACGACAGTGGACATTCATTTCTTATAAATTCTCACGTCACCTTTACACTGACAATCACGACACTTCATTTAATTTTCTCTTTTGTGGTGGTTTTTCTTCTGGCAAGTTAGAATTCCATTGCACGTTTTTTTACAAATATGTACAGCATTATTTTTACTTCCAGTGGACTGCCCCCTATACAAACCTTGTTTTGTAAGAAAGTCACCTCAACGCGATACTGAAGTCGATCAAACTATAGATAAGCACAGCGAGCCTCCTGATCCGTTAGCACCAGAAAACCATCAAAAATTAAGCTTATTGTGGTACAGCTATAGTAACAAATCGCCGAATGTGCCAGATTTTTGTGTTAATCCATGGTAAGTTAATTTGTGTAAAACCTAATAATGTTACAATGGATTACATTACAATACAATGGATACAATTGGATCAATACAATGTCTGTAACTTCAACGACTTACGAACGAAACTTTACAGGACACGAAAACTCAAATAAAATGTAAAATACACTGCATTTTTATGCATCAACACAAACAATATATATTGTGTATATGTGATGTTTGGTAGAAATGCTCAATATTTCTATGTTTTCTTTAATATCTATTAAATTATGAAATTGAAAAATATAAGAATAATACAGTCCGATTTCTCATAACGAGCTGTTTCAATCGATATGTCATATTATGCCCTTTTTAAATTTTCTACTTTGCCCCCCAAAATGAGACTGTTTATCGCTTACATATTCTTGTAAAACATAAGTGAGGTCCTATATTCTTTTTTTTTTAATTAGTTCAGACTTCGTAGTTTCGGAGATGGTTAATTTTCGTGTATTTTTTCTTATATCTTTTAACTTGTCCATTAAAGAAATTGTAAAAACAATATTGGTATTTCTTATTACAAGCGATTTCATTTACCTATTTATGTCACATTGATGCAATAGGATTATTATTATTTTATAAATTATTCGCCTCCACAATAAACCCTTGACATGAGAATTCATTTACTGCTTAGGTTTTTCTGTAAAATATAAGAGTAAGACTAATATTCTGTATTCAAAATTTAAAAAAAGCTCAGTAGTTTCGGAGACATGTTGGGGGAATGATAAATTTTCATATATTTTCTGTAACAAACTATAAAATTGTAAAAGAAAATATGTATATTATGAGCACTTTCATTTGATATGTCACATAATGCTCAAGTAAAAAGTTTTTTTTTATTAGTTTCTATTTACCGCCAAAATGAAATCTCGTACATTTACTCTATATGTCCAAGGAAACTAGACTGTGGCAACAGAGTGATCCTATAAGCGTTCCGTTTTTCCCATTTGATGTACGGAACCATAAAAATGGGATAAAACTTCTTATTTTGTATATATCCTATATATATCCAGGTTAGCTACAATGGAGATGTACGGCCGCCACGACATATCACTTGGTGCATTCTTCGATAAATTCTGCTTCAACGAAGACTGCAAGTGTTCCTCATCAAACTGCCCTGTACCTATGAACCAGCACATCAGAAGGTGACTATCTACTTAAATTAATAAGTATCTCTCCTAATGTACGCAGTCCTTCGCTACTTGCATCCAGTAGATTCCCGCCGCCTGTAGCAGGTCATCGTTCTACCTAGCTAAAAACTAGAAAACTCTATTTTCTGATACATGATCTCCATTCTAGAACATTTCTACCCCGGTCTTGTGGTTCTGTCCCCGGCCCGATGCCACATCTTGTGAATTTCGTTCTTTTGAATATCTTCGCTGCGAATTCCATACCTTGTTGCATGATCTGTTTTCATTAAGTATTTTTGGTATGGTAGTTTGTCCGTCCATCCGTCCGTCAGCCTGTTCATACGTGTGTTCATGCTCAGTGCTTTGTCAGCTTTGAGTCGTTGAGTTTAGCAAGTATGCGCCTTCTAGTTTGCTACATTCATAGCTCAGTGGTAGTGGGTCTACAGAGGTATACCAAGTACGTACCTCTAGCGTAGTTTAAAGCTAGGCTCCCACGGTGGCGAATTTGTAGCGCGACGAAATCGCCGCAATTTAAACTTTTTTTTTGGTAGCACGCACGGCGTTAGATTTGCCGCTAACTTCAATTATTCCAAAATAGATTTCCTAGAAACTGTATGTATTTGTGCTTTAATTTTGAGAACCGGATCAGAAGAAGAGACGGTATTGGGTTCGTTCCTTACTCAATGAAAAATGCCAGTTTTATAAATTACTAGAGCAAGCTCGAGTCGTGATAGCCCAAAGCGCAACGAACCTGTCTTAAATTTATAAGACCAAAGGGCCATGGTTCGAATCCGGGCGTGTACCAATGAGTTTTTCTGACTTTAGTACATAACTATCACTGACTCCGTGCCTCGGAGAGCACGTTAAGCAGTCGGTCCCGGACGCTCTCAATAGATGGCGGTCGTTACAATCCCCAACCCGCAGTGGAGCAGCGTGGTGGATTTAAGCTTCAAGCCCCCCTCACCCTGGGGGAGGCCTAAGCGTCTGCAATGGGGTAAAAATGGGCTGATAAAGTGAAGTGAAGAGCACCCTCATAAATGTTTAATTACTATCGAATGATAATTAATTTCTTCAAAATTTTTCTCAACGTTATATCGCTGCTCATTACTTACCATCAAGATACAAATTTAAGGAACTCTGTTGTCTGTTTTCAATTTCAACAATTATTTTTTCTACGTCAACATCGTTCGCCGCAGGTGAAGAAGACATATTTTTAAATTACGGGCGAACTAGCTTGGGTGAGTATTATTGGCGAATGCGGCGCGAGTTGTGCGATTATACTTTACTGTGTAGTTGGTACTTTATCGTTATCATTTCAACAATCATTACTGTACTAAATAAATAAATAATAATCAATGTATATTAAGACAGTCTTATTAAGCAGTGATTTATAATTTTGGTAGTGGTTTGTCCGTCCGTCCGTCCGTTCATTCGCGCTCTAACGTCGTTGTAATCCAACGGATTTTTTTTAAACTTGGTACAGATTTGTACAAATTTTAAAGCTGATGGAGCTAATGAAGGAAGCGATGGTTTCTTTATGTTCCAAAGAATGTTTTTTAAACTACAGAGGTTCCATTTGACCTCTAGTTTAGCATGTACCATTTTGGAGCTGATTGCACCAAACGGTTGCTTCATTTACGATAGTTAGTTCCCAGCGGATTTTTTTGAAAATCGACAGAGAGGTTTCCTTTTGATCTAAAGTTTTGCAAGTCCTGGTGGTCTATAATAAACTTGTCCAAGAATCTGTTTTGAGGTGATAATTATGCAATGCAAAAAAGTACGATAATACCAGCCCAGTCGTCTTATAATTTGATTGTAGCGCCACCTTTTGGGTCCTAGCATGGCTAGGAACCATCGTCTAAACAAATAAACATATTGTGCAAATATGATCCGAATCGGTCAAGTCGTTTAGAAGTTACACAATCACAGACGTACCAAGCATTATATATTATTAAAATTTTTAAAACTAGGTCACAAAATTGGTTTCAATGGTGGTCTACAACTAATTAATCTAAAAACAAAAAACGCGCTTGACCAATCGACTCGCCCAATCGCGATCTGTGTCGTAAAGTAGACGAAAAGTGTTTTCTTCACTCCGTTACTTCCCTGTGAGTTTCAAGTTTCTCATGATGCGATATTGACTTTTAGTAATATATAAATTTATTCATTTTATACAGGTTCGTTCACGGCGATGGGTGCATCACAATCACGTGCAACACAATCGGCCACAGCAATGTTGACAAGATCGACGAAGGACAGTCCAAACAGGTATAGTTTAATGCAATAAAAATAATATGAAAATGCTCACGCCTTAACACACATTGCACTGGCAAAGTATTAACTTTACAGGCTAGTTTTTTTTTTTTTTAAATCCTTCTTCCCCTGCCCGTTCGTGAGCAACAGATGATGACAAAAGCAAACTTCCAAATTTACCTATAAAATATTAGCCGAAACAACTTGCAGGGATAAGTTGTTCCCTCCACCAAAATGCCATGGATTGGAATTTTAAATAAAAAATGAAAGACAAGTATAATAAAAATACAGAGTATTTTCGTCAAGCATCTTTGCTTTCGTGCCAGGAGGCAATTCGGCGATTACGAGCAAGCATGTCAACATTTTGGTCTGCCCACTATATGTCAAAGACATCGATTTATGGACATGTTGTATTTATATGATTTGCGTAATGGACGCATGGAATGCCCTGAGCTGGTGGGTGCGCTGGCATTTAGTGTGCCGCGGCGTCGGACTCGACACTCGCATTTATTTCATGTTCCTTTTGCAAATACGCGACACGGTCAAAATTCCCCTATTATACGTATCGTCACTTTTAATAATAATTTTTTACCCAACATTGATATATTTGGTCCCACAAAAGCATCTTTTAAGAGACTGTTAAAAAGGTTCATCGACTAAGGGGAGTGTATCTGTGTCGTGATTTTAATAACCAGTACTGGAGGGTTCATACAATGTATGTAATGAATGAAAAACAGTCTGAAATGTTTTCTGTATTAAGTTATGTACATGTCTTGTGTATTTCCTAGTTTATTTAATTTATATTTCTTGTTCTTTTTTATACTTACTTGATTATGTTATGTAGTTTTATCTGTGAAAACAATTATTGGCTGTATATTTTCCTGACTTAGATTTATATTTGTATTTAGTTGTTAAATCTGTTGTTTTCCTTTACATAAATAAATAAAAAAAATTAAATAAATCTGTGAAGGGGTTGCCTATAACCTGTACCTATAACTATGCGTCGAAATCAAATCAAATTTTTCATTATTTTTTGTTTTCATTTATTTAAGGTAAACCAACATCATACGTACAATTCATTCACAAGAAACATTTGTCTTTATACTTAAAACTAGTACGAATAACAATTATAGGTTTACTTGTAAGGCAGTTATTTTAGGATTGCTAGATAAAATTAAATGTTTGTTTTTAATTACTGCAAATGTATAGATAACTTAGTACAGCATGCGGTGACAAATCACAAACACATAGACAAAATACGCAACCAAAAAGTTAAACAACCAAGTGCGTAAAAATAAGCTATTAGTTAAATGAAAACTATCAAAGGAGCACTATTCCATACAGGTATGTGGTCGTAGTAGCCTCCGCCTAAAGCTATGAAAACCGTCCCCAAAAATATCAATCTCAGAGGGAGGACAAACGCTGCAAGCATCATTGTAAAGCCTACAGCATAGGACCACTATGACCAACATTGGTTCTAGCCACCGGAACATAAAATAGATTTTTATGAACATAACGTGAATTCGGTCTTGGTACATGGAATTTAACATTTACCAGCAGCTCCGAGCTGGCCGGGCGGGCGCTCCATCCGGAAATTAATATTATTTAACTTTTTTAATTATTTGTGAGTTGTTTTAAAAGGCTTCACACTAAGGGCCTAACGTTCTTGTTTAACGAATTGTATTTATTTACAGATAATGTTTTGGTCGCGATGCTGCGAGTGTGGTGCCTCCAGTCACGCGTGTCGTCTCTCTCGCACTTCTCTATCTATGTCTTTCGCTAAATATGTAGAACTGAGGATCAGAGCGCCTCGCTACCAAAGCACAGCTACTTGCAGACATCCTATGCATGCGCATGCACATTATTTCGCTAAAGGACTCACTACCGCTTGTTTCAGGTAAGGATAGATGTATTGAATAAACAAAAAATCTGCTGGAAAACAACGACGTTAGAGCGCGAATGAACAGACAGACAAACTACTATACCAAAATTATGAAGTACTGGCACTGCTTAAAAAAACTCGTAATGTCATAGAGGTAATCAGACTAGAATAGGCGAGCTCTATAAAGCCCTTAATGGTTGGGATGCAGTTGCGCATGGGAGAAAAAAAGATGGAAAATAACTACCTAGTTGTATCCTTATTTTACTTATAAGCTAAATTTGACAAATTTGTAATACACAAAGACCGAGAAGAGAGACTAACATCTATGTAACCAATCGCGTGGACCATACGCGCGTCCTGCTCCTCTCCCTTCTCACCCTGTGACTCAAATGTAATAACTTCTGTTCTTGAAATAAACGGCCAGGACTATTCCTCAACTGAACTAATTCAAAGCTAGGTACCCACTACACATATAGAGTTTGCGAATTCTCGACGAATCTGTGCTCAGAACAATTTTACGAAATGGGTGACAAAGCGGCTCAGTAAGCTTGCGTGGTATAAAAATGAACTGCTGTAGCAATATTAGACATCACAGGTGGTATTTGTAAAGGAAAATCAAGTACATCCCTATGTTGATGTAATTTCTGCATTGTTGAAAATTCCATTATGTTTTGTTCCTAAAGTGTGAGAACGCTAGGTGTCTCATTAATATCAAATAACCATATGTGTATAGGTACAGCAAGATCACCACTTGGGATATAGAATTGCCACCTGCAGTCATAGCGACTACGTACGAAACGCGCGCCATGAGGGAAGAACTTATCTCTCTAGTCAATGATTTGATGCTCAAAGGTAGATATTAGTTTAGTTTATTCTTTACTAGCGATCCGCCCCGACTTCGCACGGGTAGCAGAGCATATATGCCTAATTTATTTTTCTGCTGTCGTGTCGTATCAGCTTGTGTCGTTTGTTTATCTTACTCGGAGCATTTTTAAATGTATTTTATATCCAATTCTGCAATTATTTGAAAAAAAAAACTAATATATACTATAATACACATAAATGCAAACTAAAATATTTCTTTGTATATAAAATTGATAACTTCTGCCTAAGTACAACGCGCGTGTCGCGTAGTTGTGGGACCGCTTGAATTTATTTTGTCGCGCGACAGTTTTATTTTGGCGACAACCCCTAAGATATTAATCTAAATTATATGGTGTAAAGGGTAATTTTAATGTGCATGAAATGCTTCAGGTAACTAACGTATTTAATTTCATTAGGATTAATATCGTATCCGTGTAAATAGCCTTTCAATTAGAACATTTTATGTGACCATTTTTTTTAACATTAAAATAAATATAGTAAGCTATCGTTAAAATAGAAATATGCCATCACGAAAGTTTCTTTAGACCCATAAAAAAGGAACTACTCCGTACATGATTTTATTAATTTAAAACGGATTAGGCAGCGTTTTCAATGAAATTTTTTTTCGATATTTTCAACAATCGTCATATTTCAACTAATTTCCATAAAACATTAATGAATTATACACATAAACCTTTCTGTTGAATCACTACGTCTGTTTGTGACAACTGTATGAAAATCTGTTCGGCAGTTTTTGAGCTTAACGCGTTCAGAAAGGCAGACGCGGCGGGGAGACTTTGTTTTATAATATGTAGTGATGCATCATACAAAAGAAACGAAAGATTTTGAAATTATATTTCTTTTGGCGCGTTAGGGACTAAAAGTCAGAGTGAATTTTCAGCATGTAATGGAAGTTAAATTCTGATATAATACGCCATGAAGTTAATATGTAAAGTATGTCTGAGATAACCGTAACCTTTGCGGTTTATGAACAAAGTGAGAACCTTCTTGCAATCATATTATCTCTGACCGCCAGAGATATTCATTGTCGTTCGATGGCAAGTTATAAAGGGGCAGAGGGCGAACTCATAAACGCAAAGTGCCACCCCTACCAGACTGCCAAGAGAACGCGCTCACAAATCAACCTTTTTAACGTTGTATGCCAATGTTTGTTGGAATGTTTTAGGTCATGAAACATTCAGCGCGCTGTCAGAGAACGACGCGGAACGCGACTACGCGGCCTTTAAACAACATATGGAGTCTATACATTTGGCACTCACATCTGCATCTCTGCAACAACATTCAACATTGGCTGGTATTTATTTATATGTTTATTCAATTTGCACGCATCGACATACTTAACTATGTTTTCCCGTTTCCATGAGTTAACGTCTAACCACCGAACTAAGAAATACTTTCCCTTACATACTGTCTATAAATGAGCCTCGTTTACCACGAAATCCACTGCATCTACTCTCGTCCATAGATCGTACCGCAACCGTGACTTGTTGGCGAATAATTGCAATAAGTCGTTTAAATAAATAAATATAAATATTTTTTACACATGTAACTACATTTAATTTTAGACTTTAAGAGAAAATGAAAATTAACATAAAAAATCGGCCAAGTACGTCGTAGACCACGCACAGTGAAGGGTTCCATGATCTGGATGAACGCTCCTGGTTGAAATTCAAATAATAAGTTTAAAAACAAATATCTCATAAACTACTCAACATATTTTATATAAATTAATTTTAATTGAAGCAGTACTGATTTAAAGTTGTTAGGGTTTTAGGAGCGCATTTCTCAACAAGTATTGCCTTAAATAAAAAAGTAATTTTGAAACCTCTATAACAATTTTAAAGACCTATCTATAGATACTCCACACGTTAATGTGCGCTAGAAATTTTTCGTTACTAGCTACATACATGATGAACTACCCAAAAAAACAATGTATCTCTGCTACACCATTGTATAGCTGTTCTCAGATTTTGCTTACCTTCAAAATTTCATCTATATAGTGTGTCTAAATAAATTTGCTGTGACAAACGGACAGACAGACGTACAAAATTAAATTTTTCTATGTTATAAGGCTTCTTGCTTTTGCCATTTTGCTACTTTACTCTAAAAATTACAATCTCACAACTTAAAGCTTGGCTTATCTATTTTGAATCATGATTATTTTTGTAACGCATGAAAACTTTAGAACGGTTATTCGGTGTATAAGGTACGCACCTTCAACTATCTCCGTACAAGAAATCTTTACAGCATGAAAAAAGGACAAATAACTAACGAAACACAGAGGTTTTCTTATTTATAATATTAGGATGTCCGACATTAACACTAACATTCCCACAGGTGTGATACGTGAATTGTGGTCAGTACGCGATCGCGTGATAGCCGGCGAGAAGATGTTAAGAGACGCGCACGACAAGTGGGCTGGTCCTCCGCCGGCACCGACGAAAATCGCAACCGCTAAACCGGCCGTAGATAATGGGAATGCAGGTAAGAGAGAAAAGGAGGTTCAAGAGATATTTGTATTACAAGCGTAGGAGAGAGATGGCAATACGTTCGGTAGTGATGGTAGTAAAAGCGTATATTAGCTGTTAAGGCGTGGCAAGAAAAAAAAGAGGGAAAGGATTTAATTTTAACTGACTGCAAAAACACTAGTCAAAACACGGTTTTTGTCTGTTATTTTAAAAAAAAGAAAGTTTATGAAACAGCTAATTTACCTCTAGTTAAACAAACGCATTTTGTTTTTAATAAACTGTTTTAGTCGAATGATAAAAGCGAAATATTAACGATGAACTGTATTTCAAAGCATTTTTATTATCTGAGGGGGAAGGGAGAAAACAGAGTATTCGAGAACAAACTTATTTCCATTCAGCTGAAACATTCACCCTCCACGTAAATATATTACATGTTTTGCTCTTCCTTTGGTTAGTCACTTATTTATCGATTTATCGTTTCGTTATTTATGATCATGATCAAGACGTGATTGATCATTCATACCTGTTTTTGTATAATGATGCCTGACGTCCTACATGCACTAGAGTAACCAGTACACTGTTCCGAAACCACAAGCTGTCACAGTTATAGTGTCTCAAAACAGCGTAATGTGCTAATATTCTAATGTTTATTCTGTGGCAAGATTAATGAAGTAATTCCTCTTTGAACTGTAGAAAAGCTAAATAAAATGTAAAGAACTTGTTACGGTGTTTACTGGACGTCCATCACACAAACCCTCTTCCTACAACATAATAATGGTATTTAAATATTATTTTGTTCCAACAGATGAGAAAACTGATTACGAAGACACCAGTGGGAACGAAATGGGTAACAATGACAGTAGTGGTTAGTATTTCTACGATTTATATGATATTTTATTCTTTGATTTGTCGTTTCATTGATTGGCCGAGTGACCAACCTAACTGCAGAACCGCAGATCACGGGTTCGATTCCCGTCCGGGACGAATATTTGTGTGCATGAATATGTCTATTTGTTTCATATCTGGGTGTAAAATATGTATGTGTATGTTATAAAGAATATTTAAGTATGTTCATATATCAGTTGTCTATGACACATAATACAAGCATAATAATTGCTTATTTTGGGACTAGATGGCGCTTTGTGGGATGTCCCAGGTAATTACTATTATCATCTATCTTTGCTAATTTTATTACTGATGGCCTGCCCAGTTTTCGATTTGTAATTTAAGTTGGGGTGGTGTCGGGTCAACGCACATGTCACGTCATCATTGAAGCAACAATGTTTAATAAATTTAGATGTTAAAAAATAAAGCATTAACAGAAGCGGCGTTAGGCAGCTCACAATATGCCTTTTTGTTTAAAAAGTGTATAACGTATCTTTATATTCCATTAAATAATTTAAATAATGTTTATTCACAGACACGCCGTCAAAAAACGACAATGATCATCAAGGTTTGTAACCAGATTTTTTGATTTTATACTGAATATATTGTCATGTCTATGCATTGATCCAGTGTTCTGAAAACATTGTATTAAATGGAATATCTTGTCATTTATATCTATGCATTAATCCAGGGTTCTAAAAATGTATTTTATTAAATAGTTTAAGAGCAATGTTTATTTACAGGTAACACAGAAGAAGACGAAGAAAAGGGCGACAAAAAAACAGTGCGTCAGATTTTATCACAGTTGCTGTCCAATAACCAACCTTCCAATCAAGTGAGCTATACGGTTTTTTTTCTTCTGTATTTGTGCCTTATTGGTAACTGTCTCAAGCATAGACTTACTTTTGATTTTTAGTAGATTTTTTTTTAAACAATAGTAAATCATTAAAATACTTAATTTCTTATACGTATTTTGCTTATTTAGTAACAATTATTTATTTCAACTTTCGTGAATGAATGTATCATTCATAAAATTATTGCACTTAAAATTGGAACGAAATAATTTTTTGGAAATTTGATTTTTCGTGAAGCAACTTAGGCATTTATTATGGAAAAAAAAAATATCGTATTTTTTCGTAAATGCAATTTTAATAACTGCTCTATTTAATGTGGATTCGAACATGGTGACATAATTCAGACTTTTTTTTTCAATACTTAATTAGTTATTAAAATTTTATTTGATTACCATTCCCGTTCAGAGGTAAAGTTCCATTCATTGGTTTTGTTTGTATTCATAATAAATGTATCAAGTTATATTTAGTACTAAGTTGTCCACACTTTAAAACGAAATTCAATAACTAATTAAAGGTGTAATCCTATATAACTATAATTTTATAAATATTAGGTCTTAACCTATGAAGTTGCCATTCTTCAGAACTGGCCATTTCAAACAAAAAAAAAAAATTATTGGCCGTGAATTCTAAATTCAAATTAATTTTATTTCAAAAACATGACATTCTTTTTGCAAAGTCTGCCTTTTGTATATTGATTAACGTTGTATTTTCATTACATTGAAAACCTCGTGGTCGTCTGAACACTTTGGTCAACAATGACGAATTGAAAGTGATTGTGGAAGCTCATGATACTCAAACTATAGCTGAACTAGCAGCAGCTTTTAATGTTAGCATCAAAACAATTTTGGACTATTTGCATCAAATTGGCAAAGTAAAAAAGCTTGATAGATGGGTACCCCACAAACTTGACGATCGCCAGCGCAACGTACGCGTCGAGACCTGCCTCGCGTTGCTCAATAGGCACAGAAATGAAGGAATTTTGAACCGGGTTGTTACCTGTTATGAAAAATGGATTCTGTTCGACAATCGAAAGCGCTCAGCAAGTTGGTTAGATCCTGGTTCAGCACCAAAACAATGTGTTAAACAAAAAATAACCCCTAAAAAGAGGTCACTGTTTGGTGGTTTTGTGTCGGTTTGATTCATCACAACTTTTTACAAAATGGCATGAGCATTACTGCAGATGTGTACTGTGAAGAAGTGAAGACAATGATGGAGAAGCTTGCACGTCTGCGACCAGCTTTGATCA
Organism: Luffia ferchaultella; assembly: GCA_949709985.1. Lineage (NCBI taxonomy): Eukaryota > Metazoa > Arthropoda > Insecta > Lepidoptera > Psychidae > Luffia > Luffia ferchaultella. The sequence goes on from OX453252.1 coordinate 2,303,956, forward strand.
ATCAGTCGTCCTCGCTGCTCCTTCACGACAACGCTCGACCCCATACTGCACAACAAACAGTCTCCAAGCTGTTAGAGTTGGGATTCAAATACAATATGTTGGTTGGTTGGAAGTTCTCTTTCATTCGCCATACTCACCAAACCTTGCACCTACCGACTATTACTTTTTTCAAAATTTGGAGAACTTTTTAACGGGAAAAATATTCAATTCCCGAGAGATAGTACGAAATGCCTTTGGAGAGTTTGTTGGCACCCGTCCAGTTGATTTTACAAGAAGGGCATTAATAAACTGCCACTGCGTTGGCAAAAATGCATCCATTGCACGGGTGATTACTTTGAATAACAGAAATAAAGATGTTTGAAAAAAAAATACTTTAATTTATTTTATACAAAACGGGAACTTCATAGGTTAAGACCTAATATGTAAACTGAAAAGTCAACTTTCAGTAATTGAGTGGCACTCAAAGAAAAAAGTAATTTATTTATTATTTGCTATCTTCTTATTTATTTAATAGTTCATTTATATACAACTTAATATTATTTAAGCACATTTATTGCGGATACAAACATTACATAGGGTTTTATTTCCGAAGAGAGTGAGAGAGAGAGAGAGAGAGAGAGAGAGAGAGAGAGAGAGAGAGAGAGAGAGAGAAAAAGAGAGAGAAGAGAGATGGATCGATTATTCAGAAAAAAATATTTTTAATTATGTAAACTAATTTTGATTGACCGATTGGTCGAGTGGTTAGACACCCGAACTGCAGAACCAAAGGTTGCGGGTTCAATTCCCATCCGGTACAAATACTTGTGTGCATGCCAATGTAAATTTATTCCACATCTGTGTGTAAGATATCTATATATTGTATTATTATTATATATCATTAAAATTTATGTCATTAAAAAAATGAAGTAGGTATGTATATCAGTTGCCTGGTACCCATAATACAAGCTTTGATTACTTTGGGATTAGATAGTGCTGTGTAGGATGTCCCAGGTATTATTATTTAATCCTTAATAATTTAATGTCAATCACCGTATTCAATTTGATGTAAATATTTCAATTATTATTAGTAAATAAATAAATTCACAGAGTGGGATAATAATTTCTGGCGGCTTGCTGCCGGTGGTCGTGTTCGCCGGCGAGATTGGGTCAGTAGTGGCCGCCACACTAGCCTCTGTGCAATATCAAAGACAACTTCATGCTCTGCTCGCTAACGGGTAAGGCACACATTCATGTACACCAATCCGGGCTCGACCGCGAGCGGAGCGCAGCCATTAATGGGCCCGCTCAATTCGCAATAACAGTTTTCATATTGAAGTCTCGACCGCGAAAGGGTTCAGCGGAACGGGCCGAGCGTGCAAAAGGAGGTGGAAGCGGCCTCGTTGCGTCATGTCGACTGTTGTGAGTTTTGGGCAGAGCGCTTAATAATGCCACTTTCAATATTTAATACTGTGGTCTTGAGAGACGATAATAATTTATTTTATTTTTCTTCGTCTAAGTCATTAAATAAAATGAAAATTTCGGGCGTGTTCGGATGTGACTACTTTACCAATACGTTGGTCGATTGCGGTGTTTTCTTTAGTACCAAACCATTAAGATCTTTTTTTTGGTATGATAAAAATCATCGTCTAAACTCGAGTCCATTTTCGACACAACTGCTCGTTTTCAAATACAACACAGCACTGGCCCTCGCTATGAACTATTTTTGGGTCGAGCTTGAAACATTTTTGTCATTAATGCCTCAGGTTCGTTTTCATTACTCACTGCGTATAACTTGGCCCGTTTTGCTCGCGGTCGAGCCCCGGCTTTACGGTGGGGTTCAAAGACTAGTGAGACCAAACTGGATTGGTACCGCAAATGTCAAGTCACAAAAGTTTCGAAAGAGAAAAAGATGTAAAGGTATGCAGCTAACCGTACAGTACGCCTGTCCGACCCTTATTTCTTTTATATTAATCTAATTTTATCAAAAATATGTGTGTTCGAAGTACAATTTGAGATTTCAACCAATTATCTATTTCCTATAATAGTACGCAGTCAGAGCAAGAAGAAGTGGAAAATTCGGGCACCAAAGACAAGACAGACGGCGAGAAAGCGAAGGCGAAATCCAACGACCACATTGAAGTGTTACTGAAGGTGTTTTTTTTTTAGTTTATATGTAACGTGAACTTATTTATTTACACAAAAATTTTCATAGCAATTGTCAACCCCATCGTATCTAAAGGAAATAACTTCAGAAACTACATTTGACAATAATTTGACCATTTTGACTACTTCTATTTTACTGAACTGTTTTCAAACTTCTGAGAACCAGTCTTGTCAGTGTAGGATAAAATTGAAATTTGTTCTAGGATGGTCTACTCTGTCGAGTGTACTACGCAGCCCAGTTTCACAGGATGAGGGCCATGTTGCTGGCACCTCTTAGCGCAATGGCCGACAAAGAGCCGTCAAAGTTGAGCCTTGACGATAGTGAGTATTCTATTCACTTTATAGACCAAATCAAACAAACATATAGTAAATAGCAATGATGAAAAGTAGATGTTTTACAATGTATGGGCACTTAGGCTAGGGCATTGCACAGTACTTGAAAAATAGGTAATCAAGGAAATTACCAAGTTTTACTACGAATTCCACCAATCTGGCGTGTTTTGTAGCTGTACGAAATATATATTGAGTTCAGTAATTGCAACACTGACATGAAAGCGGTGGATAGAGAATGGCAATCAAAACTGTCACATATCCTAACACTGTCATCTGCCAGGGCAGCGACACTCAAAACAAAAAGAAAAGAAAGAAATAGAGGTACATTTCGCGTATTTCATGTGCGAAAGAGCTGGACGCTTAACGTAGGCAGCTCTATCTCTACAAACCAATTAATTCGGAGTAGGTCTTCTGTCTAACTGGTTTTTGACGTCATCTAATGGTTAGAACCTAAATATCTCTGCCCCAAATTACGTTCGAATAATGAAACAAAAACTATTCAGTTTACTATTAGATTTTCCATAAATATATGAAAGTGTAGTTGCTAGCCGTTACAAGAAAAATTCAATACTCCTTATTGTAAAATCGTATTTTTTTTAATTTAGCGTCATATAAGTGAAATGTAGTTACATTGTTAACAAACTCAGAAGGAAGATCTGTCCGTTCTAAATTTAATAAATAAAGAACTCACCGCATTGCCGAATGTATTCGCCGTGCACGTAATCGCGCTATAGCCTGGCCTGATACTTATACACACGCGAATCTAGGCCCGAGCGTGACGTCTCGATTGTATTTTTAGCTGTCGCTACCGTGATAACAGGCGAATGGTAGGATAGACGACAGGAGATGCGTTCGGAAATTAGGAAAATAAACCATGATTGTGTTAAGCCTCAATATTTTCTTCTTGAAATCAGCCAGGGATTTTAAATAGGTAAAATACCATACAGAAGCATTGCGTGGAATCGATGTTCACAATATAAACTTCTGTACTGTAGCTCTCGCTTTGATTTTATATTGTACAATAAATTGACAAGTTTAAGTTCTCTTTACCCTGGTTGTTTGACTTCAAACACTTAATCTTCCAGGTAAATATTTGAGTGAAGTGGAGGAAGGTTTCGTGCGCTCTTTGTCACGGTGCGTGGCTTGGGCAGCGAGAGGCGGCAAATCTGGCTCGACATTCTGCAAAACTACTGGTGAGAATTAATATGTCATATAGTGTCATATCATTATATCGTATCGTGATACCCGAGTGGTAGCAAGCCTGCTTCTTGTTTTGAAGGCCGTGGTTCGAATCCCAGGGCATGTATCGTTGAGTTTTTTCTAACTTATGTACATTTCCATCAGCGCTTTTTATACCCCACTGCTGGGTCTTAGCCCTCCCCTCAAGATGGAGAGACTTGGAACTTAAATCCACCATGCTGCTGCAATGCGGCTTGCTGGGTTGTAACGATCGCCATCGATTGACAGCAACCGGTACCGATTACTTAACGTGCTCTCCAGGGTACAGAGTCAGTGATAGTTAATGTTCTTAAGTCAGAAAAAACTCATTGGTACACGCCCGGATTCGAACCCTTATGTACATACCTATCACGGACTCTGTGCTTTAGAGAGCACGTTAAGTCGTCAATCCCGGTTGCCATCAATAGATGGCAATCGGTAAAATCCACCGACCCGCACTGCAGCAGAGTAG